>CM054059.1:112789528-113113221 GCA_028641055.1 Alopecurus myosuroides | reverse complement strand
CCACTCTTCGGAAGATTCCCGACGTTTCGTCCGATAAGGGAGTTTCACCCTATAATCGCATGTAAACTCACGAGGGAGAAACGGACGTCGGTGCAGCGGGTCACACCCCGGAGTGCAATCTTTGCCATCCAAAGACCACAACACACATATAATAACATGTTATGGCACCCTCTAGCTTGTGAAAGGTTCCGGACGCTCCGTAGCCCCCCTCCGGTGAAAACCTAGACCCGCAGGAGAAATACCGGACTTATACGGATACACGCGGTAACGGCGTCGAAAGGGGGTAGCATTGTGTAACCAGCTGCTTGTTTGTGTTAGGGTAGCCCATAGGAACATAAAACAAGTTGGTAGAACCCAACTCTTCGGAAGATTCCCGATGTTTCGTCCGATAAGGGACTTTCACCCTATAAGCGCATGTAAACTCACGAGGGAGAAACGGACGCCGGTGAAGCGGGTCACACCCCGGAGTGCAATATCTGCCATCCAAAGACCACAACACACCTATACTAACATGTTATGCCACCCTCTAGCTTGTGAAAGGTTCCGGACGCTCCGTAGCCCCCCTCCGGTGAAAACCTAGACCCGCAGGAGAAATACCGGACTTATACGGATACACGCGGTAACGGCGTCGAAAGGGGGTAGCATTGTGGAACCAGCTGCTTGTTTGTGTTATGGTATCCCATAGGAACATAAAACAAGTTGGTAGAACCCAACTCTTCGGAAGATTCCCGACGTTTCGTCCGATAAGGGACTTTCACCCTATAAGCGCATGTAAACTCACGAGGGAGAAACGGACGCCGGTGAAGCGGGTCACACCCCGGAGTGCAATCTTTGCCATCCAAAGACCACAACACACATATAATAACATGTTATGGCACCCTCTAGCTTGTGAAAGGTTCCGGACGCTCCGTAGCCCCTCTCCTGTGAAAACCTAGACCCGCTGGAGAAATACCGGACTTATACGGATACACGCGGTAACGGCGTCGAAAGGGTGTAGCATTGTGGAACCAGCTGCTTGGTTGTGTTAGGGTATCCCATAGGAACATAAAACAAGTTGGTAGAACCCAACTCTTCGGAAGATTCCCGACGTTTCGTCCGATAAGGGACTTTCACCCTATAAGCGCATGTAAACTCACGAGGGAGAAACGGACGCCGGTGAAGCGGGTTACACCCCGGAGTGCAATCTTTGCCATCCAAAGACCACAACACACCTATACTAACATGTTATGCCACCCTCTAGCTTGTGTGGGGACCCGGACGCTCCGTAGCCCCCTCCGGTGAAAATCTAGACCCGCTGGAGAAATACCAGACTTATACGGATACACGCGGTAACGGCGTCGAAAGGGGGTAGCATTGTGGAACCAGCTGCTTGGTTGTGTTAGGGTAGCCCATAGGAACATAAAACAAGTTGGTAGAACCCAACTCTTCGGAAGATTCCCGACGTTTCGTCCGATAAGGGAGTTTCACCCTATAAGCGCATGTAAACTCACGAGGGAGAAACGGACGTCGGTGAAGCGGGTCACACCCCGGAGTGCAATCTTTGCCATCCTAAGACCACAACACACATATAATAACATGGTATGGCACCCTCTAGCTTGTGAAAGGTTCCGGACGCTCCGTAGCCCCCCTCCGGTGAAAACCTAGACCCGCAGGAGAAATACCGGACTTATACGGATACACGCGGTAACGGCGTCGAAAGGGGGTAGCATTGTGGAACCAGCTGCTTGTTTGTGTTAGGGTAGCCCATAGGAACATAAAACAAGTTGGTAGAACCCACCTCTTCGGAAGATTCCCGACGTTTCGTCCGATAAGGGAGTTTCACCCTATAATCGCATGTAAACTCACGAGGGAGAAACGGACGTCGGTGCAGCGGGTCACACCCCGGAGTGCAATCTTTGCCATCCAAAGACCACAACACACATATAATAACATGTTATGGCAACCTCTAGCTTGTGAAAGGTTCCGGACGCTCCGTAGCCCCCCTCCGGTGAAAACCTAGACCCGCAGGAGAAATACCGGACTTATACGGATACACGCGGTAACGGCGTCGAAAGGGGGTAGCATTGTGGAACCAGCTGCTTGTTTGTGTTAGGGTAGCCCATAGGAACATAAAACAAGTTGGTAGAACCCAACTCTTCGGAAGATTCCCGACGTTTCGTCCGATAAGGGAGTTTCACCCTATAAGCGCATGTAAACTCACGAGGGAGAAACGGACGTCGGTGAAGCGGGTCACACCCCGGAGTGCAATCTTTGCCATCCTAAGACCACAACACACATATAATAACATGGTATGGCACCCTCTAGCTTGTGAAAGGTTCCGGACGCTCCGTAGCCCCCCTCCGGTGAAAACCTAGACCCGCAGGAGAAATACCGGACTTATACGGATACACGCGGTAACGGCGTCGAAAGGGGGTAGCATTGTGGAACCAGCTGCTTGTTTGTGTTAGGGTAGCCCATAGGAACATAAAACAAGTTGGTAGAACCCACCTCTTCGGAAGATTCCCGACGTTTCGTCCGATAAGGGAGTTTCACCCTATAATCGCATGTAAACTCACGAGGGAGAAACGGACGTCGGTGCAGCGGGTCACACCCCGGAGTGCAATCTTTGCCATCCAAAGACCACAACACACATATAATAACATGTTATGGCAACCTCTAGCTTGTGAAAGGTTCCGGACGCTCCGTAGCCCCCCTCCGGTGAAAACCTAGACCCGCAGGAGAAATACCGGACTTATACGGATACACGCGGTAACGGCGTCGAAAGGGGGTAGCATTGTGGAACCAGCTGCTTGTTTGTGTTAGGGTAGCCCATAGGAACATAAAACAAGTTGGTAGAACCCAACTCTTCGGAAGATTCCCGACGTTTCGTCCGATAAGGGAGTTTCACCCTATAAGCGCATGTAAACTCACGAGGGAGAAACGGACGTCGGTGAAGCGGGTCACACCCCGGAGTGCAATCTTTGCCATCCTAATACCACAACACACATATAATAACATGGTATGGAACCCTCTAGCTTGTGAAAGGTTCCGGACGCTCCGTAGCCCCCCTCCGGTGAAAACCTAGACCCGCAGGAGAAATACCGGACTTATACGGATACACGCGGTAACGGCGTCGAAAGGGGGTAGCATTGTGGAACCAGCTGCTTGTTTGTGTTAGGGTAGCCCATAGGAACATAAAACAAGTTGGTAGAACCCACCTCTTCGGAAGATTCCCGACGTTTCGTCCGATAAGGGAGTTTCACCCTATAATCGCATGTAAACTCACGAGGGAGAAACGGACGTCGGTGCAGCGGGTCACACCCCGGAGTGCAATCTTTGCCATCCAAAGACCACAACACACATATAATAACATGTTATGGCAACCTCTAGCTTGTGAAAGGTTCCGGACGCTCCGTAGCCCCCCTCCGGTGAAAACCTAGACCCGCAGGAGAAATACCGGACTTATACGGATACACGCGGTAACGGCGTCGAAAGGGGGTAGCATTGTGGAACCAGCTGCTTGTTTGTGTTAGGGTAGCCCATAGGAACATAAAACAAGTTGGTAGAACCCAACTCTTCGGAAGATTCCCGACGTTTCGTCCGATAAGGGACTTTCACCCTATAAGCGCATGTAAACTCACGAGGGAGAAACGGACGCCGGTGAAGCGGGTCACACCCCGGAGTGCAATCTTTGCCATCCAAAGACCACAACACACCTATACTAACATGTTATGCCACCCTCTAGCTTGTGTGGGGACCCGGACGCTCCGTAGCCCCCTCCGGTGAAAATCTAGACCCGCTGGAGAAATACCAGACTTATACGGATACACGCGGTAACGGCGTCGAAAGGGGGTAGCATTGTGGAACCAGCTGCTTGGTTGTGTTAGGGTAGCCCATAGGAACATAAAACAAGTTGGTAGAACCCAACTCTTCGGAAGATTCCCGACGTTTCGTCCGATAAGGGAGTTTCACCCTATAAGCGCATGTAAACTCACGAGGGAGAAACGGACGTCGGTGAAGCGGGTCACACCCCGGAGTGCAATCTTTGCCATCCTAAGACCACAACACACATATAATAACATGGTATGGCACCCTCTAGCTTGTGAAAGGTTCCGGACGCTCCGTTGCCCCCCTCCGGTGAAAACCTAGACCCGCAGGAGAAATACCGGACTTATACGGATACACGCGGTAACGGCGTCGAAAGGGGGTAGCATTGTGGAACCAGCTGCTTTTTTGTGTTAGGGTAGCCCATAGGAACATAAAACAAGTTGGTAGAACCCACCTCTTTGGAAGATTCCCGACGTTTCGTCCGATAAGGGAGTTTCACCCTATAATCGCATGTAAACTCACGAGGGAGAAACGGACGTCGGTGCAGCGGGTCACACCCCGGAGTGCAATCTTTGCCATCCAAAGACCACAACACACATATAATAACATGTTATGGCAACCTCTAGCTTGTGAAAGGTTCCGGACGCTCCGTAGCCCCCCTCCGGTGAAAACCTAGACCCGCAGGAGAAATACCGGACTTATACGGATACACGCGGTAACGGCGTCGAAAGGGGGTAGCATTGTGGAACCAGCTGCTTGTTTGTGTTAGGGTAGCCCATAGGAACATAAAACAAGTTGGTAGAACCCAACTCTTCGGAAGATTCCCGACGTTTCGTCCGATAAGGGAGTTTCACCCTATAAGCGCATGTAAACTCACGAGGGAGAAACGGACGTCGGTGAAGCGGGTCACACCCCGGAGTGCAATCTTTGCCATCCAAAGACCACAACACACCTATACTAACATGTTATGCCACCCTCTAGCTTGTGAAAGGTTCCGGACGCTCCGTAGCCCCCCTCCGGTGAAAACCTAGACCCGCAGGAGAAATACCGGACTTATACGGATACACGCGGTAACGGCGTCGAAAGGGGGTAGCATTGTGGAACCAGCTGCTTGTTTGTGTTAGGGTAGCCCATAGGAACATAAAACAAGTTGGTAGAACCCACCTCTTCGGAAGATTCCCGACGTTTCGTCCGATAAGGGAGTTTCACCCTATAATCGCATGTAAACTCACGAGGGAGAAACGGACGTCGGTGCAGCGGGTCACACCCCGGAGTGCAATCTTTGCCATCCAAAGACCACAACACACATATAATAACATGTTATGGCACCCTCTAGCTTGTGAAAGGTTCCGGACGCTCCGTAGCCCCCCTCCGGTGAAAACCTAGACCCGCTGGAGAAATACCGGACTTATACAGATACACGCGGTAACGGCGTCGAAAGGGGGTAGCATTGTGTAACCAGCTGCTTGTTTGTGTTAGGGTAGCCCATAGGAACATAAAACAAGTTGGTAGAACCCAACTCTTCGGAAGATTCCCGACGTTTCGTCCGATAAGGGACTTTCACCCTATAAGCGCATGTAAACTCACGAGGGAGAAACGGACGCCGGTGAAGCGGGTCACACCCCGGAGTGCAATCTCTGCCATCCAAAGACCACAACACACCTATACTAACATGTTATGCCACCCTCTAGCTTGTGAAAGGTTCCGGACGCTCCGTAGCCCCCCTCCGGTGAAAACCTAGACCCGCAGGAGAAATACCGGACTTATACGGATACACGCGGTAACGGCGTCGAAAGGGGGTAGCATTGTGGAACCAGCTGCTTGTTTGTGTTATGGTATCCCATAGGAACATAAAACAAGTTGGTAGAACCCAACTCTTCGGAAGATTCCCGACGTTTCGTCCGATAAGGGACTTTCACCCTATAAGCGCATGTAAACTCACGAGGGAGAAACGGACGTCGGTGCAGCGGGTCACACCCCAGAGTGCAATCTTTGCCATCCAAAGACCACAACACACATATAATAACATGTTATGGCACCCTCTAGCTTGTGAAAGGTTCCGGACGCTCCGTAGCCCCTCTCCTGTGAAAACCTAGACCCGCTGGAGAAATACCGGACTTATACGGATACACGCGGTAACGGCGTCGAAAGGGTGTAGCATTGTGGAACCAGCTGCTTGGTTGTGTTAGGGTATCCCATAGGAACATAAAACAAGTTGGTAGAACCCAACTCTTCGGAAGATTCCCGACGTTTCGTCCGATAAGGGACTTTCACCCTATAAGCGCATGTAAACTCACGAGGGAGAAACGGACGCCGGTGAAGCGGGTCACACCCCGGAGTGCAATCTTTGCCATCCAAAGACCACAACACACCTATACTAACATGTTATGCCACCCTCTAGCTTGTGTGGGGACCCGGACGCTCCGTAGCCCCCTCCGGTGAAAATCTAGACCCGCTGGAGAAATACCAGACTTATACGGATACACGCGGTAACGGCGTCGAAAGGGGGTAGCATTGTGGAACCAGCTGCTTGGTTGTGTTAGGGTAGCCCATAGGAACATAAAACAAGTTGGTAGAACCCAACTCTTCGGAAGATTCCCGACGTTTCGTCCGATAAGGGAGTTTCACCCTATAAGCGCATGTAAACTCACGAGGGAGAAACGGACGTCGGTGAAGCGGGTCACACCCCGGAGTGCAATCTTTGCCATCCTAAGACCACAACACACATATAATAACATGGTATGGCACCCTCTAGCTTGTGAAAGGTTCCGGACGCTCCGTAGCCCCCCTCCGGTGAAAACCTAGACCCGCAGGAGAAATACCGGACTTATACGGATACACGCGGTAACGGCGTCGAAAGGGGGTAGCATTGTGGAACCAGCTGCTTGTTTGTGTTAGGGTAGCCCATAGGAACATAAAACAAGTTGGTAGAACCCACCTCTTCGGAAGATTCCCGACGTTTCGTCCGATAAGGGAGTTTCACCCTATAATCGCATGTAAACTCACGAGGGAGAAACGGACGTCGGTGCAGCGGGTCACACCCCGGAGTGCAATCTTTGCCATCCAAAGACCACAACACACATATAATAACATGTTATGGCAACCTCTAGCTTGTGAAAGGTTCCGGACGCTCCGTAGCCCCCCTCCGGTGAAAACCTAGACCCGCAGGAGAAATACCGGACTTATACGGATACACGCGGTAACGGCGTCGAAAGGGGGTAGCATTGTGGAACCAGCTGCTTGTTTGTGTTAGGGTAGCCCATAGGAACATAAAACAAGTTGGTAGAACCCAACTCTTCGGAAGATTCCCGACGTTTCGTCCGATAAGGGAGTTTCACCCTATAAGCGCATGTAAACTCACGAGGGAGAAACGGACGTCGGTGAAGCGGGTCACACCCCGGAGTGCAATCTTTGCCATCCTAAGACCACAACACACATATAATAACATGGTATGGCACCCTCTAGCTTGTGAAAGGTTCCGGACGCTCCGTAGCCCCCCTCCGGTGAAAACCTAGACCCGCAGGAGAAATACCGGACTTATACGGATACACGCGGTAACGGCGTCGAAAGGGGGTAGCATTGTGGAACCAGCTGCTTGTTTGTGTTAGGGTAGCCCATAGGAACATAAAACAAGTTGGTAGAACCCAACTCTTCGGAAGATTCCCGACGTTTCGTCCGATAAGGGAGTTTCACCCTATAAGCGCATGTAAACTCACGAGGGAGAAACGGACGTCGGTGAAGCGGGTCACACCCCGGAGTGCAATCTTTGCCATCCTAAGACCACAACACACATATAATAACATGGTATGGCACCCTCTAGCTTGTGAAAGGTTCCGGACGCTCCGTAGCCCCCCTCCGGTGAAAACCTAGACCCGCAGGAGAAATACCGGACTTATACGGATACACGCGGTAACGGCGTCGAAAGGGGGTAGAATTGTGGAACCAGCTGCTTGTTTGTGTTAGGGTAGCCCATAGGAACATAAAACAAGTTGGTAGAACCCACCTCTTCGGAAGATTCCCGACGTTTCGTCCGATAAGGGAGTTTCACCCTATAATCGCATGTAAACTCACGAGGGAGAAACGGACGTCGGTGCAGCGGGTCACACCCCGGAGTGCAATCTTTGCCATCCAAAGACCACAACACACATATAATAACATGTTATGGCAACCTCTAGCTTGTGAAAGGTTCCGGACGCTCCGTAGCCCCCCTCCGGTGAAAACCTAGACCCGCAGGAGAAATACCGGACTTATACGGATACACGCGGTAACGGCGTCGAAAGGGGGTAGCATTGTGGAACCAGCTGCTTGTTTGTGTTAGGGTAGCCCATAGGAACATAAAACAAGTTGGTAGAACCCAACTCTTCGGAAGATTCCCGACGTTTCGTCCGATAAGGGAGTTTCACCCTATAAGCGCATGTAAACTCACGAGGGAGAAACGGACGTCGGTGAAGCGGGTCACACCCCGGAGTGCAATCTTTGCCATCCTAAGACCACAACACACATATAATAACATGGTATGGCACCCTCTAGCTTGTGAAAGGTTCCGGACGCTCCGTAGCCCCCCTCCGGTGAAAACCTAGACCCGCAGGAGAAATACCGGACTTATACGGATACACGCGGTAACGGCGTCGAAAGGGGGTAGAATTGTGGAACCAGCTGCTTGTTTGTGTTAGGGTAGCCCATAGGAACATAAAACAAGTTGGTAGAACCCACCTCTTCGGAAGATTCCCGACGTTTCGTCCGATAAGGGAGTTTCACCCTATAATCGCATGTAAACTCACGAGGGAGAAACGGACGTCGGTGCAGCGGGTCACACCCCGGAGTGCAATCTTTGCCATCCAAAGACCACAACACACATATAATAACATGTTATGGCAACCTCTAGCTTGTGAAAGGTTCCGGACGCTCCGTAGCCCCCCTCCGGTGAAAACCTAGACCCGCAGGAGAAATACCGGACTTATACGGATACACGCGGTAACGGCGTCGAAAGGGGGTAGCATTGTGGAACCAGCTGCTTGTTTGTGTTAGGGTAGCCCATAGGAACATAAAACAAGTTGGTAGAACCCAACTCTTCGGAAGATTCCCGACGTTTCGTCCGATAAGGGAGTTTCACCCTATAAGCGCATGTAAACTCACGAGGGAGAAACGGACGTCGGTGAAGCGGGTCACACCCCGGAGTGCAATCTTTGCCATCCTAATACCACAACACACATATAATAACATGGTATGGAACCCTCTAGCTTGTGAAAGGTTCCGGACGCTCCGTAGCCCCCCTCCGGTGAAAACCTAGACCCGCAGGAGAAATACCGGACTTATACGGATACACGCGGTAACGGCGTCGAAAGGGGGTAGCATTGTGGAACCAGCTGCTTGTTTGTGTTAGGGTAGCCCATAGGAACATAAAACAAGTTGGTAGAACCCACCTCTTCGGAAGATTCCCGACGTTTCGTCCGATAAGGGAGTTTCACCCTATAATCGCATGTAAACTCACGAGGGAGAAACGGACGTCGGTGCAGCGGGTCACACCCCGGAGTGCAATCTTTGCCATCCAAAGACCACAACACACATATAATAACATGTTATGGCAACCTCTAGCTTGTGAAAGGTTCCGGACGCTCCGTAGCCCCCCTCCGGTGAAAACCTAGACCCGCAGGAGAAATACCGGACTTATACGGATACACGCGGTAACGGCGTCGAAAGGGGGTAGCATTGTGGAACCAGCTGCTTGTTTGTGTTAGGGTAGCCCATAGGAACATAAAACAAGTTGGTAGAACCCAACTCTTCGGAAGATTCCCGACGTTTCGTCCGATAAGGGACTTTCACCCTATAAGCGCATGTAAACTCACGAGGGAGAAACGGACGCCGGTGAAGCGGGTCACACCCCGGAGTGCAATCTTTGCCATCCAAAGACCACAACACACCTATACTAACATGTTATGCCACCCTCTAGCTTGTGTGGGGACCCGGACGCTCCGTAGCCCCCTCCGGTGAAAATCTAGACCCGCTGGAGAAATACCAGACTTATACGGATACACGCGGTAACGGCGTCGAAAGGGGGTAGCATTGTGGAACCAGCTGCTTGGTTGTGTTAGGGTAGCCCATAGGAACATAAAACAAGTTGTTAGAACCCAACTCTTCGGAAGATTCCCGACGTTTCGTCCGATAAGGGAGTTTCACCCTATAAGCGCATGTAAACTCACGAGGGAGAAACGGACGTCGGTGAAGCGGGTCACACCCCGGAGTGCAATCTTTGCCATCCTAAGACCACAACACACATATAATAACATGGTATGGCACCCTCTAGCTTGTGAAAGGTTCCGGACGCTCCGTTGCCCCCCTCCGGTGAAAACCTAGACCCGCAGGAGAAATACCGGACTTATACGGATACACGCGGTAACGGCGTCGAAAGGGGGTAGCATTGTGGAACCAGCTGCTTTTTTGTGTTAGGGTAGCCCATAGGAACATAAAACAAGTTGGTAGAACCCACCTCTTTGGAAGATTCCCGACGTTTCGTCCGATAAGGGAGTTTCACCCTATAATCGCATGTAAACTCACGAGGGAGAAACGGACGTCGGTGCAGCGGGTCACACCCCGGAGTGCAATCTTTGCCATCCAAAGACCACAACACACATATAATAACATGTTATGGCAACCTCTAGCTTGTGAAAGGTTCCGGACGCTCCGTAGCCCCCCTCCGGTGAAAACCTAGACCCGCAGGAGAAATACCGGACTTATACGGATACACGCGGTAACGGCGTCGAAAGGGGGTAGCATTGTGGAACCAGCTGCTTGTTTGTGTTAGGGTAGCCCATAGGAACATAAAACAAGTTGGTAGAACCCAACTCTTCGGAAGATTCCCGACGTTTCGTCCGATAAGGGAGTTTCACCCTATAAGCGCATGTAAACTCACGAGGGAGAAACGGACGTCGGTGAAGCGGGTCACACCCCGGAGTGCAATCTTTGCCATCCAAAGACCACAACACACCTATACTAACATGTTATGCCACCCTCTAGCTTGTGAAAGGTTCCGGACGCTCCGTAGCCCCCCTCCGGTGAAAACCTAGACCCGCAGGAGAAATACCGGACTTATACGGATACACGCGGTAACGGCGTCGAAAGGGGGTAGCATTGTGGAACCAGCTGCTTGTTTGTGTTAGGGTAGCCCATAGGAACATAAAACAAGTTGGTAGAACCCACCTCTTCGGAAGATTCCCGACGTTTCGTCCGATAAGGGAGTTTCACCCTATAATCGCATGTAAACTCACGAGGGAGAAACGGACGTCGGTGCAGCGGGTCACACCCCGGAGTGCAATCTTTGCCATCCAAAGACCACAACACACATATAATAACATGTTATGGCACCCTCTAGCTTGTGAAAGGTTCCGGACGCTCCGTAGCCCCCCTCCGGTGAAAACCTAGACCCGCTGGAGAAATACCGGACTTATACAGATACACGCGGTAACGGCGTCGAAAGGGGGTAGCATTGTGTAACCAGCTGCTTGTTTGTGTTAGGGTAGCCCATAGGAACATAAAACAAGTTGGTAGAACCCAACTCTTCGGAAGATTCCCGACGTTTCGTCCGATAAGGGACTTTCACCCTATAAGCGCATGTAAACTCACGAGGGAGAAACGGACGCCGGTGAAGCGGGTCACACCCCGGAGTGCAATCTCTGCCATCCAAAGACCACAACACACCTATACTAACATGTTATGCCACCCTCTAGCTTGTGAAAGGTTCCGGACGCTCCGTAGCCCCCCTCCGGTGAAAACCTAGACCCGCAGGAGAAATACCGGACTTATACGGATACACGCGGTAACGGCGTCGAAAGGGGGTAGCATTGTGGAACCAGCTGCTTGTTTGTGTTATGGTATCCCATAGGAACATAAAACAAGTTGGTAGAACCCAACTCTTCGGAAGATTCCCGACGTTTCGTCCGATAAGGGACTTTCACCCTATAAGCGCATGTAAACTCACGAGGGAGAAACGGACGTCGGTGCAGCGGGTCACACCCCGGAGTGCAATCTTTGCCATCCAAAGACCACAACACACATATAATAACATGTTATGGCACCCTCTAGCTTGTGAAAGGTTCCGGACGCTCCGTAGCCCCTCTCCTGTGAAAACCTAGACCCGCTGGAGAAATACCGGACTTATACGGATACACGCGGTAACGGCGTCGAAAGGGTGTAGCATTGTGGAACCAGCTGCTTGGTTGTGTTAGGGTATCCCATAGGAACATAAAACAAGTTGGTAGAACCCAACTCTTCGGAAGATTCCCGACGTTTCGTCCGATAAGGGACTTTCACCCTATAAGCGCATGTAAACTCACGAGGGAGAAACGGACGCCGGTGAAGCGGGTCACACCCCGGAGTGCAATCTTTGCCATCCAAAGACCACAACACACCTATACTAACATGTTATGCCACCCTCTAGCTTGTGTGGGGACCCGGACGCTCCGTAGCCCCCTCCGGTGAAAATCTAGACCCGCTGGAGAAATACCAGACTTATACGGATACACGCGGTAACGGCGTCGAAAGGGGGTAGCATTGTGGAACCAGCTGCTTGGTTGTGTTAGGGTAGCCCATAGGAACATAAAACAAGTTGGTAGAACCCAACTCTTCGGAAGATTCCCGACGTTTCGTCCGATAAGGGAGTTTCACCCTATAAGCGCATGTAAACTCACGAGGGAGAAACGGACGTCGGTGAAGCGGGTCACACCCCGGAGTGCAATCTTTGCCATCCTAAGACCACAACACACATATAATAACATGGTATGGCACCCTCTAGCTTGTGAAAGGTTCCGGACGCTCCGTAGCCCCCCTCCGGTGAAAACCTAGACCCGCAGGAGAAATACCGGACTTATACGGATACACGCGGTAACGGCGTCGAAAGGGGGTAGCATTGTGGAACCAGCTGCTTGTTTGTGTTAGGGTAGCCCATAGGAACATAAAACAAGTTGGTAGAACCCACCTCTTCGGAAGATTCCCGACGTTTCGTCCGATAAGGGAGTTTCACCCTATAATCGCATGTAAACTCACGAGGGAGAAACGGACGTCGGTGCAGCGGGTCACACCCCGGAGTGCAATCTTTGCCATCCAAAGACCACAACACACATATAATAACATGTTATGGCAACCTCTAGCTTGTGAAAGGTTCCGGACGCTCCGTAGCCCCCCTCCGGTGAAAACCTAGACCCGCAGGAGAAATACCGGACTTATACGGATACACGCGGTAACGGCGTCGAAAGGGGGTAGCATTGTGGAACCAGCTGCTTGTTTGTGTTAGGGTAGCCCATAGGAACATAAAACAAGTTGGTAGAACCCAACTCTTCGGAAGATTCCCGACGTTTCGTCCGATAAGGGAGTTTCACCCTATAAGCGCATGTAAACTCACGAGGGAGAAACGGACGTCGGTGAAGCGGGTCACACCCCGGAGTGCAATCTTTGCCATCCTAAGACCACAACACACATATAATAACATGGTATGGCACCCTCTAGCTTGTGAAAGTTTCCGGACGCTCCGTAGCCCCCCTCCGGTGAAAACCTAGACACGCAGGAGAAATACCGGACTTATACGGATACACGCGGTAACGGCGTCGAAAGGGGGTAGCATTGTGGAACCAGCTGCTTGTTTGTGTTAGGGTAGCCCATAGGAACATAAAACAAGTTGGTAGAACCCAACTCTTCGGAAGATTCCCGACGTTTCGTCCGATAAGGGAGTTTCACCCTATAAGCGCATGTAAACTCACGAGGGAGAAACGGACGTCGGTGAAGCGGGTCACACCCCGGAGTGCAATCTTTGCCATCCTAAGACCACAACACACATATAATAACATGGTATGGCACCCTCTAGCTTGTGAAAGGTTCCGGACGCTCCGTAGCCCCCCTCCGGTGAAAACCTAGACCCGCAGGAGAAATACCGGACTTATACGGATACACGCGGTAACGGCGTCGAAAGGGGGTAGAATTGTGGAACCAGCTGCTTGTTTGTGTTAGGGTAGCCCATAGGAACATAAAACAAGTTGGTAGAACCCACCTCTTCGGAAGATTCCCGACGTTTCGTCCGATAAGGGAGTTTCACCCTATAATCGCATGTAAACTCACGAGGGAGAAACGGACGTCGGTGCAGCGGGTCACACCCCGGAGTGCAATCTTTGCCATCCAAATACCACAACACACATATAATAACATGTTATGGCAACCTCTAGCTTGTGAAAGGTTCCGGACGCTCCGTAGCCCCCCTCCGGTGAAAACCTAGACCCGCAGGAGAAATACCGGACTTATACGGATACACGCGGTAACGGCGTCGAAAGGGGGTAGCATTGTGGAACCAGCTGCTTGTTTGTGTTAGGGTAGCCCATAGGAACATAAAACAAGTTGGTAGAACCCAACTCTTCGGAAGATTCCCGACGTTTCGTCCGATAAGGGAGTTTCACCCTATAAGCGCATGTAAACTCACGAGGGAGAAACGGACGTCGGTGAAGCGGGTCACACCCCGGAGTGCAATCTTTGCCATCCTAAGACCACAACACACATATAATAACATGGTATGGCACCCTCTAGCTTGTGAAAGGTTCCGGACGCTCCGTAGCCCCCCTCCGGTGAAAACCTAGACCCGCAGGAGAAATACCGGACTTATACGGATACACGCGGTAACGGCGTCGAAAGGGGGTAGAATTGTGGAACCAGCTGCTTGTTTGTGTTAGGGTAGCCCATAGGAACATAAAACAAGTTGGTAGAACCCACCTCTTCGGAAGATTCCCGACGTTTCGTCCGATAAGGGAGTTTCACCCTATAATCGCATGTAAACTCACGAGGGAGAAACGGACGTCGGTGCAGCGGGTCACACCCCGGAGTGCAATCTTTGCCATCCAAAGACCACAACACACATATAATAACATGTTATGGCAACCTCTAGCTTGTGAAAGGTTCCGGACGCTCCGTAGCCCCCCTCCGGTGAAAACCTAGACCCGCAGGAGAAATACCGGACTTATACAGATACACGCGGTAACGGCGTCGAAAGGGGGTAGCATTGTGGAACCAGCTGCTTGTTTGTGTTAGGGTAGCCCATAGGAACATAAAACAAGTTGGTAGAACCCAACTCTTCGGAAGATTCCCGACGTTTCGTCCGATAAGGGAGTTTCACCCTATAAGCGCATGTAAACTCACGAGGGAGAAACGGACGTCGGTGAAGCGGGTCACACCCCGGAGTGCAATCTTTGCCATCCTAAGACCACAACACACATATAATAACATGGTATGGCACCCTCTAGCTTGTGAAAGGTTCCGGACGCTCCGTAGCCCCCCTCCGGTGAAAACCTAGACCCGCAGGAGAAATACCGGACTTATACGGATACACGCGGTAACGGCGTCGAAAGGGGGTAGCATTGTGGAACCAGCTGCTTGTTTGTGTTAGGGTAGCCCATAGGAACATAAAACAAGTTGGTAGAACCCACCTCTTCGGAAGATTCCCGACGTTTCGTCCGATAAGGGACTTTCACCCTATAAGCGCATGTAAACTCACGAGGGAGAAACGGACGCCGGTGAAGCGGGTCACACCCCGGAGTGCAATATTTGCCATCCAAAGACCACAACACACATATAATAACATGGTATGGCACCCTCTAGCTTGTGAAAGGTTCCGGACGCTCCGTAGCCCCCCTCCGGTGAAAACCTAGACCCGCAGGAGAAATACCGGACTTATACGGATACACGCGGTAACGGCGTCGAAAGGGGGTAGCAATGTGGAACTAGTGTTATTTAACCGTGTTGTATAGGGTCGGCTCCGGGAGATTTCACCGTGTTATTTCATGGGCGCGGGTGGCGGTATATTAGAAAGACTAGGATAATGCATTCGTTTAAACAAAATATTAGAAGAAACAAATTCTAATATTAGAACAAATTTATACCACACGGGCGTAGGGAAAGGTTTCTTTTAAAACACACACGCACATGGCCGCCTGCCGACACCCGTGATAGCAGAATGTTCAGGGGAGCTAGCATGGGCTGCCGACACCCGTGATAAAGAAGCGGACCGACACGAGTTTGTCGCGCCGATTATGATACTAATAATCCACCTAGCACAAGAAGGTTCCATTAGACCTTGTTTATGACTATATATACTTTTCCTTTCTTCCTTGTTTGAATTGACGAAATGCAAAAGAAAAAAGAAAAAAAACCTAAGCCGACGGCACCCCCTCGGCGTAGGGGTAGGTTACACACGTCCGCGCACGGTACGGTCGAGCGCAGGAGAAAAAAAAAATATTATACGCCGACGGCACCCCCTCGGGGTAGCCCATCACGTAACGGGCATATTTCCAACGGCGTAACGGGGCGTCCCCTACGCCGAGGGGGATACGTACGCCGACGGTGGCCCTCGGCGTAGGTTCCATACGCCGAGGGGCTAACAGACGCCGACGGGCACGGTGCGTGCCGATCCTGTCGGCCACCCTACGCCGAGGGGGCCGATGTTTGGCCGTCGGCGTCTCTGCTGGCCGTCGGCGTCTGAGCTGATTCCCGTAGTGGAGCCCGTGGTCAGGTCGAGAAGGAGCTGCCAGATTCAGCTTCGAACAGGTAATGCGGCCCCTCCCGCCCTTTTGTTCATGCGATCCTTGCTCTGTCTGACACTGCCGCATATAATAGAGGGGATGCTGCTGAAACCTTCGAATTTGTAATCAATTTCTTTCCATCGACGGCAAAATTAGTTGATGGTAGCATTCAGAGTATCCAGAGAGACACAACTGTGAAATGGGAGGTTGATTGTGCAGAGATTGATCCCAATGAGCTACGTGAGATGGAAGAGAATGCAGTTAGGAAATTAGTGGAAAAAATTGGGGAAACAGTGATTTGGGGTCCAGATCAAGAGGTTTCAGTATTGCGGTACGATGATTTCAAAGAATTGTATGTCAGAATTGAAGATGGTGAAGATATTGTTGATGAAATCGATAGGCAAGAGGGCTGGGCAAACCTCAGGGCTGAATTTTTTGCTGAGCTCGTTGATCTGAATGTTGACTCGAAGGTGGGTTATGTGCCGTCACAGTTGGCTATGCAGGATGCAGATGCTGATTGGGCTTCACAGAGGCATATCGTTCCCATTTTTACTGATCTAACAGTAATAAACGATGGGGCTAATGTAGATGCAGAAGAGGGAAATGTTGCTGTTGTTGATTGGAATGCAGTTGAGTTGGAGGAGCCTACTGATTTGGTCATTGCACCAATTGCTGACACTGAGATGGCCAAACTATTTGGCATTCCAGTCGATGACAGAGATGAGGAGGAGAGGGATGAAGCTAATACAAGTGATAACGATGACAGAGAGTTGAGTGATGTAGATGAACAGTTGATGGAAGATGCTGCAGATGATGTAGATGATGCAAATGATGAAGAGCTGGTGCATGTGTATGACAAGGAGAACCCTGTCATTCAAGTGGGAAAGTTGTGGCCAAACATGGAAGAGTTCAGGTTGTCTTTCAAGACTTATGCAGTCAGACATCAGTTTGATGCCAAGACAGTTTGGACTGATCGAAAGAAGTTTTATGCTAAGTGCAGAGGTTTTGATGGTAGTGGTAAGAAGGCTTGCAAGTGGTACATATCTGCTAGACTGCAGCCTGATGGAAGTACTGTTAGAGTTAACCAAATCCCTTATAAGCATACTTGTCTGACAAGTTCACAGAAAAAATCAAGCATGACATCACAGATTTGGGTTGCAGAAAAGATAACTCCAATTTTGGCCAGAACACCCAACACTACTGCCAAAAGACTCCAAGTAGACTTGGAAAAGTTATACCCCATTAAACTGGCTTATACCACAGTGTGGAAGGCTAAACAAAGAGCAATGAAGCATTTGTATGGTGATTGGGCAAACACATTTAGGCTGCTTTACAATTTCAAAGCAGAGGTGGAGAAAAGGTCACCTGGCAGTGTTGTCGAGATAGATACCGAGGTATCAGAGGATGGCAAGGTTTATTTCTCCAAATTCTTTATGGCTTTAAAGCCTTGTATCGATGGCTTCAAAGCAGGATGTCGTCCATATTTGAGCATAGACTCATCATTTTTGACAGGCAAGTGGAATGGTCAGTTAGCAGCATGTAATGCTCTAGATGGACATAACTGGATGTTTCCAGTTGCTGTTGGCTTGTTTCAGTCAGAGACAGAAGCTTCATGGACATGGTTCATGATGCAGTTGAAAAGATGCTTAGGGCCAGTGTCACCTTTGGCAGTACACACAGATGCATGCAAAGGTTTGGAAAATGCAGTTAAAAATGTGTTCCCACATGCTGAGCAAAGGGAGTGCTTCAGCCATTTGTGGATGAATTTGATTAAAAAATTTAGAGGAGATGAATTTGGGAGGATGTGGCCAGCAGCAAGATCTTACACTAAACAGACACATTCATATCATCTTAATAAGGTTATGGCAACATGTGAGGAGTTTGGTACATGGTTGAACACCTACCATTCTTTATTATGGTACAGGTCTGGATTCAACACTGCCATCAAGTGTGATCATATCAACAACAATTTGGCAGAAAGTTTCAACAACAAGGTGAAGCAACTAAAAGATTTGCCTGTGCATGACATGGTTGATCAAATCAGGATCATGCTCATGCGGCTGTGGGAATTGAGAAAAAAGATTGGTGATTGTTTGCAAGGTGATAAACTTCCAGCAGTGGTGCAACAGGTGGTCAACAGAAGCAGAGGTCTTACACATTTGTCTGTTGAAAAATCATCGCTGTGGGGTGCTGAAGTTAGAGATAACAAGACTGGAAGAAGGCATGTTGTTAACACAGAATTGCATGATTGCAGTTGCCTAGAGTGGCAGGCCACTGGTAAACCATGTGATCATGCAATTCTTTTCTTATCTGGCCAGCCGAAGATAAATATGCATCCATATCTGCATGACTATTATTCAGTAGCAAAATTCAAAGCTGCATATGCAACTCCAATTCCACCTCTTACAGATCAGAAGCAGTGGCCAGAAGTGCCTCTTGAATTTTCCATGTGTCCTCCTCTAGTAAAAAGAAAGGCAGGCAGACCTAAACAGAGTAGATTCAAAGCATGGTTCGAAAAAGGTGGGAGTAGTAAGAAGGGCAAAAAGGACAAGAAAGATGAAAAGCCAAAAAGGGCTCAAAAGGGTAACAAAAACAGATGCAAGAGGTGCCAAACACTGGGGCACAGAGAGGGATCTAGGCTATGCATTTTCTCTCCTCCTAAACCCAGAAAGTATGTGCTTGTTTATTTGTGTTTGTTCATATTTTAGTTTTTTTTTCAATTATAAAAATGTGGCATTCTTTGTTTTCAGGAGGAAGTTTCCAAGTCAGCCTATTGTTGTTGAACAGTGTTGGCCAACAAAAAGAGCAAGAGTCAGTGGCAGCAGAAGGAAATCAAGTAAGTGGCTAGAACAGTTTGGTGCTCAAACTGAATTTGAAACTGCTGGTGTCACTGGAACTGAAGAAATGGCAGTCGAGAATGTCGAAACTGCTGTTTCTGAAACTGTTGTCACTGTCGAAACTGAAGCTGAAGCTGCTGTCGAAACTGAACCACAAACTGAAGCTGAAGCTGCTGTTGTCACTGTCGAAACTGAAGCTGAAGCTGCTGTTGTCACTGTCGAAACTGAAGCTGAAGCTGCTGTTGTCACTGAATCTGCTATCCCCGAGTTTCATGAGGTGGTATCATCGTGGTCCCCGAGTCCAGTGAAAAGAACCAAGATGATGAGTGAACTTGTGGGGCCGTGCGTAGTAGAACCAAAAAATCGAAATGGTAAGGCGAAGAAGGGTACACGTCGTGGTCGGAAGAGATAGAACTGTTGATCATTTGAAATTTATGGCATGTAATAACATTTGTTGGGCACCGGGAACTTATTTGGCATGTAATAATATTTGATGACAAATTCAAATTTAGGTTCAAATTCAAATTTAGGTTCAAATTCAAATTTCGACTCAAGTTGAACTTATTTGGCATGTAATAATATTTTGATGTTTCAATGCTACCTCAACTCAAATGTGATTTGTATCTGATCATTCTGAGCTCTTTTGTTAAGTTAGACTCGTAGTCATGAAAAATGTGTTTCAAACGGCCTCATAAGGTAGGGTAAACGCCCCCTTTCTAAGAGGGTTGTTTTTTGCATCTTCTCTAAATCATCCAAATAAAATTCCCACACCTCTCTCGTACCTATATAGTGTAAATATGAAGTCTCATTATTTTTTGAATTAATTTTGTATTTTATTCTTTTATTTTTTCCGAAATCATTATTTAATTAAAAAACACATATTTTGAATCTTATTTATATTTATTTTTGGTTCCTACACGACATAATAATACTATGTGCTCAAGTTCCCTTGAAATCCATAATAAAACATATACATATTTACTTATGATCTAAAACACACAACATTTGCTCTTTGAAATCCATAGTACATGTACAAGAATCTCATATTCTCAAAGGCATTTTCATGTAATTGTACATAAACCATGTTTATAATTTTTTTTGGTTTCTATACAACATCATACGACTATGGGCGAAAGCATTTCTTTTTTTGATTTTTTTTGAATTAGTTATGATCTAGAACACACCAACTTCGATCTTCGAATTCCATACTACTCTGTACAAGTTTCCCATATTCTTGAAGACATTTTCATGCAATTCTATATGAACCATGGTTATATTTTTTTTTGGTTTGTATGCAACATAATAAGACTATGGGCCAAAAGCATTTCTTTTTTTGATTTTTTTTAAATTATTTGTGCTCATTTTAAAAAAAGTCAACGTTTTCACAAAAACGTTGACCGACTCAAAATCAAAGTTTTTAATTTTTTTTGATTTGTATGCAACATAATAAGACTAAGGGCCAAAAGCATTTCTTGTTTTGAATTTTTTTGAATTACTTATGTTCAACCCTAGCTCATTTTGTCAATATCGTCAACGTGTGATTTTTGGTTTTAACATTTGGATGTAACAATTTCGCCATTTTTTATAGCAACCTAGTTGCATAAGTAGACCATGTGCGCTGGCTGTACATAGTTTTGATTTTTTTTGAATTAGTTATGCTCAACCCTAGCTCATTCCATCAATAGCATGAATTGTATGAATATTTTTCATTGCATCGTGGATCTAACAAGAATACAATTTTTTATAGCAACATAGTTACATAAATAGACAGTGAGCGAAAGCCGTTTATTTTTTTGATTTTTTTTAAATTAGTTATGTCAAACCCTAGCTCACTGAAACCCTAAACCCCGGAAACCCCAAAACCCCGGAAACCCCAGCTAAACCCTAGCTCACTGACGCCACCGTGTGCACGTGACGCACGCCCCCGATCCGCGTGTGCGCTTGTTCTAGATGCTGATTGGCTCGTTGTGCATGGATGGATTCGTGCGCG
The DNA here is from genome assembly GCA_028641055.1 of Alopecurus myosuroides. NCBI lineage: Eukaryota > Viridiplantae > Streptophyta > Magnoliopsida > Poales > Poaceae > Alopecurus > Alopecurus myosuroides. The sequence continues at coordinate 113,092,039 of CM054059.1, read as the reverse complement.
CTGAGTGGCTGGGGAGCTGGGGTTCGTCTATTCGATCTAGACCGTTCAAAAATATCCGGCGCCTGACGTTGGTTCGGTGCATGGAACTGGCGTACGAACGTCTGCCCTAGTGTGTTTGTACGTTGCGTGTGTGATCGGGGCCGAGCCCAGCACCCGCCCGCCCGTTGCATGCATGCATGCACGCGTCGTATCTAAGCCATTAACAGACTGAACGCGGTGATCCACGCAGTCTGACTAGCGTGCTCCAGTGATCGCCGAGACGCACCTCTTGACCCAGTAGGGAAACGCGGGCACGCGAACGAAGGGACGCAGCCATTAATGTCTTTACAAGTAAAACAATTAAAACAAGAAAAGATCGGGTGAACGTCGCGTCGCATTTGCAGCGACGCAGCCCTCCACGCCTAGTTTTCACAAGATACGCATCAATGCATATGCAGAGGCAGGATTTGGCGCTCAGTCCTATACCTAGGCCTGTTCTACCACCGCATTGACCATGCATCGACTGTACTTTCCACACTGCATCCTACGTTTCACACAGTTTGCTTCATCTACCCCAATAAACTCACGTCTCATCGTGACTTTAAATAGCCCGTTTCTCCTCCACCATCTTCTCATCACTCTCCAGCCTTTCTCCCCTCAACACCATGTCTTCCTACTCTCTCCCCTCAAGCCCCGAGTCCGTCTCCGACGAGGACAACCACCCCAAGGCTCGGCCTTGGTACGAGCCCGAGTGGACGCCGGAGGAGACGGGCCTCGTGCCCGTCGAATCTCCCAAAAGGGAGAGATCGCCGTCGACCGACGTCCCCGACAGCGACGAGCCCGCCGCCGACGCCAACAACCTCTCCCCCAAGACGAAGAAGCGCCTCCTCAAGAAAGAGGAGCGGCTGGAAAAGAAGGAGATCGAGAAGGAGGAGAAGAAGGAGGAGGAGAGGGAGGAGAAGGCTCTCCGGGCCCGCATCAAGAGGGCCCGTGAGAACGACATGGATAGGGGGCGGCAGGCGAACCACCGCGCCCGGATCGACGACGAGATCAAGATCAGGGCGGCGGAGTGGAAGGGGCAGTGGAAGAAGTAGACCAACCGCCGGCGGTTGGCCGGATGGCCGGAAGGGCGCCCCCCCCGCATGCATGCAACTCTTTTTTCTTTTTTCTTTTCTTTTTATCTATGTTTAGTTGGGCCCGTGCCCGTGTCGTTCACTAGTATATGTAACCGTGCTACTACTAATATATGTCGTTTACTAGTATATGTCGTTTGCGTCTCCCTCGTTTTACTTATGATCAGAGTGTGTTACTTCGAGCGTCCGTTAATTCATAAAACGAATGCATGCAACTCGTAACAAATATATTCGGTGAACAATGCATGCAACTCTTAACAAAATATTTATGAAGTAAATAATACAAAATGAAAACGAATCCAATTATTTGGGCCTACAAAAATGAAAACGAACCCAAGACATGCAAAACAAGTAAAACAATTGTTTTTACAAAATATTTCGGTGAACAATGCATGCAACTCTTAACAAAATATTTATGAAGTAAATACTACAAAAATGAAAACGAATCCAATTATTTGGGCCTACAAAAATGAAAACGAACCCAAGACATGCAAAACAAGTAAAACAATTGTTTTTACAAATTAAAATAAGTCAAATCTAGGCAGGTGGGTTTGTTTTCTCTTTGGGCCTAATTGTTGGCCCAACTACACTCTTTCGGCCTTTCTTCAACTACTCTTACGGCATGAGAACGAATCAGTTTTTTTCTACTGAAACTGAACTTTGGTGACTGCACTGAAACTGAACTTCAACTGAACATCGAAGGGCATATTCAAATTTAACATCAGACACTTCACTGAAACTAGCACGGCGCACAGATTGCTACCTCTGCATAGCTAACTCAAGTAAAATATAGATTAATCTAGTCCATTCTAACGACGGATGAACAAGAGGTAAACAAAAAACAGAGCAATGATACAAGAATAGAATGCTCCTGACATGAGATTCGCTTGCTTCTGCAAATCCACCATTTGCTTTAAAAACTTCTTGATCTTCTTCAATTCCTCGTTTACTTCGGCCTCCACGGGCAGTCCAGCAATAGGGCGCGTGATCCTCGCCGTCGGCCCTCCTCTGCCCGAGCTGACATCGGGAGCAAACCCACCTAGATTTGGATCTTCAATGTGGCCCTCAAATTCAAGTCTAGCAACGTACTGATCGATCCACTCAAAGTGCGAACATTTCTTCAGCATCTGTAACAGTAGACATGAATCTAGATCCCAAAACCGAGGAGAAAAAAACGCGAATTGGAATGCCAAATACTCCTATCATCTCTCTCCTCCTCATCTCAGTTTTAAGATCTTACCTTGCCATCCCGTCCCATCATGGGAATGCTCAAACAGGACACAAAATGGCGCCCCAGATTCCCATTCTCGTCAGTTTTACTGACCCTCCGCTTCAGAGCCTCTGGCCGTGGGCATTCCGGGCACCTTGTCATCGGAACTGCACCGTACTCTAGCCATCTTGACTGCGTGGCGGAGGAGCTGGACATCCCGTGCGCCGTCGCCGGAGACGAGGAAGAATGGGGAAAGGGGAAGAAATGGCACAGACACCAGCTCGGGCACGGGCGCAGCCCTGTTTTAGATTCACTGTGGTGGGTCCCGCGCTGCTGAGGTGGATAAGTTGTGGGGCACATGCGCATCTCTGTTTTAGAATCCGCGAGGTGGGTCCCACGCTGCTGAGGTGGATAAGTTGTGGGTCCAAGCGTCGCATAACCCTAACAGCTAACCGATCAGCTCCACTTAAGAACCATGTTGGCCGTGAGCTATTTTCTTCCTCCAATCCGTCGCACGTAGGCTATTTCCTCGAAAAACGTCGCATTCCTTCCAATTCAACTGAAACCCGTCGCACAGGAGCTATTGGCCCTGTAGGTAGAGACAGAAGAGAAAGGCGACGGACGGGGACGCTGGGTTGGATCTGGACTCAAAGTGCACTTCACCATGACGCTGCTACCGGGGCTAGGTATCCCTTGGCCCCTGGCACCGGTGTCCTGATTAATGTTGGCACGGGCGCACAATTTTTTGTGTGGCTTCGCTTAGGAAAAAGTTCAGAGTGTGGAGTTTGGACAAAATCCTTCTGACCGCGTGACCTTGAATCGAACTATGGAAGTGCAGTCTGAGTCCAACACATACGCGGCGCCCTGTTGCCCTCAAACAAACCCCATGCCCGACTCGTGCGAGGCATGGGAAGCGGCCATGGGAACCACACTACGGAACCCGTCGAGACGCCAACGGCCAGCCACCGTCGGTGTATACGAATATGCCGACGCATAGTTAGCCCGACGGTGCCCGTCGGCGTATCCCCATCGGTGTCGTCTGTTCCCGTCGGCGTATCCCAGTGGTGGGCCCCACCAGTGACCGTCGGCATATCTTTGCTATCCAGAACACTCAACGCACATATACTAACATGGTATGACACCCTATAACTTCTTTTGGGATCTAGACTCTCTCGAGCCCCTCTCCGGTCTCCGATGGAGAAAAACTGGACTTATACATCTACACGCGGTAACGGCCTCGAGAGGGGGTAGCAAAGTGGAAAAAGTTGCTTGGTTGTGTTAGGTTAGGCCATAGGAACACAAAGTACAAAGTTATAACCCAACTCTTGAAAACATTCCCTATGTTTCGTCTGATTCAGGGGTTTCAGGACATAAGTGCATGCAACCTTCCTAGAGAGAAATGGATGCCAGTGAAGCGGGTCTCACCCTGGAGTACAATATTTGCCATCTAAAACCCATAACACACTTATAATAACATGGTATGGCACCCCTAGATTGTGTTGGGATCCAGACTCTCCGAAGCCCCTCTCCGGTGAAAACCTAGCCCGCTGGAGAAAAACCGGACTTACACGTCTACACGCGGTAACAGAGTCGAAAGGGGTAGCAAAGTGGAACAAGTTTCTTGGTTGTGTTAGGTTAGGCCATAGGAACGCAAAATACAAAGTTAGAACTCAACTCTTGAAAAGATTCCATATGTTTCGTCTGATTCGGGAGTTTCAGGCTATAAGTGCATGTAAACTCCCTAGAGAGAAGTGGATGCCGGTGAAGCGGGTCACACCTCGGAGAAATCTTTGCCTAAAAAAATCCACAAAACACTTATAATAACATGGTATGGAACCATGTAGCTTGTGTCGGTATCCAGACTCTCCGGAGCCCCTCTTTGGTGAAACCCTACCCCCGCTGGAGAAAAACTGGACTTATACGTCTACACGCGGTAACGACGTCGAAAAGGGGTAGAAAAGTGGAACAAGCTACTTGGTTGTGTTAGGGTAGGACACATGAACACAAAATACAAAGTTAGAACCCAACTCTCGAAGAGATTCCCTATGTTTCGTCCGATTCGAGAGTTTCAAGCTATAAGTGCATGTAAACTCCCTAGAGAGAAGTGAATGCCGGTGAAGCAGGTCACACCCCGGAGTGCAACATTTGCCATACAAAACCCACAACACACTTATAATAACATGATATGGTACCCCTATCTTGTGTTGGGATCTGGACTCTTTGGAGCCCCTCTTCGGTGAAATCCTAGCCGGCCCCGCTGGAGAAAATCCAGACTTATATGTCTACACGCAGTAACGACGTTGAAAGGGATTAGAAAAGTGGAACAAGTTTCTTAGTTGTGTTAGATTAGGACATAGCAACACAAAATATAGAGTTAGAACCCAACTCTTGAAAAGATTCCCTATATTTCGTCCGATTCGGGAGTTTCAGGCTATAAGTGCATGTAAACTCCCTAGAGAGAAGTGAATGCCAGTGAAGCGGGTTGATACGTCATAAACGTATCCTTAATTTCTGATGTTCCATGTTGTTTTCATGTTATTTCCTACATGTTTTCTATACACTTTATGTCATTTTATCGATTTTTGGGACTAACCTATTGACAAGATACCACAGAGCCAGTTCCCTGTTTTCTGCTGTTTTTGGTTTCAGAAAAGTTGTTCTGAAAATATTCATGGAATTGGAAAATTCGAAGCCCGGAAGTCTTAGAATTCCTGAAGGTTCCACGAAGTCCCGAAGAGGCCCGGAGGGGGCCACAGGGGGGCCACACCATTGGGCGGCGCGCCCCCGGCCACGCCTGGGGTGGTGTGGGCCCATCAGGCGTCCACCACCATCGCCTTTCGCCCATATATTCCCCCGATACATCAACCCAAAAGATATACCACTTTTTCCCGAGAAACACCCGAGGCCGCCGTCATCGTCATCCCGAGATCGGGAGAGTTCTGGAGCTCTCCTTGGCACCCTGCCGTGACGGAAATTCATCACCGGAGGATTCTACGCCACCATGCCCTCCTCCGAAGTGATGCGTGAGCAGTTCATCCCTGGAATACGGGTCCATAGCAGTAGCTAGATGGTTGTCTCCTCCACCTTATGAATCATGTTTAGATTTCATGAGCTGCAGTACATGATCGTCTTTATGTAATGCTACATGTTGTGTTTGCTGGGATCCGATGAATGTTGAATGCTATGTATTCTAATTATCAATCTATCATGTTATCTTCATGCATATGTTATTTATGATCTTGCACGCTCTCCTTTTTTGGTAGATGCTCTGGCCAAGTAGATGCTAGTAACTCCAAGAGGGAGTATTTATGCTCGACAGTGGGTTCATGCCTCCTTTGCATCTGTGCTCGAGTGAAAGAAACGTGACGGATGGAGGATGTGATGTTGCCATTAGGGAGAAAACAACGATGTTTACTTCGTTTACATTGCACACTTTGCTTACTGCGACTATCTGTTGCTTGCAACTTAATACCCAACGTTTGTTCGGATGATATTTGGAGGGTGGATTATTAGTCATAGATGCAGTTAGTTGACGGTCTATGTATCTTGTTGTAATGCCATCATGAATCACATAGTAATCTTTATGTCTTGCATATGCACTACGGTGCATCCTTCATTTCTCTCAATTGCCCAGCTGTAATTTGTTCACCACACATGTTATTTATCTTTTATGGAGAGACACCACTAGTGAACTGTGGACCCCGGTCCTTTTTCTCATACTGATAATACACACACCGCTTCCACTATTTTTCACACTGCTGCTATTGTTTTCAAACTGTTCTCACATTGTTTTCCACACCATACATTTAACCTCTTTGTTATCAGCAAAATCGATGAGATTGACAACATCACTGCTTTGTTGGGGCAAAGTGAATTGTTTGTGTTGTGTAGGTTCTACGTTGATGCTGACCCGGTAGTGCGTCCTTCCATCTCAGCTGCATCAACCTTCTGAAGTTACTCTTTCCTCCTACTGGTCGATGAAACCTTGGTTTCTTTTTGAGGGAAAACTACTGTTGTGCTCATCATACATTCCTCTTGGGGTTTCCCAACGAGTGCAAGACCTGCACCGTCAAGCTATTTTCTGGCGCTGTTGCCGGGGAGGAAGAGTATTTCTGCAAGGGGAGTCTCTCACTTCCAATCTCTTTACTTTGTTTTAGTTTTTCTTAGTTTATTTCATTTTATCTTGTTTGCTTCTCTTTATAAAAAACACACAAAAAAATTTAGTTCTTATTATAGTTGTTTTTCTTCATCATGTTGCTCCCTAAGTTTACCCTAAAGGATCTTCCAGTTGGTAGTGGTTCTATACTTGGAAAGGATACCATTAAAGAGTTCTTTAATCATGTTAGTAAGCACGAGATTTTTTAGGAAAAAATCCATAGTAGAGCTTGCTCCGAATTATGAAACTGCTGCAACTTTCTTGATTCACATGTTAGAAGCTAGGTTTGTTAACCTTCGTCCCATACTGAAGCATATGTTCCTCAACTTGAATAATATTAAATATATCGAAAAAGAAATTTTATCTTAGAAACCATGCTTAAAGAATTTGGAGATATTGCTATAGAAGCTAGAAAAGTTTTCGATCGTTTCAATATGCTTCATTGTAGATGTAGTTTGTGCCCTCGAAAAATATGAACCCAAAAAAAAAATAAGGAGAAAATACCAATTCCCTTTAAATTGATAGCACTGCATGAAGCCCAAGAAAAGAATTTTGAGTGGATTGTTCCTGAGAATTTATTTGATGAGAATAGTAAATATAAAAGTTCTAAGAGAGGAACATCTGAAACGTATTTAGATTAAATAGAATGCATTATTAAGTAATTTCCTTATCTTGATTTGAATACCTCTCCACTTGAAAACACGTGAATCCACTTTTCTAGGCCTAGCTAAAAGGCTTTAAAGAAAAGCACTTCTTGGGTGATAACCCATGGTTTTTATTTTTTCTTTGGTTTTCTCTGTTTTCTTTGAGTCAAGTGGTTTTATAGTTTTATAGCAACTCCTTTGTATATTTATTTTCATGTTTTAGTTGTGCCAAGTAAAGATTCTGATGAGAGTTGGAGCTGGTTTTGGATTTCTACGCAGGAATCAAATTTCTTCTGTCCACCGTAAACAATCGTGAAAAATCCAGAAAGACCAGAATGACCTGAATTTTTGTTTGCTTAGTCCTCAGATAATTCTGCAACTTTTTTGTTATTTAAGTTTTTCGATCTGAAAAACATAAGTGCCCAAAAAAAAATCGTCTTTACAGACTGTTCTGTTTTTCGCAGATTCTGCCATTTTTTCTTGCATTTGCTCTTTTACGATGTCAAGTGGATTTCTTTGCTTCACGAAACATCAGTGGATGTAGATAATGTTTAAAAGTATCAATAGAAATTGTGCCCATACAGAACCCATGGATTTTTGATTGTTGCACTAACCCTCTAATGCGAATTACTCTTTGAGTGTGGTGTGAAGGAAGTTTTTAAGGGTCAAGAGAAGATGGTGATATAATGTGATTAAGAAGAGTGGAAGGTCAAAGCTTGGGGATTCCCCCATGGTTCATACCAGAAAATTCTAAGAAGAATCAATCATCTAAGCTTGGGGATGCCCAAGGCATCCCCTTCTTCATCAACAATTTATCAGGTCACTTCTAGTGAAACTATATTTTTATTCGGTCACATCATATGAAATTTACTTGGAGCGTCTGTTTATTTTTTGTTCAGTTTTCTTTTGTTTCCTTGCTGCAACAAACATCATTGGAACCTAGCATCCTTGTTTGGGAGAGATACACGCTCCGCCTTTTCATTTGAATACTCGTTATGCTCGTATTCTTAGTTTTTTCTTCTAGCTGCTGCAAAATTCCTGTTTAGCCCTTATTTTCATTGCATCTCTTATTCAGAGATGTTAGTTTTAGTAGTGTTATGTGAGTATTCTCATGTTTGATTGCTGTATCTGTTAGCGAGTTTTTGTTAAAACATATTTTGTATGGTGCTTGTTGGGAAAAGAAACGGCTGCATGTAGTAGAATTTATAACGATGCAAATAGAAGCTTGTATAGACCGTGGCTGAACCTTTTCATATCATTCTAGATGTTATTTTAATTTTAAAGCCTAGCGGTTATTTTGTAGCATGATTTTTCTCAAATAGCTGAGATTCCTTAACATTCCATTGAAAGAATCATGAGTTGTTCTTTTCATATTGAAGCATAAATTTGGGGTGTTCTCCTTTGAATGTTTTATTTGGTTGACTTGGCGCATGCTTACACCATGTTTATGACTACAAACCAGTCACATATAGCCTCTATGATCATTTAGTTTTTGAACTTGTGGTACCACTTATGCTTTGATTAATGATGTTTTTGTCGCTATGCATGATTGTGGCCATTATTGCTCTCTTGATTTGTCGCTCCCAGTCTTTTGCTAGCCTCCACCTGTACTGAGTATGAGCTCTACTCATGCATCCAAATCCCCAATACCAAATTATTCCAAATGTGTCCACCATACCTACCTACATGTGGTATTTAACCGCCACTCCAAAGTAAATTGCTCATATGTTACCTTTAAAATTTTCAAAATTACTCCAGTTTTGTGTTCCTGTTTTAGCTCATCAGGACGTAAATAGAGAATCTTTATCTCACTTGTTGATTGGACTTTCACACCCTGGACAAGTGGCTTCATCCGCTTATCCAATTGATAGAAGAGCTGGCAGCGGGGTGCCCAGCCCCAAATTAATACAAACAAATTCTCTTCACTATTTTCCTCCTGATTTATTAGTCAAAGCATAATTGTGTAAACAAAAGAGAAAGAGGGATGACCTCCTACACCAGTTGAGTCCTTCAATGGGATCCGCTCTTGTGAAGTCTAGTTGGCTTGTGACGTACTGTATTTTCTGTTTACCATTCGTTGACATAAGCATACACCTCTCTAAAAAAATAGACACTCCTCCAAAGTATGTGATTGTTGGCAGGCACCCGAGGATTCGGTTAGACATGGTTTTTAAGATGGTTGGGAGGAGTGTCAAACATTTTATACCCCTGTTTAATAAAATAAAAAGCTCTAGCACATGGGTGATCCATGCTTTCCTATGCGAAGGTCCTTTCTTTTACTTTTATGTTGAGTCTCCATCTTCTAACTTTATGCACGACTGAGAGAGCATAGTTGCCATTCTGAGTTTAATGTGCGTTTGTCCCAGAAACATTATTAATTGATTCATGAGGTGTTATTACTTGCTCTCAAGTTATTTTTTCTAGTCTTCCTCATGAACTTTGAAGGTGTCCTGCCATTTATGTTTTGCCCCACTCTTAAGGACAATCGAAGTATCACTTTGCTATGTTATCTCTATGCCTGAAACAAATGTATAAATTTCGAGTGCATTATTATTCATGATATTTTATTTGTGTTACTTCTCGTGATGCAAATTGATTGCTATGTTTTATTGCTAGAATTATATCCATCGTGTTTGCGTTTAAAGTATTATGATCTCAGCTTGCATATGCTTTTACAATATTGATGATCAAGTTTATGTTGGTAGCATGTCACCTCAGAAATTATGTGTTTTTATCGTTTACCTACTCGAGGACGAGTAGGACCTAAGCTTGGGGATGTTCATACGTAATAAACGTATCCTTAATTTCTGATGTTCCATGTTGTTTTGATGTTATTTCCTACATGTTTTCTATACACTTTATGTCATTTTTATCGATTTCCGGGACTAACCTATTGACAAGATGCCATAGAGTCAGTTCCCTGTTTTCTGCTGTTTTTAGTTTCAGAAATGTTGTTTTGGAAATATTCATAGAATTGGAAAATTCGAAGCCTGGAAGTCTTAGAATTCACGAAGGTTCCAAGGAGTCCCAAAGTGCCCCCCTGGCCGCGCCTGGGGGTGGTGTGGGCCCCTCGAGCGTCCACCGCCATCTCCCTTTCGCCCATATATTCCCCCCGATACATAAACCCTAAAGATATACCACTTTTTCCCGAGAAACACCCGAGGCCGCTGTCATCGTCATCCCGAGATCATGAGGGTTCTGGAGCTCTCCCTGGCACTCTGCCAAGAGAGAAATTCATCACCGGAGGGGTATACACCACCATGCCCTCCTTTGAAGTGATGTGTGAGTAGTTCATCCCTGGACTACGGGTCCATAGCAGTAGCTAGATGGTTCTCTCCTCCACTTTATGCCTCATGTTTAGATTTTGTGAGCTGCCGTACATGATCGAGATCATCTTTATGTAATGTTACATGTTGTGTTTGCTGGGATTCGATGAATGTTGAATTCTATGTCTTCTAATTATCAATCTATCATGTTATATTCATGCATATGTTATTTATGATCTTGGATGCTCTCCGTTATTAGTAGATGCTCCGGCCAAGTATATGCTAGTAACTCCAAGAGGGAGTATTTATGCTCGATAGTGGATTCATTCCTCTTTTGCATCTGTGCTCGAGTGACAGAAATGTGACGGATGGAGGATGTGTTGTTTCCATTAGGGAGAAAACAACGATGTTTACTTCGTTTACATTGTTTACATTACACACTTTGCTTACTGCGATTATGGTGTTGCTTGCAACTTAATACCCAACGTTTGTTCGGATGATATCCAAAGCGTGGATTAATAGTCATAGATGTAGTTGGATGACGGTCTATGTATCTTGTTGTACTGCCCGCACGTGTCTTGCATATGCACTATGGTGCAACCTTCATTTATGTCAATTTCCCGACCGTAATTTGTTCACCACACATGTTATTTATCTTTTATGGAGTTACACCACTAGTGAACTGTGGACCCCGGTCCATTTTCTCATACTGATAATACACACACTACTTCCACTGTTTTCACACTGCTTCAACTATTTTCACACTGCTACTATTGTTTTCATCTTTTTCTCATATTGTTTTCCACACCATACATTTAACCTCTTTGTTATCAGCAAAACCGGTGAGATTGACAACCTCGCTGCTTCATTGGGGCAAAGTGAACTGTTTGTGTTCTGTAGGTTTCACGTTGCTGCTGAACCGGTAGTGCGCCTAGCCATCTCAGCTGCATCAACCTTATGAAGTTACTCTTTCCTCCTACTGGTCAATTAAACCTTGGTTTCTTTCTGAAGGAAAACTATTACCGTGCTCATCATACCTTCCTCTTGGGGTTTCCCAACGAGTGCAAGACCTCCACCATCACGGGTCACACCCTGGAGTGCAATCATTGCCATCCAAAACGAACAACACACTTGTACACACATTGTATGGCATCCCTTATCTTGGTTGGGATCCAGACTCTACAAAGCCCCTATCCGATGAAACCCTAGCCCCATTGGAGAAAAACCGGACTTATACATCAACACGCGGTAACAAAGTCGAAAGGGGGTAGAAAAGTGGAACAATTTTCTTGGTTGTGTTAGGGTAGGACATAGGAACACAAAATACAAAGTTAGAACCCAAATCTTGAAAAGATTCCCTATGTTTCGTCCGATTCGTGAGTTTCAGGCTATAAGTGCATGTCAACTCCCTAGATAGAATGCTGGTGAAGCGGGTCACACCCTGGAGTGCAATATTTTCCATCTAAAACCCACAACACACTTATAATAACATGATGTGGCACCCTCTAGCTTGTGTTGGGGTCCAGACTCTTCGGAGCCCCTCTTCGGTGAAACCCTAGCCCCGTTTGTCGTGGTGGTGTCACGGCAGATGCCATAGGATGGCTAAAGTTGTGGGGACGATGGACGCTGGAGGCGCTCGGGGAGGGATCACTGTAACACCTGGGGTGTTACCCTAAGTAGAGTTGTTTGTTTTTCTTTTGCATTGCATCACATGCATCATATGCATTGCACCATGTTTTCACCACAACTGAAAAATTCAAAAAACAATTAAAACTTTCACACATGTCTAACATTCCAATTGACAGTTGCAAAGTAAACCACTCAATTGTTTTTCAAAAAGTTTGAAGTTGAATCCATTTAAATTGCCTGCTAAATAAAAATTTCCCTTTTGTTAAGAAACCCTAATGGCAAATTAAATTTCAAATCAATTCCTTCTTAATGGGCATGTTTCCAATTGTGGTTTAAACAATAAATTCTTGCAAAAAATTGAAGTTCAATAAATGTTTTCATAATTCTTTGAGTTAGTGGAATAAAATTGTTTAAAATTCAATCTTTATGAAAGACTATGGAAATTCAAATAACAACTTAAAAACTCAACTGAATATTTCAAACTTTTGGACCTAATATTCACAATTGCTTTTAATTATTGTTTTGCAAATTAATAAAATTTAGTTATAAAATAAACACCCTCAAACCCTATTTGAAATTCAACTCACAATTTAAAAAATCAAACTAATAATTCAAAGTTTGAAATCAATGCTAACATTTGCTTCTAATTTTTGTTTTGAAAACTAACACAAATAATTCATAAAAGAAAAACCCTAACACTTTTTCTATCTCTCTCTCCCTTTCATCCTTTACAAAAAAAAAGAGAAAAGGAAAACATCAAAAGAAAAAAAAGGGAGAGGGTGAGCTGTGGGAAACAGGCCAGCCCACAGCCCACTTCCCCTCTTTTGGCCCGTACCCCTTCGAGGAGTTGTCGTCTTCCTCCCTCGACGTCATCCTCTGTACGACCTCGATCACCACCGCAGGATCCTCTCCCCCCTCCTCTGATTGCTGCCGTACCGAGCTCGAGCTCCCCTTAAAACCTAGCATCCCCCTCCTAGCTCGCCCTACCCCTCTTCCATCCTCCTGCACCGCCTCCCTCCGAGTCCTCCCTCTGCTCTGCACCTCCCCTTCCTCTGAACCCAACCACAACATGTCGCCACCGCCCCTTGCTCCGGTGATCGACGATGATGGAGCCTCCCTCCGGCCAGGGCGAGTGCGGGAATGGAATCCCCGCACCGCCCTCTTCCTCTCCACCCCCTCGGCGCGGGCCGGGAGGGCTTGTGGCGCCGCCGCCGTCCGCTCCCCGTCGCCGTCTCCACCCTGTTCCGCCCCGATCTCCTCCTGTACTGCCTCGAGGTGAGCACCTCGGTTCCCTTCCTCCCTCACCTCCTCTCTCTCCCGCAGCACACTCACACCCCACAGCACCGCACCCCCCCCACGGACGGCGCCCCACGGCGCGGCACAGCGGCCAGCACGCCCGCCGGCGACCTCTGACTCGTTCCCTGTCGATGGCCTTAACTGAATATTTCAGTTCAGTTAAAATCCGCGCAAGATTCTGAACCTTAACCCTCCCACCGAGCCTTACCTGACAAGAAGCACGCACTCACCGCACTGGTACCTGTCCCTTGCGCTCACAACAGAGGGCAGGGGTTCGATTCCCCCCTCCCACAAATAAACCAAAACTTTTTATTCCTTTTGTTTTTGTACAGAAACTTCACAAAAATCACACACAAGTCCCTGCAGTTTAATTCTAGTTCCCTGTAAATTTTTTCTAAGTCCCTAGTGAATTAAAAATGGCAGAATAACACCAAAAATTGGAAATTGCATAAATAATTCATATTAACTCCAAATTCAACTTTTTAAACATGTTTTCTGTACCAAATTAAATGCTCTATCCAAATATAAAATTTGTTTACTGTTTTGAATATTTTAAATTGGTGAAATATTTGAAAACTTGTTTAATTCACTTAAACTTGCAAAATTCATAACTTGGGCATAAAAATTCCAAATTCAACAAACTTAGTATGTTTTCCAATCAATTTTTCATGTACTTTCCAAATATCAATTTTGTTTTCTGTTTTGAATAATTTAAATTGCTGAAAACAACTGTTGCTTAATTAATGCATTTAAAATTGCCAAAATAATAACTTGCTCATTTTAAATCCAATTTCAACAAATAAAATATGTTTGCCATGCCATTTTGAACCACCTTTTCAAATATAAGTTTTGTTTCATGATTTGAATAATTAAAATTGGTTAAATAATTTAAACCTTGTTTAAATCATTTAAATTTGCTAAATTCATCACTTGCTCAAATTAAATTATTTTTGAACTTATAAAATATGTTTTCAAACCAGAAAAACATAACCTTTTTCAAATATGAATTTTAATTTATGTTTTTAACAAATAAAATTCAAATAATATTCCAACTTGAATTAAATTCAATTAAAACTTGTTTAATCTTGTTTAATTCATAATTAAATCATTGTAATTCCTTTTTCAATAATTGAAACATGTAATCCACCTAAAATTTTGTGTTCTAATCAAATATGAACTTTGTTATCTGTTTTGAACAATTAAACTTGATGAAAACAACAAATGCTTGTGTGACACCTTTAAGTAACCAAAAAATTCCAAAACTTAATAAGTGGATTTCAAAATGGGTAAACCTTATTTCCAATTGGTTCTATTGTTGTTATTTTTCTGTTTTCATCATCCATGCATCATGCTAATCCACTTTCACATATTGGTTAGTTGTAAAACAACTATTTCAACCTTAATTCATGGGCTTTCCATATGTAATCCAACTTGCATATGGGTCCATTTAATTATGTTATGCTATCTTGTCGACTAGTTTATCTTGATGCATCTTTAAACTTGTCATGCATCCATATCTTGATCATGCCGGATCTTTTGCCGTAGTAGTAATTGTTACATCCGGTGTTTGTTCGAGGTTCATTGCTTCTTCCCGGATAGGACGTTGAGATGATGTGAGCAACGACAAGTTCTGTGGGTGTACCTCTACTTGCTGGATTCCAGGCAAGTATACTCACTTGCTGCCAAATGGCTGCCTTTCATCACTTTTTACCGATTCTTTCCGTTGTTCTTATTCTAGCCTGTTGAATCGATGCTTGTGTCTCGATCCTATTATATGTTTACCTTGCAGCCATGATATAGCCTTCCTTCCACTTCCTATTAACTATTGTTTGTTTACCTTGTTGGCCCTCGTGTTGTAGTTGCATGCTTAGTGTTGTTTGCGCTCAAGTCTTGTTGTTCCTTTCGTATCACATGTTTAGTTGATAGCTGGGTGTCAATTCAATCAACAACATGTTAATGTTTTGGGTAATAATAATTTGATGATAAGGCACCGGCGTGGTTTTGAAGCCTGCTAGTGTCGACCCTAATTAGGAAAAGGGTCTTGTCTACTGATCCATGATGAGCGCACTAACCGCATGTGGGAAGCGAGTATGGGCGCCCCCCTCAATTTGACTCGATTCGCATCTCGTCCAAATCGCCACACTTAGTTCGGGCTTTCCATTTGATGCACGCATATGCAGGTACGAACCATTGGCTCCAGGGTGGAACTTTTGTAGTCGGCATTTAGGGCGGCGTGGTCTTCCAGCGCTATGAGGGTCCCCCTTTTCTTCGTGGGGGCTCGATTAGCCGCGCACGCACAGCACGTGGTTCTTTGGGCTTGATGCGAAGAAGAGTTGGGTTGTGTTGAGTACCTCGCTTGGTGGGTTGATCCCCCGTCTGGCGGGTTATTCTTACGTGTACGGCCAAATTGGTGCATCCCTGCAGGGTTAAATCTTCTCGAGAAGCCGTGTTTTCCGCGGTTATGGTTAACTTGGTGAAAGTACTGGCTAACAAGTACTCAGAACAACTTACACCTAACTAATGATAACTTGACTAGTAATAGTCTATTGACACAATAATTTGATCCATCCTTAATCCAACAGTGTGAGTATCCTTGGGTTGCTTCCTTAGTAGGGGGTGACATTGGATGGGTGTTGTTTGGTGAGTAGTTGTAGTTGGTTCCGATACGCTATCTTATTCCCCTCTTTTAGTCGGATGTTGTAGTGAGTCTCCGTAGTTGGTTAGTGCAGCCCGCTGCCGCTTATTTGCAATAATCCTTTTCCTTTCCGTTGAACCCAAGTATTTGTATCTTGTGATGACTGGTTACGCCGGTATCTTGTGAGTATGGTTTATCCACTTGCCAGTACTTAACCGTACTGACCCACGAATCCTTTTTCGTGGCTGCATATTTAACATTGCAGTCAACAGGTTTGAAGTCTGACGATGTTAGCTTGGGAATCCCACCGGCTTGGCCTGGGCAGGGATTGGACGCTCTCGGTTATCTTCAGGACTCTTAGTCCAATTTGTATCTTGTCCGTAGTCGGACGCTATGTTGTTTCTTCCGCTGTTATTTGGATCTTTGTATGGTATCAGTTGTATCCCTGACTCGTTTGAGTCATCTTGTATATATCTTTTCTGTTGTTGTTGTGGATCATTCGTGAACTGTTGTAATGTTATCACAAGTGGCAACCTGGAATCGGTTATTATGTGGATTTTGGCAGGAATGCTGAACTCTGCATAGTGCCCGATCTCGGGGCGTCACAATCACGCAGCGAGTAGCCGCGTGATTATGAAGCTAGCACTGCAAACAGCAAGATCTACCCAGGTTCAGGGCCCTCGTGTGGAGGTAAAACCCCTACTCCTGCCTTTCTTTCTTTATATTTGTGTCTCACCGAGTAGCCACAGTACAAGTGTTTCCTACTACCGAGTAGCCACTCTTCTCTCTATGCGATGAACTAGGTCAAGAATGTGAACCAGTTCTCGGATCCCTCGCGCAGGAGGGGGCCGGGCACCTTATATACTGGTGCCAGCCGGATACAGCCAAGATGTCGACATTGTGTGCACACTGTGCACTTCCGGCTTCTCGCTGACAGCTTTGGCTTCCTCGTTTGTCCGGTGTGGAAAGTCGTTCTGCAGAACCGAGGAACTGATCTGTTATCACTGACACTGTCACGGGGTAGGCCCCCCTAACCTGCGACGCCCTGCTGACACCCTGGCGCGGATAAGCACGCGCTCTGCAGATGAACAGTGCCGCAGTACAGACCCAGGATACGCGGGATCCTGTGTCAGAACGGCTCCTTTGACTTATGGCCCGAGTAGGAGACCGCCCTCTCTACTCGGTCCACTTCCTCTACTCGGAGAAGAGCAACTTCCTTGATTCTTCCTCCTGGCCATCAGTGTGTACGGCCGAATAGCGGACGACCGGGTAGCGAGTACCGGGTAGCCGCTACTCTGCCAAACGTCTCTTCTGATCTTGCCCCTTAGCACTTGCCTTTACCCTACTCGGGGGTATCCCCCCGACATTAGTCCCCGAAGCTGGTAGAGTCCTGTGAACTTGTTCACTGGGCTCTGCCAGCTTAAAAACCAATCTTGCCTTTGAGCCTTAGGTTGCTGAGTAGAACCTCCGAGTTGCCCTTAACCCTGTCTCGAGTTTCTTCTTTTCCGAATAGAACCACTTCTCTTCTCTGTCGCGGAGTAGAAAGACTTAGCGAGATTTCCAATCAGAATCTCTGCGTGGCAGAGCGAAATCCGGCTTTTCGTACTGCAACTCGGCACGTGTCACGCTACCACACCCCCGACGCCTCGGTGCCCGGGATCTGACAGGCCACGCGCCCAGTTTTTACGGCCTGGGCCCACTAGCCCGTTAGGTCCCATCAAGCGCAGTAATTACCCACGATCACGTCGTGGGATCAATTGTGGCCGTTACGCGCGCATCCTGCGCTGTGTGCGTTTCTAACCGGTCCACACATCCCACGCCGCACGATCTCTGTGCGTAACTGATCCCACTACCTCCGATTGTAACGGCAACCCGAGGGAGGTATAAATACCCCCTCGGTAACTCCTTCTTCTTCTTCCTGCCTTCATTCTCCCCTCGCCCCTTCGTTTCTCCGCCGCCACCGAGCTCTTCGCCGCCGTGCATCCCACAGCGCCGAAAGGCTAGTTCTTTCCGCCAAATTCCACCAAACCACCATCAAATTTCCTCCCCTGCTCGATGGCTCGCGACGACGACGCCCGCGCCGGGTGGGCTGGATCCAACGTAACGGCAGACGAGTGCCGGTGGCTGGTGAACACCCGGTGAGTTCCTCCCGGCGTCCGCTGCCGGCACCCCGATGGCGAGCTCATCCCCACTCCGGAGGCGGACGAGCACGTGGTGTTCCTCGCGCACTTCGCGCGGGCATTCGGGCTGCCCGTGTCGGACTTCTTCCGCGGCTTCCTCGACCACTTCGGGATCCAGCCGCACCACCTGCCGCCGAATGCGATGGTGATGCTCGCATACAACGCTGTGGTGTGCGAGGCGTTCCTGGGCGTGCGCCCTACGCCGATGACCTGGGCGCGCTACTTCTTCTTCAGGAAGCAGAGCAAGGCCAAGCCGGGTAGCGCAGATAGCAGCCGCGGAGTGACCGAGACCGGCAGCGCCATGATGGTGCAGCGCAGCGGAACCAGCCATCCGCGCATCAAGAGCCTCGACTCCGTGCGCAAATGGCAGCGGATCTTCTTCTACGTGAAGAACATCCCTGTCAAGGAAGGCGAGCCCCTGGTGGACCAGATCAATCTCCCCCGGTGGACCAATTCGCCTCCTACCGGGCAGAATTGGGGATTCAAGCCCCTGCTAGATGGCGACATCAAGCAGATCAACGCGCGCCTCGCCCAACTGAAGGAGAAGGGGCTCAAGGACGACGACTCCATCGCCTGCTGGATCACCAGGCGAGTGCTCCCGTTGCAGCGCCGCGCACACCTCATGTGCTACATGGGCGGCAACAGAGATTATACTCGGACGACCACGTTCGAGCTCAGCAACGCGGATGTGGCCGTCTGGGCGCGCTCCATCATGAGCACCGGCCTCACCGACCACTGGCAGTACGGCTTTGTGCCGTACAGCCGCACGAAGCCAATCAAGCGGGTTAGTACTTCTCATCCTGTTTCCTGCCCATTGATTCCGAGTAGATAGCCTTGTTAGCTTGGTATGCTTAGTATCCGCATTCTGTGCCGAGTAGGGCACTTAGCCGTATCTCATTTAGGCTTCATGTGCTTTATGCTTGCACTACATGCCGAGTAGAACACTTGCTACTATCTGTTAGGCTTCCTGTGCTTTGTGTTTGCACGCCTCGTTGAGTAGGACGTTTACTCTATTATGCTTTGCGCTTGCATCCCGTCCCGGGTAGAATCCCTTACGCTGCTCAACTGATTTGTGTTGCTTGCTTATATCTCCAGCACCTTGCTCGCCAGCTCGCTGAGAGCGAGGAGCGCTTCGAGGCCAACTGGCACGAAGACCGAAAGGAGGACGACGAGGTCTCCTACGACACCGCAGACACCCTCTGCATCCCCCACGCCGTCCAGCCGGGTAAGCATCATGTCGATGCGTCCATTCGGGACTGGTCCGAAGACGACGACGAAGGTGACCGAGTTCACCGTTTTGGTCGCGAGTAGCGCAACTTAGTTTCTTTCTGTTTCTCAATTGTTTTCTTCTCTCCTACTCTGCAGATGAGGATAATGCTGACGAGGAAGAGGATGAGGACGCCCTCGAAGTCGATCCGCTTGCGGTTGCTGCTCCCGCCACTCAGAAGAGGGCGGGCAGTGGTGCCCAGGAGCCCACCGCCAAGAAGGCCAAGAAAGGCGAGAAGAAGATCAAGAAGGTCTCTGGGAGACGGCCACCCCCTTCACGTGCAGGGTAAGTGATTTTCTTCCAAGTCACAATCTGTTGTCACTGCTTTTCCTGAATTCCTTATTCCACCGCTGCTTCTTGGTTTCTTCTTTCTCCCTTCTTTTCCTGAATCCCTTTTTCTCTTCAGCGCCCCCTTGGACGCTGATGCTGCTGCCGCTCCCTCCAAATCCAAGAAGAGATCCGCCATTCACATCGACAAGCTCATCGACCTCTCTGAAGAGGACGAGCCCGCGGCAGGGGACGAGGCGCACGCGCCCTCTCCTGTGAAGGGTGAGGATGAAGACGACACCAACGTCCAGGACATGGACACCGGTGCCCAGGATGCCGAGCAGGAGCAGCAGGCCCGCGCGGAACACCAAGCGCAGGATGCTGCTCACGACGAGAGACCCCCTTCTCCCCCAGCTGCCACAGCTGGGGAGAACACAGAAACAACCACCGAACATCAAGATCATGCCGCCCTTGCGCGGCAGGAAGAAAGCCAGGAGCAGCAGGACACTGATGCTGCTGCCCGAGATGACCCCGCGGCCCAGCCGCGGGTAGATAATCAAGACGACGTACTGCAAGACCCCGCTGCCGAGCAGCGGGTTGAGACAACTGATGTGGAGCCGGACCTGCAGAGCCACGCGCAGCCGGACGCTGTGCCCGGTAGCCAGTCCTTGGTGCCGCCTACCCAGCAGGCCGCTCCACCAACTGCGCCAGCTCCCCGCCCATGAAGAAGACCAAGACCACATCCATCCCTCCAGCCAAGCAGTCCACAAAGAAAACTGCTTCCGATGCTGCTGGCAAGAAAGATGCAGCCGAGAAGAAGGCTGCTAAGAAGAAAGCTGTCAAGAAGCCAGCTACCGAGAAGAAGGCCGCCGAGAAGCAAGCCGTCGAGAAGCCAGCTACCGAGAAGAAGGCCGCCGAGAAGCAAGCTGCCTAGCCAGACGCTCCCGTCCACAGGAATCCCTCGCGTGGCGCTGCTCAAGATTCTGCTGTGATGCCGCCACCTAAGCCAACTGCGAAGCCTGCCGCGAAGAGTGGGCAACTCACCATTGGTGCTTCCGGCAGCGGTGCAGGCACAACCGCGGGATCAAGCGTCCAAGACCCTCCTGTCTACCCGCCTTACATGCTGCAAATGAGCAAATAGTATAGCATCGGTCTGACCAAGACCGAGAAGCAGCTCGCTCTTACGAGAGGCAAACAGGCCCAGGCTGTGAATTCCAAGCTGCCGGCCAAGGACAAGGCCCATTCGATCTTCTCGCGCGAGATCCAGGAGACAGAGGTGGAGTCCCAGGGGCTCGAGCAGATAATCGATCGGGTGGGCTTTATTGACGCCGAGTGGAATAGCGCGTTCCTTGGCAACGAGTCCTGGAACGGTCTGGCCTTGGGCAAGCTGGACCACTGGCGCATCGACTGGAACAAGGCAGACATGGGCTACAATCCCATGACCATCTCGTCCGCCACCAGCACTCTTGCCGCGAAGCTGTTCGTCCACCGCAAGGCTGCAGAGGACCTCGAGCAAACCTATGCGGTAAGTTTTGCTTTGCCTGTTCCGAGTTGCGCTTTTCTTCTCTTCTATTCTTCTTTTTCTTCTTATCCATCACCCAGTCCCCGAGATTCGGGCCGAGTAGGCGGCTACTCGACCGAGTTGCCGTCTTCTCGGGTCAAATCTTCAAGACATTGTCTAACTCCTTTTCTTTCTGCTTCTCAGAATAGCCTTTTGAAGAGAATGACCCTCTACCGGCACCTGCTCTGGAATCAAAGCATTGCAAAAGGCGCCTTGAAGCCCTACAAGCAGAACGCAAAAGTGATGCCGTGACCGAGAAGGAGGCCCTGGCTCGTACCCTTCAGCTTTCCGAGCTCGAGAGTAAGCTTTTAGCTATTCGGTTCATGCGTTTTGTGTTGACGCCCGTTTTTGCTTTCTCCTCTTAACTCCTTGTACTCTGTAGGCAAGATCGAGGCGCTGACTGAGGAGCACAAGCACTGTCACGTCTTTGTTGAAAATGCCGAGACCACCATCAAGAAGTTGGAAGGTGAGTTGCCGCCTTCTCGGCTTGTTCTCCTCCTTTTTCTCCGCTATTTGCTGACCATACCCTTCTCCTCCGCAGAAGATTACAAGAAATTTCGTGAAGAGCATCTCGACTGCGTGAAGCCCGCCGAGTTGCAGCAGCAATTGGAAAGCCAAGCCGTCGAGCTCAAGAGCCAACACACCACCGAGCTGGAGCCACTGCAGGTTCAGTTAAGGGCTGCCCTTCAGGATGTCATAGACATATCCACCGAGAAGGACAAGTTTGAGGCAGCCGCCAAGGCTAAGCAAAGGGCCCTTGAGATGGAGTGCGAGACGCTGAAGAAAAGCAACTCGGATCTCATGCTCCAACTGGCCCAGTTCCGGAGGGTCGAAGAGCGGCACGCTGCTGATGAGGAGTCATGGAAAAGGAGACTTCAATCGCTACTCTGCGACCTGAACAGTAAGTTCTCGCATCTTTGTGCCTCCCTGGTTTCTCCTTCTTCTCTGCTGACTGATTTGCATCTCTTTGCTGCTTTCTTTTCTAATCTTTTTTGATAGCATTTTCAGAAATCTTCCCCGATTTCTGCTCAGCCTGCAAACCTGCCCTGTCAAAGGCCCAAGATGTGCGAGTAGAGAAGGGGCTGCCCATGGATACCAAGGCTTCAATCGAGGACAGCTTTACGAACATGCAGGGTCAGCTTCAGCGCCTTAAGGGCTTGGGCACGGACTTAACGTCTGTTGCCTTCAAACTCCATGCATTGTTCTGGCCCAAAGATCCCTTGCCCTCAACCATCCGCGCGCTTGCCGAGAAGCTGAATGGCGTCAAGGCCGAGCTGAAGAAGTGGCGAGCATCCGGAGCTTGGGCAGGCGCTGACATGCTGCTCCTCTTCATCTGTAGTTGGTATGAGAACCTCAATCTCAATACCATCCTCGAGATGCGCCGGGATTCAAAGTGGGAGAAGGATCCCGAGTGCGTGGCTCGTTGCCAGGCAGTCGCATGGGAGATCGCCTCCTACGCGGATACCGCGCGCTACATTGAAGGCCTCACCGAGCCCGACACGGATGTGGAAGGCGAGGGCGAAGACGAGGATGAAGATGATGACGAGGAGGCCACTGGGTCAGACGGGCTGAGCTTCTTTGATAGCACCGATGACAAGTCCGGGAAGGGGAAGGGCGCGGTCGTCGCGGATAGCGACGAGGAAGCCGAAAGCGAGAAGATGACCATCGACACCGCAACGCTTGAGTTCGGCACTTCATCAGGCGCAGCCCTTGACGACACGACGCTACTCCATGCTCAATCTGCTGCCTCCACTTCGGCGACGGACCTCATCTCGGTGGCCACAACCACTTCTGATCAGGCTGCCACCAACCCAGAAGCGGATGCCACGAAGACCGATGTCGTCAACCCGGAAGCTGACGCTGCCAAGGTCAACTCCGAAGCTTATGCCGCCAAGGCCAACACCGAAAATGCTGCTACCTCCACCTGGTTATGTCCTGCAACACTTATGCTCGAGATTTTTATCAAATCCCCGGAATGCCGGGTGCAGATGTACTGAACAATTTATCTTCCCGTTGCTACTCAGTTTTATTTCACTTGAAGTTTTTATACTTAGTAATTTGAGCAGCTTTGGCTGGATGCCGGGTTGTGTTATCATGCGAGTCCCCGAGTTGCATTTCTCATTCACTCCTTCTTTTTATCTCAGCTCTTACCTGCAACTTGTTGCTTTTTTGGTATTCGAGTCACAAGAGTTCGAAGTTGGAGTTTCAAATACTTAGCCGCTTGGGAACAATCATAGTAACGCTACCCACCACATAGCCGAAAAAGTTAACAACAGACAGTAAAAAACACTCTACTCGGTTGCCACACGCGTCCTTCCCTTTGCAATTTTTCATGTGTTCATTGACTCTTTGGCTTGTTCTCTGGCTTGCCATGAAGCCGGTTTGCGGACAGCAGCAGAGTCGCAGAGTGTCCGGTGAGTATAAACACACTACTTTGTATGCTTTTGAAATTCTAAGCGTAGCAACCGAGTAGACAAAGATACAGCAGAATAGAAACACTTAGAGCGATTTTGGACGAGGGCAGTCCCCGAGCTCAATTTCAGATTGCAGAGTAGGAGTTTAACTCGGATAAGAGAATACATACACACTTTTGCTCATGAATGAAAGCGACGAAGTAGAGCTACATTCTAGGGGCGTTTGGATTCCTCCCCAGCTTTATCCGGCCTGTTCTTCTGTGATGGTTGCGCATCTACAAGGTAGTACGCATCATTGTGTAGAGCCTTGCTCACAATGAACGGCCCTTCCCACGGAGGGGATAGCTTGTGCATCCCGGCTGTGCGCTGCACGATCCTCAGGACCATGTCTCCTTCTCGGAAAACCCTTGGGTTTACTTTTCGACTATGATAACGCCTCAGGTTTTGCTGGTAAACAGCTGAACGTGACAGAGTAAGCTCTCTTGCTTCTTCTAGCAGGTCAACGTCGTCTTCTCGAGCTTCTCTCGCCTCCGCCTCAGTGTAGAGGGTTACTCGGGGGGAGTCATGCTCTAAGTCGATTGGCAACACGGCCTCAGCCCCGTAAACCAAGAAGAATGGCGTGTAGCCAGTTGACCGGTTAGGGGTAGTCCTTAGACTCCACAACACCGCTGGCAACTCGTCTAGCCAACACCCTGGTGTTTTCAGCAGCGGCTCAATCAGCCTTGGCTTTATGCCTGCAAGCACCATGCCATTTGCTCTTTCCACCTGCCCATTGGACGCGGGATGCGCGACAGACGCGACATCTAGTCGGATGTGCTTATCTCTGCAGAATCTCACCATAGCTCCCTCAGCAAAGTTAGTGCCGTTATCTGTGATGATGCTGTGCGGGTAGCCGTATCTCAGGATCACATCCTTCAGGAAACTCACAGCAGTGGCTCCATCACACTTCCGAATAGGCTTCACTTCAATCCACTTGGTGAATTTGTCAACCATGACCAAAATGTGTGTCATGTTGCCTCTAGCCGGTTTGAAAGGACCGACCATATCCAGACACCAAACAGCAAATGGCCAAGTGATGGGAATTGTTTTCAACTCGGAAGCAGGCATGTGGATCTTACTTGCGAATCTCTGGCAGCCATTGCATTTTCTCACGATATCTTCAGTTTGTTTCAAAGCAGTGAGCCAGAAGAAGCCATGCCGAAAAGCCTTCTTGACTAGAGCCCGAGAAGAGGCGTGATGCCCGCATTCCCCTTGGTGTATTTCCACCAGAATCTCTTCTCCTTCTTCCGGTTCCACACAGCGTTGCAACACGCCAGTGTCACTTCTCTGAAGATGGTGTAGCCCTTGGATCTTCTCTGAATCTGCCTTGCAGTAACCTCATCATCTGGCAGGGTGCCGTCCTTGAGAAAGGATAATATGGGCATGGCCCAACTCGGCGTCTCCCGTGCTGGAAACACTGGTTCGTCCACTTCCATTGGGACAGCCACTGCTGCGTCTTTTTCTGGGTTAGGGTTGACTCTCTGCAGCCCCGAACGGTTCGCAAGGACTTCTTCAAGGAATGCGACAGTCCCCGGGCTGAGAGGGGCAGTCCCCGAGTAAGGAGGAGCAGTCCCCGAGTAGGGAGGAGCAGTCCCCGAGTAGGGAAGAGCAGTCCCCGGGTTGCAAGCGCTAGTCCCCGGGATGGAGACTGCAGTCCCCGGGTCCCCTCGTACACCTTCCCAGTCAATCTCCATTGGAACTGCTTCTTCATTAGGCAGAGAAGGAACGAAAATGGACTCCGAATTGGGGGATGGCTTGATGGATGGCTTTCTCAAATGCTCCAAGGCAATCCCAGCCGGGATGTACTGCCGAGAAGATCCCAACTTGGACAGCTCATCAGCTGCTTCATTCTCTGCTCGGTGGATGTGTTGGAACTCGCAACCTTCAAAGAATCCTGTCATGGTTTGGACCAGGAAGCGGCATGACGCCATGTTGGCATCCAGAGCATCCCAAGTGCCAGAGACTTGCTGCACAACCAGATCCGAGTCGCCATAGCATATGATACGCTGCACACCAACTTCCTTTGCTACGTTCAATCCGTGTACCACAGCCTCGTACTCTGCAACATTGTTGGATGCCTTGAAGTGGATTTGCAGCACATACTTGAGTTGATCTCGCTTGGGTGACGTAAGCACCACGCCAGCACCAAGGCCTTCCTTCATCTTGGAGCCATCAAAGTGCATCTTCCAGTAGTTGGATACCGGAGTAGGAGGCTCATATTGCACCTCAGCCCAATCCACCAGAAATTCTGCCAGGATCTGGGACTTGATGGCTTCTCTTCTCGCATACGCAGGAGCGTACGCGGCCAGCTCGATTCCCCACTTGGCTACTCTGCCACTCGCTTCCTTGTTGCCCAGGATATCCGAGATGGGAGCTGAGCTCACCACTGTGATGGGGTGTTCTTGGAAGTAGTGCTTCAGCTTCTTGGCGCCCAAGTACACACCATAAGTCATCTTCTGGTAGTGAGGGTAGTTCTGTTTGGAGCTGGACAGCACCTCGCTGAGATAATATACCGGCCTCTGCACACTTTTGCCTTCCTCTTCTCGTTCCACCACAATCACCACGCTGACTACCCGGTTAGTAGCAGCAATATACAGCAACATTGGCTCCTTGGGTAGCGGACTAGCCAAGATGGGAGCGCTACCCAGCATTGCCTTTAGCTCCTTGAATGCCACATCCGCTTGCAGTGTCCAGACGAACTTGTCGCTTTTCTTCATCAACTGATACAAAGGCAGGGCCTTCTCGCCCATTCTGCCCAAGAAACGGCTCAGAGATGCCAAGCAACCAGTGAATTTTTGCACATCCTTCAGGGATCTCGGCAAAGACATGCTTTCAATAGCTTTTATCTTCGAAGGATTGGCCTCACTGCCCCGACTGGACACCAAGAAGCCGAGTAGCTTGCCAGCCAGGACGCCAAAGGTGCATTTACTTGGGTTCAGCTTCATCTTATACTTGCGCAAGTTAGCGAAAGTTTCCTCAAGGTCACTAAGCAGAGAATGTGTTTTATTCGTTTTGATGACGATGTCATCTATGTACACCTGCACATTTTTGCCGAGTTGATCATGCAGGCATTTCTGCATGCATCTCTGATAATTGGCACCCGCATTCCGCAACCTGAAACACATGACACGATAGCAATAAGCCCCGTACGGGGTAATGAAAGCAGTCTTTATTTGATCAGCGGGATT
Source organism: Alopecurus myosuroides (assembly GCA_028641055.1). Lineage (NCBI taxonomy): Eukaryota > Viridiplantae > Streptophyta > Magnoliopsida > Poales > Poaceae > Alopecurus > Alopecurus myosuroides. The sequence goes on along the minus strand of CM054059.1, from coordinate 113,065,175 downwards.
GAGAGCTATCTGGTGAAAACCAGAGTAGGCATCTATGAAAGACAACAGTTCACAACCAGCAGTGGAGTCGATCACCTGATCGATGCGAGGTAGCGGAAAAGGATCCTTGGGGCAGGCCTTGTTCAAGTCGGTGTAGTCGACGCACATACGCCATGCGGTAGCAGCCTTGGGATCTTCCTTTTTCTTCTCAACCATGACCGGGTTAGCCAGCCAATCCGGATGCAGCACCTCCATGATGAAATTGCTTATCAGCAGCTTAGTGATCTGGTCACCGATGGCCTTCCTTCTCTCATCTCTGAAACGGCGCATAGCCTGCTTCACTGGTTTGGCGTTAGGACGCACATGTAGAGAGTGCTCAACCAACTCCCTCGGGACACCTGGTAAATCCTCATTGGACCAGGCGAACACGTCCCGATTCTCACGGAGGAAGTGGATGAGCTCGCTTTCCTATTTCTCCCCCAACCCGGAGCCAATGATGGCAACTCGGTCGGGAAACTAAGGGTCAACCTGGATCTTCTTCGTCTCCTGAGATGCCTGGAACGCCGTCCCATGCTGGGAACTCGGCATGCTAGGCACACCAGCTTGTGCGGACTGCGCCATAGCCACCACCTCGTACATCTTCTTCTTCTCGGCAGCAACCACCATGGACTCCGCCAACTGAGAACCAGCAGAGGCACACTCCATAGACTTCTTGTAATCACCAGAGATGGTAATCACGCCATTGGGACCAGGGATCTTCATCTTAAGATATGCAGTGTGGGTAGAGGCCATGAATTTGCTCAGAGCGGGCCTGCCGAGTAGGGCATGGTAGGGGCTCTGGTGATCAACCACCTCGAACTGCAGGCTCTCTGTGCGGCAGTTCTCCCTGGTGCCGAATAGCACATCTATCCATACTCGGCCAATCGGATTGCAAGAGACTCCTGGCACAATGCCATGGAAAGTGGTCTTGCTGTGTAGCAGCATGTTCTCGGCTATACCGAGCTTCTCGAGCGTGTCTCTGTACACAATGTTGATGCTGCTGCCGTTGTCGATCAGCACTTTGCTGAACCTCACATTCTTCTCGGGACCCAAGAAGGTAGGATCCAGCACAAAGGCGTAGCTACCCGGGTTGGGCATCACCTTAGGATGATCCGCTCTGGACCACGTGATCTCCTGGTTGCACCAATGCATATAGTGAGGAACAGCAGGGATCACAGCATTGACCTCCATGGCACGCCTGTGCTGGGATTTCTTGTCGACAGGCTTAGAGGTGAAGATCATGTAGCTCTCGTGGTGCTCCTGGTACCGATTGCAGTCTCCGCCACCATTGTTGCCGCTGTTGTTGTTACCTTGTTTGTTGTTGTTGTTGTTGTTGCCTCTGTTGTTGTTGCGGGTGTAGTAGTTGTTGTTGTTGTTGCGGTAGCCATCGTTGTTGAAGTAGCGGTTGGCTCCTAAAGCCACCTGGTTCACATTTTCTCTTCTCGGGAAGGCTGGAGGCCGAGCAGCGGGTGCGCGAGCAGGCTGTACAGCGGCATTCGCAGCTGGCAGGGGAGGAGGAGGAGGCAGGCCCTCGTTCTTGATTTCTTCCCACCAACTGCACTGCCGAGTAGTGTGGTTGGCAGGTCTTGCGGGATGCCGAGTGTGGAAGCTGCACGGGCCATCCTTCATGTCCTTGAAGACAAAGTTCGGTGCTGGACCCGAGTTGCCGCTACCCTGCTGGGAAGCGCTGTACGGCTTCTTGTTGCCTTGGCCCTGATTCTGGTTTTGCCCGTATTGAGCTCCAGCAGTTTTTGGCCTCTGGCTACTCCCAGCTCCGGTTGCCACAACATTCACCTCCTCAGGATCGTACCGGGTATCAATCCGGTCACCTCTGCGCTTGTTGCGGAACTCGTTGCGCTTGCTGGTGTTGATGTTGTAGTTCCTTCGCGGCTCAGCAGCATCAAGGAGAGGCTGTGTCGGGTCACCGAGTGCGTACTGATCCGCAATCCGGATGGTCTCAGCAAGAGTACTCGGCATCTCCCTCTGGAGCCTTTGCCACAACATGCTGCCATGTCTGCAACCCTGCGCTAACCAAGTGATGGCTTGGGCCTCATTCACACCCTCACAGGTGTTCCTCAGAGTGCTCCACCGAGTAAGATACTCCCGGTCCGTCTCCTCTTCCCGCTGCCTGCAAGCGGATAGCTGCTGCGGCCTATTCGGCCTCCGGTAGGTGCTGGTGAAGTTGCTGACAAATGCCTCCGCGAAGTCAAGCCAACAGTTGATGCTGTGCTTGGGCAGGTTGTTGAGCCAAGTTCTTGCCGGTCCCTCGAGCATCTGCGGGATGTACCGCACGGCCCACCTCCGGTTGCCGCCTGCAATGTGCACGGCTGTGACATAGTCATTGAGCCAATCTTCCGGCTTGGTGCTGCCGTCATAGCACTTGGTCCTCCTGGCGAGCTGGAACTGCTTCACGGATGGCTCCGTCATGATACGGGTACCAAAGCACTCAGGGCCAGGCGGCCCCTTGCTCTCGAGTTGCGCGGATAGAGAAATCCGGTCCAGCTTGTGCCTGGCGTCACTGGGCTCCAGCACGCGCTCACCCACGCGATCCAAGATGTCATAGCCAGCCAACCCCATGGCCGAGTAGCCATCATCATATCTGTCCACCTGCACGACTGCAGGCTGCTCCACCGGGTTGGCGGCTGGCGCGACCGCGCGCGGCTGTTGCATCCGCCGAGTAGGATGAGCAACTGGATGCTGAGAAGGGCCTGGGCGCTCTCCATCTCGGGCCTGGCTTTGATCTTTATGGGCTTGATAGCCTGCTCCTGCAGCGTTGTGTTTTTGACCGGACTGTCGCGCCACAGCGTGCTGTTTTGCGGCGACAGCCGGGTCGTACACCTGCATCTGCCTACCTCTGCCAGAATGCCCACTCCGCTCCTTCTCGCGACTGGGATGCGGTGACGAGGCCTGATCGTTAGATCTAGCCGCATGCGAGTGCACCACCTGAGAAGCTCCAGCACCCGGGTTGGCTTTCCGGAACTCCTCGTTCTGCCTAGCAGCCTCTAGCACTAGCTCATTGAGCCTTTCCTGCTGCCTAACGCGCGCGTCGCCAGCGAGATGCGGCAACTCAGCAGCTACAGCCTCAGCAGCTCTTAGGGTTTTGGTGGGGGTGCTATATCTGGGTCTGGTGGTGGCGGTGTTTTGGCTAGCGGCTTGGCCAGCAGTTTCACCAACTGCTGCCATCTCGGTGCTTAGGTTGCGGCGCGTAGCGCCTGCCTTGGAAGGCCTCCTCACCACGGGCGTGAAGCCGTGAGCCCGGTTATACTCGTTCTGGTCTAGGTTCAGCTCAAGCCTAACCTTATCCAGCTCTGCCTGCTCGGCGAGCAGCGCCTGGCGCTGCTGCTCGAGCTGCGCCCGCATGGTCATGAGCTCGAGCTCGGTGGGAGCCCATCCGCACGGCGGACGCAGGTATTGTCGGAGTAGTGGAGGGAGGAAGGTTGCAGTCCTTCTCGTAGGGCTTGTGGGTCTTCCCGCCAGCACTCGGGCCAGCGAGATCCTCGATGACGCCCGCAGCGGCGGCAGCCGCGCCCTTCCCGGCATCAGCAGCAGGGCCGGTCATCATCACCTCCACGACGTCCGCAGAGCGGCCCATCGGCCTCCCGCGTGCAGCGATGACGGCGGGGGGATCTTCCGCGACATGCACCTGCTCGGGGTACTCGCGGTCGATGATGTTGGCGACGTAGACAAGGTGCGAGCCGAAGGAGAGCACTGAGCCGCCCTCCGGCATGGCCCTGCCGCCGAAATCGCCGGCGTTGTCGGTGACGAAGTCGAAGGAGCCGAATTTGTGGACGAGGCCACAGACCACGCGCTCTCCGGTAGCAGAAATCGATCCCGTCCGAAAGGAAACTCCAGCCAGCGCCGCTGGTTGCCCCACGGTGGGCGCCAACTGTCGTGGTGGTGTCACGGCAGATGCCATAGGATGGCTAAAGTTGTGGGGACGATGGATGCTGGAGGCGCTCGGGGAAGGATCACGCAGCGAGTAGACACGTGAGTATGAAGCTAGCACTGCAAACAACAAGATCTACCCAGGTTCAGGGCCCTCGTGTGGAGGTAAAACCCCTACTCCTGCCTTTCTTTCTTTATAATTGTGTCTCACCGATAGCCACAGTACAAGTGTTTCCTACTACCGAGTAGCCACTCTTCTCTCTATGCGATGAACTAGGTCAAGAATGTGAACCAGTTCTCGGATCCCTCGCGCAGGAGGGGGCAGGGCACCTTATATACTGGTGCCCAGCCGGATACAGCCAAGATGTCGACATTGTGTGCACACTGTGCACTTCCGGCTTCTCGCTGACAGCTTTGGCTTCCTAGTTTGTCCGGTGTGGAAAGGCATTCCGCAGAACCGAGGAACTGATCTGTTATCACTGACACTGTCACGGGGTAGGCCCCCCTAACCTGCGACGCCCTGCTGACACCCTGGCGCGGATAAGCATGCGCTCTGCAGATGAACAGTGCCGCAGTACGGACCCAGGATACGCGGGATCCTGTGTCAGAACGGCTCCTTTGACTTCTGGCCCGAGTAGGAGACCGCCCTCTCTACTCGGTCCACTTCCTCTACTCGGAGAAGAGCAACTTCCTTGATTCTTCCTCCTGGCCATCAGTGTGTACGGCCGAATAGCGGACGACCGGGTAGCGAGTACCGGGTAGCCGCTACTCTGCCAAACGTCTCTTCTGATCTTGCCCCTTAGCACTTGCCTTTACCCTACTCGGGGGTATCCCCCCGACACCGTTGGAGAAAAACCGGACTTATACGTCTACACGCGGTAAACGTCATTAAAAGGGGGTAGAAAAGTGGAGCAAGTTTCTTGGTTCTGTTAGGGTATCCCATAGGAACACAAAGAGAGTAAGTTAGAACCCAACTCTTGAAAAGATTCCCTATGTTTCGTCTGATTCAGAAGTTTCAGGCTATAAATGCATGTAAACTCCCTAAAGAGAAGTGGATGCCAGTGAAGCGTGTCACACGCCCGAGTGAAATATTTGCTATACAAAACCCCACAACACACTTATACTAACAAGGTATTGTATCCCCTTGCTTGTGTTGGGATCCAGACTCTTCGGAGCCCCTCTCCGGTGAAACCATAGCCCCGCTGGAGTAAAACCGGAGCTATACGTCTATACGTGGTAACATCGTCAAAATGGGGTAGAAAAGTCAAAAAAGCTGCTTGGTTGTGCTAGGCTAGGCCATAGGTGTCAGACCCCGTACCCAGAGATATACACACTGTTATGTGCTCCTAGCCATGAACTCATAAGGGCTTCAGGGTTACCAGCCCCGGCCGCAACAAACAACGGCAGGCAGACCGGATTCATCGGCACGTAGTCCGGATCCCTGGTCTACTACTCCTTGTGTCCATGCTAGTCATAACCAATTATGCATATCCAAGTGTCCACGAGTCGGAAGAAACTGAAGGAACGGGACCAAAGCTATATAGAGCTGCTATGTGTCCAGAAAGTGCAACAACAATCGAGGGTTACTAGGGTTACCTCGCCCCAGGACGATCACATTGACAGGCGGGCTCGGACATGGATCATCGGCTCCACAACCCCTCGACTGCGACAACTATGCAGGCATAGCCAAAACTGTATAACAATGAGCTCGAAACCAACAATCGATCAAAGCAACACTCTAGACATGAAGCTTTCTTAAGCAAGTAATACTAGAGTAAGCTTACAAACAGAGGTCACATGACCCAACATTACATCAGACAACGGAAAGCAAATTATGTTGCTATTCAACAAGAACCAAAAAGGCCTAAGAGGCCGCAACATAAGGCGACGTCCCAGCCCATAGATTCCAGGCTGCTACCTTGGAAACCCCAAACTATCCGTCGTTGCCCACGCTGAAACACCACCGGAGGTATGGAACTCCACCTGAACCAAATTGAAGCAAACATGAGTACGGGAGGTACTCAACAAGACTTAACTAACCTATTATATATCTGCTTGTTCATAAAGGGTTTATGAAGGTTATTTTGCGTAAAGCCAACTTTGTTTCGAGTAGAGGGAGATAGAGAAGTTTTTCACAAATCTTTTAAAAGAATACCCTTTCACGGGTATTGCCTTCAGAACCTTCGAAGCATCATCTTCAGCACATGATAACCGGGACCACCTCTTAAAACTAAACATTCATTGCCAACATCTTTTACGTCATGTTCAAGTTATCTATGATCTCAGGATCCGTCACCAAGTTGTCCTTAACCGCGGACACGGCTTTTCGAAAAGATTAAACCCTGCGGGGGTGTACAACTTTACCCACACGTATCAACCGACTCTTAATGCCAAGCTATTGGCACAATTCCGACGATGTGCCGGCAGAGGGTGGCTGACCACGATCCTTCCCTTGCTTCGCCTATTCCATGAGTCGCTCCGAGTAGAGATGGACCGCCAATAGGGAGTGGCCATCTCCTGCCGGGTCTCTATCGTTGTGCGCAATGCTCGACGGTTACCTACCCGCAGAGCGCCGATACACCACCACGTCCTAGTTTTTAAAACGTTTTAATATCCCCAGCAAATCCAAATGGAACGCCCGAACTAGGCAACTCATGGAACAAACTAGACAAGTTGAAACCGAGAGGAATCCAATCCACGTGTGGTTGCACGATCAGTCTTGGCTTCAAAGGCGAGAACTCGCTCCTAGGGGCATGAACGAGGCAAATCACCACATCCCATGTGGCAACTCATCCAAGCCTTTTATCATATTAACCACACATCTCCAACCTTACCACGTCATCCTGTCATACTAGATTTATTTCGTAACTCTGATTCATCAACCGGATGGAGCAGAGATCATCAGGCATGTATGACTAAGCATGGCATATTTGAGGCTTTGGCGATACACACAAACAAATCCTATGTCTGCTAGGAGCATTGAATCATGATATCTGGTTTATGCAAATAAATAGGACAACTCTATCTACTGACTCAAGATACTTTGTAAAAGCATGCATCGTACGAGAAGGAAAACATTTCAAAAACATATATGGGCAGATAAGAGGTTATGCTTGCCTTGCTTCAAGAAAACCAGATAAAGCTTCAAGGAATAAGTGCTTGACTTGGTTGTCTAGACCAAGTATTCGGCAAGAGGGGTGTCGAACTTCACTCCGGATTCGAGGTCTACCGATAAGAGCAAACACCGGAAAGAGGGAGAACAACACTCAGAACAGGCATCAATGCAATGCTCAATATGTATGCATGAACATTTGAATGCATTAAAGATAAGCCCTAAACATGGTTCATGGGTTGCTAGGGTTCATATGTTAGGAAAACAGTTTTTTGTGAAATTAGTTCCGAAGTGGACCTCGGAGGCCGATCCGGGCAAAACCTAGAGGTGCGACAAGTTAAAGTGCTCAAATAGGGTTGAGAACACCATAACTAGGTTGCATTTGTCATTCTAAGCATTTTAACATATAACTTGTAATTTTCTAATTTTCTTGAATAATAACTTATTTTCTTTATTTTAAATGATTTAAATAATACTCAAAATTCAGCTTTGTCAAAAATGTGTGCAAATGATATAAACATGTAGATTACATTTTTCTGAACAAAATGGTATATTGAACACATTTTTCTGATTAGCCAATTAAAAGATATTGCATTTACAAATTTTATTCTTTTCTGTAATTTAAATAGCAGTGGGGTCCACATGTCAGTACCATTTTTGTTTAACAGGAAATAACTGAAAAAGGGCCTGGTGACGTCAGCGTGATGTCGTTGTGACATCACCCGAGCCCAAATTGGCACATAGGCTACAAAATTGGACGATTTGGTGCGGGAATTCCGAATCGAACTAGCCCACGAGGTTTAGCACAACGAGGGGGAGCTGGGGCTGCTCGCGCCTAGTCGATTGGTCGCCGGAAAAGCTCACCGGCGAGCTAGGCGCGGCGGCGGAAGTCGGCCGGCGGCGGCAGGGAGTTGTGGAGGGGCAGGGAGCGAGGCGAGGGCACCGGAGGGTGCGGAAGCTCACCCTGAGCGTGAAGGAGGGGTCGGGGCGGTGGGGCGGGGCCGCAATCGCCGGCGGCGAGGAGATTCCGGCGGCGGCCGTGGCTCTCTTCCGGCGTGGAATTGGGGCCACACGGGGATCCTTGGGGGCTCCCCGAGCTCGAGGAGAAGGAGGGAAACGAGGCGGAGCTGATGGAGGGCTCGGGGAGGGTCGGGGGCGGCCGTAACGCCGGCGATGTGCGGCGGACGGCGTCGGTTAGTTAGGGTTCGGTTCGTGGGCTCCTGTTCGTGAGGATACAGAGAAGAGGATGAGGCGATCGAGGAGGGGGAATAGAGGGGAACCGGGAACTTCTCCTGGGCCTTATCCTCGCAGAGGGGAAGCATGAGGTGGCGGGGGAGGCGTCGTGGACCTTCTATCCATTGGCGCAAGGAAGAAGATGACAAAAGGGAGATTTCCGAAAACCCCCCTGAGAAAACAGAAACTGCGAGAAGATCCCTGTCCTTTTTAAAACAGCACACTAAAAACAGATTTTGAGGGCTTTTCTGTAAACAACAAAAATTGACAAAAATTATTTTTGGGATCCTTGTTAAATTTACAACCTCAACATATCTTTGGTTGGCAAAAATTGTACCATTTTAAACCATCATTTTAATGTGGCACTTTTAAGTGATTTTAACAAACTCTGTTATTAAATTTTGGTGCACTTATTTTAAAACCAACATTGGGTTCAAAAATGCATGCATGACATGACATGAGCACCAACACAAACACACAACCACTTTGGGACTCTAGATTTCAACGCGTCCATGTGATGTGTGAGGTTAGTGGTCCATAGCTCGTGGACGTGTAGTTAGGTATATGATCATTAAGGATATGATTAGGAGTTAGAGCGGGTCTGCGGGTATGCGGGTACGAGTTTGCCACCCCCATACCCTCCCCATTAGACCTGGCGGGTCGAACATTTTATCAAACCCTTCCCATTTAAGGCGGGTACCCGTCGGGTTTGTGGGTTTCGGGGCCCCATTGCCATCTGTACTCTCCCTGCGGGTTACCCGAGGGAATCTTATAGAATGTTGGGTCAAATTTGTCTGGACATGTTTTCATGACCTAATGATGCATACAAAATAAGATAAGGTTCTAAAATTCTACCCCGTTTGATGTCCGTCTAGGGGGTACACGACGCATGCACACGTTATAGCATTAGGGTCCGTAAAAATTGAGTTGTATATTATATATTTATGTTGTATATGTATATTATATATGTATGTTTTTTTATTTACTATAAATTTATATTGTGGCCTCGGGGTCAGGTTCCAGATTCGCTTCGTTATTTTATGCGGGTGGCGGGATATCGAAATTCAAAGTTACTAACCGTTCCAATTTATTTATAAAAATATAACTACATTAAAAATATGTAGGGAAATAAATAAATCTAAATTTAAGCCAATTCAATTAATGAAAAAATAGAAAAAAGGGATAGACCGATGGGGTAGCCATCGACGTATTCCCACCATAACGATAATGTAAGAAGCAATGATCGAACAAGCTGAGGTAGAGACTTACAGGCAATATATGCTGATGATCGATTTGTCGAGGGCATCTAGATTATAGAAGAAAAAAAGATCTTCAAAATCAATACAGACCGAGTCCTCGCGAAAGTAATCCTCATGTCTAATTTTCACCATGAGTTGGTCCTGCCCGACTTTTGCGCTTTGGACATATCACTTATGCAGTTGGCGCTTCAATGTTGTCATAGAGTCGAGCAGATCTGGTCTGACTAGAGACTTCCCTAACTCATATTTCCATGCCAAATCAGCCTTTGAGATGGACCCGTTGCAATCGCTTAGCAATTGCTCAACGGCTATACCACAATATCTGGCAAACCTCGTAGCTGCTTCCATATCAACTGGCTTGGATGGAATCTGTGCATTGACACCACCTTGAGCGGAGGGACCGATTGATCTGGCTGCTCCCCGAGTCGGGGAATTGTGTTCCTCGTCTTCCTGACTTTGTTATAAGCCATCAATAATCCGCGATCATAGTCACATGGCAGATTCAACTGAACTTGGGATGGCATTTCCAGTATAATATTGAAGTGCTTCTTTACTGCCGGATCTATTGGTTCCTTTGGCGAATCCGAGGGTTTCTTTCCCCATGCAGACATCTTGCGTTGCGTGCCCGCAGTCACCCACGCATCGGTCTCCACATCATTCATATCGTAAGGAAACTTTTCTTGCGGCAGCTTGGGTTTCTTCTTCGGAGCAGGTTTCTTATTTGAGGAAGACTTAGAGGCAGCAGCCTTCCGCTTAGAGGACTTAGTGGGCGACGGAGTCGGCTCAGGAATCGGAGATCGAGCCGGACTCAAGCTGTTGACGTCCGTGGCGTCGATGTGTGCTGGCGATGATCGAGTCAGACTCGTTGTAGGTGGTTGTGCTAGCGGTGTACTGCCTCTCGGAGAAGTAAGTGGCGGCGGACTGCTCATAGAAAACACTATGCCTTTCTTTTCCATTGTATGATGGAATTGACGGCTTCTCCTAGTGTCTCTACCCCATCACCTCGAGGGATGTCAAGCCGCATTATCCTCCAAGCCGCCTGAACATCATCCACACGGACACGAGCATAGCTGTGGGGACCCTAGACTAGCAGTCCGAGACCTCCAGTATGCATACATTCACGATCCCATGATCAATTAGTCGTGAACAACATACTCGAGTCGGCATTGCAGATTACAACATCCACTACACGAATACACGTCTTACACAACTGGTCACTTGACTCAGTTGGAAAACAACTGCCACACAGGGCAGGAAAACACACTAAACAACAGAAGTCTTCAAAACACACTCGTGGTAAACCCAAGTCATGCCTTGACAACCTACAGGCTACTGACTCAGAGACGTTCCTAGTTTGCACAGCCGTCAGTGACACCATCTTCTTCCTGTTCTCCGGGTTTCTCCTCAAAGTCTGGCTAAGACAATAGCCAGGGACGAAACCAATATGAGTACATCGGATTGTACTCGCAAGACACCCCAAATGAAAACTAAACGTGCAAGTATGCATATATATAGGTGGTAGGAATATTGTAATTAGGGTTCAACTAGCCATGATGAATTTAAGACTCATCATAGTTGCACAAATTTTAGTTTTCTTTGTTGAAGAAGATACTTCAAAAGATATTTAATTTCTCTTGTAGATAAAGCATGTCCACAAGGTTTTGCTAAAGCACTCCAGATAAAAGAAAGTTTTCTTTGAAAAACTTCTTGGAAGATGACATCTTCAAGATCATCATTTTTCCAGTACCTCAAAGGTACAATAATTCCCTTTCCAAGTACCCCCTAGGTACAATTCCAGAACACTTTTCAAGCTTTTTGAAAACATTGACACAATGCTAGCTACATGGCCATTCAACTGTCCATATCCGAGGAGGCGGCTATTCTGAATAGTTTTACTCTGCAGAGGTGTACACAATCCACAAGATCCAGTACATCCGCCATGAACAAGCACGGACTGTCCAAGACAGTATCCAAAACATCAGATAACTGTACCTAACTACCCGCTATGAAAGTTATAGTAAATTGCTACCTCTTCAACTAGGTTTGTTCTCCTCGGCACCGAGTGAGTTAGCCATATCGATCCGGTTTCCCCTGACAACACACCGCCATGACAAGAGACGCAACTGTTGCAACCGATGGTGAACTTAATCCCACACTCTGAATGTCCCATGCTTCCCTTTCTAGCGACAATAAGGTTCGGGGGACTCTAACCCGTATAGCACATTGAGGTAGACACGGACTAACACCGACAAGCTTTTAGCTAGACCCCGTTCCCATGTTGGGGTAATGTGGCAGCACGGCTTGGTTGTCCGGGGAAGACTAGGTTATGTGTCATTTTTGGAAAACAAGTCAAAAAACATTTCCTCGTTCACAAACCTCCCTCGGACAAGGTCCCACCTTTCCTCGGGGGTTTTCCAAAGCTTTTGTTTTCCAAAAACACCAAGTTAAAAAATGTACACTAAGGGACTTAGGTTAAGTAAATGATAATACCAAAATGTCGAAGGGCTTGGTAACACCAAGATTACATAGTGGATATAGCATATCAGATACATAAAAAGGTAGTGGTATAGTCCACTGAAGAAAATAGTTTTTGAATCAGCTTTTGTAAAACTTCAGAAGTAAACCATGCAAGATAGATTATGATAAGTAATCAACAAGCAAGAATTTAGAGTGGCTTGCCTTGGCACTGGTCTTGGTATTGCTCTTGAAATAAACAAGAGTTGCAATAAAAACCTCTCCGGGAAATAATACCGTCTTTGTTATCTAACGTCGTAAAATGAAAAGGAAAACACCCAATCAGGACCAAAGAAAAGCAAGCACTTGGTAACAAAGTAAACATATAGAAAGCATTGTTACAAACAAGTACACTCACAAACAATATTACTAGGGTACACACCAAGAAGCAAAACATGCACAGACAATACACATGAATATCGCTAGAATTGATGTTATGGATCCTCAACCAAAATGGCATGAGTCCAGTGGGTGTTCCACTCTCAGATCATGCACAAATAAGGTTAAATGACTCTCTGGTCATTCATGAGGATGAATAAAATAACAAGAAAACACCTACACATGCACAGGAAAAAGTAACAAGCAATACTACAAGCCCGTAGTAACACATGTTTTTATAAACATGGAGAAATACTATAACTAGTGTCTAAGCAGACTAATAACAGAGACATATCTATACTAAACATATCATGGCATCATTCAATGCATGAAAATAATCATGGAGCAAAACAACCACTAAAACTAGACATGAAAATGACTATTTAGACACGTATACAAGCATAACCATAATAGAACATCAAACAAGAATTATTCTAACATGATAGATATATAAGATAGCATCCATAGAACAGAGAAAACAACACCTAGACATGCTAGTAATATCAAAATAGCAATCTAAGCAATGCACTAATAGTTAATCATACACATAACAATTATGGCAGAAAAACATCTAAAACAAGCAATGCATGCCAAATGATCTAGAGCCAATTCAATCATGCAAGAAAGTATACTTGTCACGACCCCGGACCCAGAGATATACATACTGTTATGTGCTCCTAGCCATGGACTCCCAAGGGCTTCAGGGTTACCAGCCCTGGCCGCAACAAACAACGACAGGCAGACTGGATTCATCGGCACGTAGTCCGGATCCCCAGTCTACTACTCCTTGTGTCCATGCTAGTCATAACCAACTATGCATATCAAAGCGTCCACGAATCGAATGAAACTGAAGGAAACGGGACCAAAGCTATACAGAGCTGCTATGTGTCCAGAAAGTGCAACAACAACAATCGAGGGTTACTGGGGTTACCTCGCCCCAGGCCGATCACATCGACAGGCGGGCTCGGACATGGATCATCGGCTCCACAACCCCTCGACTGCGGCAACTATGCAGGCATAGCCAGAACTGTATAACCATGAGCTCGAAACCAACAACCGATCAAAGCAGTACTCTAAACAAGAAACTTGTATTAAACAGGTGTTACTAGAGTATAGCTTACAAACAGAGGTCACACGACCCAACATTACATCAGACAACGGAAGGCAAATTATGTTGCTAATCAACAAGAACCAAAAAGGCCTAAGAGGCCGCAACATAAGGCGACGTCCCAGCCCATAGATTCCAGGCTGCTACCTGGGAACCCCAAACTACTCGTCGATGTCCACGCTGAAACACCACCGAAGTGAGATCTTCACCTGAACCAAATTAAGCAAACCTGAGTACGGGAGGTACTCAACAAGACTTAATTAACCTATTATATATCTGCTAGTTTCGGAAAGGGTTGTATGAAGGCTGTTTTGCGTAAAGCAATCTTGGTTTTCCAAATCGAGGAGGAATAGCACGTCTGAAGGAATGTTTTCAAAACAGATGAGAAACTCAATTACTGTAATCATCATTCTTTTTATCGACCAACATCATTTCCCAGCACCTCACATGCTACAAGGATCACCCCTCCCGGCATCTCCGGGGAGGCACCCTTCATCTACTGCCTCCATGCATTGTCAACATCTTTTACGTCACGTTCAAGTTATCTATGACCCCGTGACTTTCACCAAGTCGTCCATAACCGTGGACACGGCTTTCCGAAAGATTTATCCCTGCAGGGTGGTACACTTTACCCACACGTACCATCCGACTCTTAATGCCAAGCTATTGGCACAATTCCGACGATGTGCCGGCAGAGTGTGGTTGGCCACGACCTTTACCTTGTCGAGACCTATCCATGAGTCAACCCAAACAGGGCCACCCCGTCAACAGGGAGTTGGCCACCTCCTGACGGCACCTGTTCTGTGAGTCGGGAACAAGATCCGTGTACGTCCATCACTTGTCCCGGTCACGCCCTAAACACCTCCAAAAGGTTTTTGACTCACACGCAGATGGAAATCCCAAACTACGTGACTCACGGATAGAACCAAACAAGTTAGTTAGTCGAGCGCGGTCTGTTAGGCCCCGCGTGTGGTTGCACGCTCAGTCTTGGTTTCCGCGGCGAGACCTTACTCCTAGGGTTGGCAAGTACGGAACGAAAAACCACTTCCCAAGTGGCCTCCCGTCCAAGCCTTAGTCAAGTTGACCACACAGTCCTCATCTCACCACGTCATCATATCATACTAGGTTATCGCAGCTCTGATTCATCAACCGGATGGAGCAGAGGTAACCAACATGTAAAGCTAAGCGAAGCAGATATGAGGCTCTGGCGATGCGCACAAGCAATTCTATGGCAGCTAGGAGCAGTGGATCAGGATATTGAGGCAATGCAGTATATAGGTGAACTATATCTACTAACATCAAATACTTTGGAATCGAATGCAACATACGAGATTCAAATGTTGTTCGAAAGCATATATGAGCAGATAAGAGGTTATGCTTGCCTTGGTTATAAGAAAACCAGATAACGATCTTCTGGAATAAGTGCTTGACTTGTCGGTTAGGATCAAGTATTCACCATTGGATTGCTGGCCTTCTCTTCGGAGTCGCGTTCTACCGAGGGGGAAACAACACCGAAAAGAAGAATAACAATCAAACATGGCATCGATGCAATGCTCAACATGTATGCATGAGCAGGTTAATGCACTGGAATAAAGCCCTAGACAGGTTTAATGGGTTGCTAGGGTTCGTATGTCAGTTAGGCATTTTTACTGAATTTATCCCGAAATAGACCCCGGAGGGGGTTTCGGGTGATTCTGAAAGGGTGTACCATTTTAATTGCTCAAATGGGTTTAAAAACATCATGAATAGGTTGCATTTGTCATTTTGAGCAATTTGGTATATAACTTTTAATTTTCTAAATTTGGTGAATAAAAACTTATTTTTCTATTTTAAATGATTAAACAGCATTAAATAATACTTATTTTCCAACTTGGTCAAACATATATGGAAATGGCATATTCCTGTAGAGTATATTTTTCTGAACACAACCATATTTTTATTTAATTTTTCTGATTAATATTTTAAGAGTTATTCAATTATCAAAATTTATCATTTTCTGCAAATATTAAACATTTTCTGGGAATATTAAAAAGAGGATTATGACATCACTGTGATGTCATCATGACATCACAGTGCTCTGCTCTTCTCAACTGCATACGAATTCGATTCAAATCGCGCGCCAACTTCGAATCAAATCATACAGCGAGGGAGAGGAGGAGGAGGGGAAGCTAGGGGTGGCGCCGGTTGACCGTATGGTCACCGGATTGCTCGCCGGCGACGAGCGAAGGCGGCGGCGGCCACGGTTTCCGGCGAGGGGGAGTTCCAGAGGGAAAGAAAGGAAACGGAGGGGTCCGTGAGGGCCGGTAGCTCACCAGGAAGCTAATGGAGGGGACGGTGAGGCGAGAGGAGGCCGGAATCACCGGCGGCGAGGGGAATCCGGCGGTGGCCGTGGCGCACTCCGGCGGGAAATCGGGGCGCTCCCGGGGCTCCTCGGATGCCCTGCGTGCTCGAGGAAGATGAGACGGAGGTGGTGGAGGCGGTGGAGAGCTCGGAGGGGCGCGGGGAAGGCTTGTTCGCCGGCGTCGAGCACGGATGGCCGGCGGCTAGGGTTTGCTTGTCGGGGAAGCTTCCTCAGAGAGAGGAGAGGGTTCGAGGGAGAGGGAGAGGGTGGAGGCCTTATCCTCCCTCTCAGGAAGCGGCAACGGCGGGGATCCCCTCGCGGGATCGACGGCAGGAGCGGTGCCACCGAGCTGCTTCTCGGCCGGAGGTAGAAGACAAAGGGCGTTTTTCGATAACCCCCAATGTTTCCTAGAAATTACAAAGAAGCCCCTGCAGTTTTGAAAACAGAACTTAAACAGATGTTTTGGGGACCTTTTTGTAAACAAAAAATTTGGCAAAAATACTTTTTGGAAAGCTTATAAAATTTCCAATCTTGCCATGTTTTTGTTTTGTGAAATTGAAATACTTTTCAGTACGAAATTTTGGAACCCCTTTTAAGTACTATCTGCTGGAATTTTCTCAAACCATTTAATTTCATAGTTTAAATTGGTTCAAACATGATTTAAATTTTTGTTTGATGCATGCATGAGATGAACACACACCACACACCCTAATGTAGCAAACTTTGGGATGTTACAAATCTACCCCCCTTACAAGAATCTCGTCCCGAGATTCCCGAAGGAGAAGAAAGAAGGAACACCGGTTTTGATCGATCTTCTCGAACCTTACGGTTCTCTTCTTGAAGAGGTTGATCCATAGCACTTGCGAAGATCTCCAGAGGCTACACCTTAGGTGAGAGGGAAACTCTTAGGAAATGATCTTCACGAAGATCGAGTATCTCATGGCGAACTCATGACCAGAATGTTCGTAAAGAACTTTTGAGTTAATAGGCATGAAACACATCAAGACAACGGAGGGAATAGAAGATGGTTTCAAGTGTTTGGACGATTGGTCTTGAAAGGATTTAGAATATGAGCTTTGCACAAGACTTTAAATCCTTTTGGGAAAGAAAGGTTGAACAACTTGTGAAACCGAGGTTTTCTTCAAACAGATAACCAAGATGGAAAGGATAGTCTTGGATACCACAATGTAATATCCGTAGACGAGAGAGAACTCGAGAGAACACGGTAATCGTGTGTCAGAGAAAATTCGATATAAGATCATGTTCACTCTTCAGAGTGGACACGGAAGATAACGGAACTTTCAACCATTCCATAACTGTTTTCTTGAAATCCTTGTCAAAGATCGGGATGTTACTTCACTACAGAAGATGAGTAACCAAAAGAAGTTGTAACACCGTAACAAAGGAGGAATTTCTTGGGCACACCATAAAGATGAGTAACCAATGAGAATTGAAACACCAGAAGGAATAGGGAATCTCTTTCCTATGGTGGATTTGACGTAGCAATACGGTTACCACATGGTTAAGATCCCATGGCTGAGGTGACTGACAAATTCACACAATGTGTGAGATGAACGGAACTTCAGGTACAAACAACTTGAAAAAGGGAACTGATCAAAGGCGGTTACAAAACACCACGAGATGTTCTCTCGAGGAACTTGTTTCCACTAGAACAAAGGTTTTAGAGGTTCAACGGAGAGATACTGGAAATATCAACTTCCAGGTTCTCCTGGATGTTCTAGATACCGACAACAGGCTTATGACAAGCCTTCTATAGGTCATCAAGTGAATGTAGAACTCCGGTTTGGAAGAACGGTGAGGAAAACTTGTTGAGAACGAGTCGCACAAGAATTCTCACGGAGAGTGGCTGTTCTTACGGATTCAGAGGGATATGGCATTAGGTCTTCCGGCTAATTGCGTCAACCACAACATCAACCATGCCGGATTTTTGAATGGACCTAATTCAAAACCCTTGAGGAAAACACCAACCATCATTGTTGCTTGAGATGCAGCTCTGGTTAATGGGTAGATAACTCAGACTCGATATTTATGATCGAAGAGATTGCACCGGTTTATCAACGAGATACATCTACTGCATTCTCAAGGTATGGACTACAATGTCACACTCAAAAGGATGAGCGAGGTTGCAGAACTCATGTATTAGCAACTTGCGAAAGACGGTTGCACCTACATGAACTACTTGCAGAAAAACACATCGGAGTCCTGGTTGGGAAGATGATAACAAAGATAACGAAGTTCTTAAACTTCCTCTCTTTTACGAACGATCGGTCAGTGGCTTAGTGTGGATGCAATCTTCTTCAAGGAATGGAGGTAACAACCAACCATCTCAAGAATAGTCCACACATACATAACCGACTTGGGGTTATTCCCGAAGGAACAAGGAAACTCTACTCAGATCCATGGCGACAACTTTCACCATAAGCACATGAACCGGGGTAAGTTACTTCGAACATCCAGAACACAACTTCGTGATGACACAAAGATGGTTCTCGAGAGTTTCCAACATTAGTGCCGATTGTTCAACATGAGCCGCTCGCAACTTGGAGAAAGTAGGAATGTCATCGATGGACTCGAAACACACTTATCAAAACACCCCAAGAAGAGGGTCTCATATGATACATAAACAAGGCAAAATATTGGTCAGACCAAAGGGCATGAAGGTGTACCCGGTAAAACACCAAGATTGGAAACACCATTGAGATAACCCTTGGATCTTTTCTCGATTTGACGATAGCCAAACCAAATCAAGGGTGGAAAGATAGCATGTCCATTAAGGAGATACTATCATACTTCAACGCAAAGGAAAGTGGACATCCCATAACGAAGGATCAAGTTAGGCGGAGCTTTTGTCTTTCAACTCTCCAAGTTAGTGATTAAGCTCAACCAACTAGTCCAGGATATCCAGCGCTGTTTCTTGGAGAAAAGAGTAGTTCGAGCTACCCCTTATTTAGACACCACGGTCAGGTAAAACCTGGTGATACTTCTGGAAAGACAACCAGAATATCACAACCTACTGGAATGTCTCAGAGTTCGAAAGGGATCTTTCTTTTCAAAGCAACCGATATGGTCTGGAGAACTTTGGCATGAACCTAACTCTCTGACCGAGGATGTGCACCGGTATGAACGGATTTGGTAACACGGTCAACTTTAGTAGAGACCGGGTGACCGATAGTGCTAAGAAGGATACAGATGTTTTCTTAGAGTTTCAAAGCAATAAGAATTGCTAGGAATAGCAGATACACACATCGATGAACAGACCCATCATTCTCAAGCATTCAAGCTTGGATGAAGGGGGAGTGAATACGGTAAGAGCATCACTTCATCAATAAGGCCATGAAACTTAACACAACCTCTTGATAAATAAGAGTGTGATACTTGAAGGTGGAACAGAACAGAAGCTAATGAAACTTCTTTAATCTGCGGATTACAAAACTTTGACCTGGTCCTAGAGATGAACGAGGTACTGGAGTTTGTTTCTCCTGACATTCCAAGGTGGAATGTTCTGACGGAAAACAAGAGCAAATGTATTGGAAAAATCCAACACAACTAAACAACTTGGTTTCCAAACCATGGACAAAGGTAGGAAAGCAACTAGAGAGTAAGATCATGCTCCGGAAAATCCAGAGATCACGGCGAATGCACAGTGGAATACACATTTGTAAAACCCATGCTAAAAGGGAGGTATAGCTGAATCAAGAACAAGGATATGGAAGCCACAATGATCACTCTTGTTGTGATCCCTTGTTGGTTCCAGAAGAAAGCCTATGGCTATTGGAATTGAGATTACCTAGCCATCCTGAGGTAGAACAAATTCTTCAGGATCCAAAGAAACAGAACTTGGGTTAAAGGTCAGCATCCTGTACTGGTAGCATGAGCATCACCTGGTTATGAAACCACATGACTCAACTCACCACAATTCAGCACATTCCGGGACCTTCGGTTCAAGTCCAAGGTTAAAACATCGAGAACGGAATAACTACTATCTTAGTGCCTTGAAGGACACTATGAGTATCAATCACGAAGTATCTTTCAAAAGAAAACATAGCTCCTGAAGAATTTGCACAGAGGATAACGGATACATTCGAGATGGAAAGGAAATCTCCAGGTTCAGGATTTTGGGACTTTGGAACATTAGGAGGTGGAATCCATACAACTTTGAGAGATTAGGATGGAAAGGAAATCTCCCGGATTAAGAGATAACGGAACATGGAACACACACAACTCTAGAAACTTTTTAACACTAGGTCAACTTGGGTAACAACGTCCTTGCCAGAGAAGGCACCTAGGTTTTGAATGACTAGAAGAGATAGCAAAACCTTTTCAAATCAAAACAGGTAAGGTGACCCGGAGTTAGAGCGATACCAGATAAGGAGTAAAAAGAATCCTAAGAAGCTTTTTCACAATCCATTTTGAGTTTCAAAATAGTTTTCATAAACTCTAGACTCGACATCGACCAAGCAGTAAGGTTTTCCTACAGGCAGTCCTGCTCTGATACCATGACTTGTCACGACCCCGGACCCAGAGATATACATACTGTTATGTGCTCCTAGCCATGGACCCCCTGGCCGCAACAAACAACGACAGGCAGACTGGATTCATCGGCACGTAGTCCGGATCATCAGTCTACTACTCCTTGTGTCCATGCTAGTCATAACCAACTATGCATATCAAAGCGTCCACGAATCGAATGAAACTGAAGGAAACGGGACCAAAGCTATACAGAGCTGCTATGTGTCCAGAAAGTGCAACAACAACAATCGAGGGTTACTGGGGTTACCTCGCCCCAGGCCGATCACATCGACAGGCGGGCTCGGACATGGATCATCGGCTCCACAACCCCTCGACTGCGGCAACTATGCAGGCATAGCCAGAACTGTATAACCATGAGCTCGAAACCAGCAACCGATCAAAGCAGTACTCTAAACAAGAAACTTGTATTAAACATGTGTTACTAGAGTATAGCTTACAAACAGAGGTCACACGACCCAACATTACATCAGACAACGGAAGGAAAATTATGTTGCTAATCAACAAGAACCAAAAAGGCCTAAGAGGCCGCAACATAAGGCGACGTCCCAGCCCATAGATTCCAGGCTGCTACCTGGGAACCCCAAACTACTCGTCGATGTCCACGCTGAAACACCACCGAAGTGAGATCTTCACCTGAACCAAATTAAGCAAACCTGAGTACGGGAGGTACTCAACAAGACTTAATTAACCTATTATATATCTGCTAGTTTCGGAAAGGGTTGTATGAAGGCTGTTTTGCGTAAAGCAATCTTGGTTTTCCAAATCGAGGAGGAATAGCACGTCTGAAGGAATATTTTCAAAACAGATGAGAAACTCAATTACTGTAATCATCATTCTTTTTATCCACCAACATCATTTCCCAGCACCTCACATGCTACAAGGATCACCCCTCCCGGCATCTCCGGGGAGGCACCCTTCATCTACTGCCTCCATGCATTGTCAACATCTTTTACGTCACGTTCAAGTTATCTATGACCCCATGACTTTCACCAAGTCGTCCATAACCGTGGACACGGCTTTCCGAAAGATTTATCCCTACAGGGTGGTACACTTTACCCACACGTACCATCCGACTCTTAATGCCAAGCTATTGGCACAATTCCGACGATGTGCCGGCAGAGTGTGGTTGGCCACGACCTTTACCTTGTCGAGACCTATCCATGAGTCAACCCAAACAGGGCCACCCCGTCAACAGGGAGTTGGCCACCTCCTGACGGCACCTGTTCTGTGAGTCGGGAACAAGATCCGTGTACGTCCATCACTTGTCCCGGTCACGCCCTAAACACCTCCAAAAGGTTTTTGACTCACACGCAGATGGAAATCCCAAACTACGTGACTCACGGATAGAACCAAACAAGTTAGTTAGTCGAGCGCGGTCTGTTAGGCCCCGCGTGTGGTTGCACGCTCAGTCTTGGTTTCCGCGGCGAGACCTTACTCCTAGGGTTGGCAAGTACGGAACGAAAAACCACTTCCCAAGTGGCCTCCCGTCCAAGCCTTAGTCAAGTTGACCACACAGTACTCATCTCACCACGTCATCATATCATACTAGGTTATCGCAGCTCTGATTCATCAACCGGATGGAGCAGAGGTAACAAACATGTAAAGCTAAGCGAAGCAGATATGAGGCTCTGGCGATGCGCACAAGCAATTCTATGGCAGCTAGGAGCAGTGGATCAGGATATTGAGGCAATGCAGTATATAGGTGAACTATATCTACTAACATCAAATACTTTGGAATCGAATGCAACATACGAGATTCAAATGTTGTTCGAAAGCATATATGAGCAGATAAGAGGTTATGCTTGCCTTGGTTATAAGAAAACCAGATAACGATCTTCTGGAATAAGTGCTTGACTTGTCGGTTAGGATCAAGTATTCACCATTGGATTGCTGGCCTTCTCTTCGGAGTCGCGTTCTACCGAGGGGGAAACAACACCGAAAAGAAGAATAACAATCAAACATGGCATCGATGCAATGCGCAACATGTATGCATGAGCAGGTTAATGCACTGGAATAAATCCCTAGACAGGTTTAATGGGTTGCTAGGGTTCGTATGTCAGTTAGGCATTTTTACTGAATTTATCCCGAAATAGACCCCGGAGGGGGTTTCGGGCGATTCTGAAAGGGTGTACCATTTTAATTGCTCAAATGGGTTTAAAAACATCATGAATAGGTTGCATTTGTCATTTTGAGCAATTTGGTATATAACTTTTAATTTTCTAAATTTGGTGAATAAAAACTTATTTTTCTATTTTAAATGATTAAACAGCATTAAATAATACTTATTTTCCAACTTGGTCAAACATATATGGAAATGGCATATTCCTGTAGAGTATATTTTTCTGAACACAACCATATTTTTATTTAATTTTTCTGATTAATATTTTAAGAGTTATTCAATTATCAAAATTTATCATTTTCTGCAAATATTAAACATTTTCTGGGAATATTAAAAAGAGGATTATGACATCACTGTGATGTCATCATGACATCACAGTGCTCTGCTCTTCTCAACTGCATACGAATTCGATTCAAATCGCGCGCCAACTTTGAATCAAATCATACAGCGAGGGAGAGGAGGAGGAGGGGAAGCTAGGGGTGGCGCCGGTTGACCGTATGGTCACCGGATTGCTCGCCGGCGACGAGCGAAGGCGGCGGCGGCCACGGTTTCCGGCGAGGGGGAGTTCCAGAGGGAAAGAAAGGAAACGGAGGGGTCCGTGAGGGCCGGTAGCTCACCAGGAAGCTAATGGAGGGGACGGTGAGGCGAGAGGAGGCCGGAATCACCGGCGGCGAGGGGAATCCGGCGGTGGCCGTGGCGCACTCCGGCGGGAAATCGGGGCGCTCCCGGGGCTCCTCGGATGCCCTGCGTGCTCGAGGAAGATGAGACGGAGGTGGTGGAGGCGGTGGAGAGCTCGGAGGGGCGCGGGGAAGGCTTGTTCGCCGGCGTCGAGCACGGATGGCCGGCGGCTAGGGTTTGCTTGTCGGGGAAGCTTCCTCAGAGAGAGGAGAGGGTTCGAGGGAGAGGGAGAGGGTGGAGGCCTTATCCTCCCTCTCAGGAAGCGGCAACGGCGGGGATCCCCTCGCGGGATCGACGGCAGGAGCGGTGCCACCGAGCTGCTTCTCGGCCGGAGGTAGAAGACAAAGGGCGTTTTTCGATAACCCCCAATGTTTCCTAGAAATTACAAAGAAGCCCCTGCAGTTTTGAAAACAGAACTTAAACAGATGTTTTGGGGACCTTTTTGTAAACAAAAATTTTGGCAAAAATACTTTTTGGAAAGCTTATAAAATTTCCAATCTTGCCATGTTTTTGTTTTGTGAAATTGAAATACTTTTCAGTACGAAATTTTGGAACCCCTTTTAAGTACTATCTGCTGGAATTTTCTCAAACCATTTAATTTCATAGTTTAAATTGGTTCAAACATGATTTAAATTTTTGTTTGATGCATGCATGAGATGAACACACACCACACACCCTAATGTAGCAAACTTTGGGATGTTACAATAATATGCTAAAATAACAGTATATATGCTATGACAATCAAAACTAAATCAATCACTCAAAATAGTTTTCTCAAATAATAAAATAACAAGAGGAACTTCTAATTGCTAGGAAACATTAAATAATAAGACAACTACTAACAAACATGTTTTTTCACACACAAACCCTAACATGATAGTGACACCCTCAAAGCACATCTCAAACATGGATTAATACCCTACACATGCTAGGAATCACTTTTATAACAAAAACAATATAACACAATAATTAACCAAGACATATCATTAATAAGCAGAAAAGGGGTAAACACTAAATAAACCACCAAGTCTATTCTGTAACTCCTAAAATCATGAAAACCTAGGATTAGGTGCTCCTAGTCACTATAAAACCAACACAACTGGATTCACATCAAAATACATCACTAATAAAATTAAATAAATCATAGAATTGCTCTCTGGACCTAAATAAACATGCATGTCATTTTGACTCAACAACTCAAGTCAACACAAGTTCAACTGCCACAGATAGATATCAACAAGTGCTAGTCAGAAAAAATTATTTTGCATGTTTTGGATACATAAAACTGAAGTTATTAATTAAATGATGTAAATGAGTAGTTCTGACATTTATTTTAGTTCTCCTAAAATACACCACAAAACCAAGATCTACAAGTAGGATATGGTTAAAAAATGTATCTCTATAACTGTGATTTTTGGTTTGGAAAGTTTTAGTTATTTACATTTTCATTTCGATTAAAAGTGAAGCATCATAAATGGATCTGCAGGGAAATAAATAAACAACCCGCAGAAAAAGGTAAAAGGGTCGGATCTGCTTCGGGCGAGAGCGCAGAGGACGGATCTGCGAGCTGGGTCAGCCCGCTAGCTTTTCCCGCTCGTGGAGACAATTCAAAAGGCTGGCAGTGGGCCGCGGCTGGCCCATCCGCCAAAGAGTCCCAAGCTGAAGAGTTATCTTGCCGTTGGATGGGGATCCGACGGTTGAGATTTGACCGCGTCGTTTCACGCCGGCGGCGACCATGAAACACGATGGTGTCCGCCCTTCCCTACTCAGATGGCTGGAAACCTTGCCGCCGGCGGTCTCAGGGGGTTCCAGCAAGTGTGACCAGCACCAGGAGGTCCAGGGAGACAAGGCGGAGATTCCCAAATTGGATCTTGATCGGAACGGACGGAGCGGGGTGGTCGCCAGGGATCCGCGGTGGCGGAACAAGGTCGTGGTCGACGGTGCCCCTACAGGGGGTGGAAGTAGAAATCAAGTGGGGAACGAGCTTCTAGAGCAACCTAGCAAGCTAGGGGAAGAGAGGAGAGGGGCGGAAACAACCTGTGCTCACGGGTCGACGAGGAGTTCGTCCGCGGCGACTCTGGTTTGATTCCGGCGATTTGACGAGCAATGCAGAGGGCTTTTGATGCTTAAGATCGATTAGGGAGGAGGGAAGGTGCTGCGGCCAGGTAGATAGCAAAGAGGTGGCTTGGGAAGGTCTGGCCACAGAGCTGGGCGCCCCGCGTCCATGGCTGCCATGGTGACTCGGCCAAGCCGGACAGAGGGGATTTCTTCGGGTGGGGTGTTGTCAGGGGGATGTGGCATGGTGAGGGCAGCCCAAAAGTGAGAGGAGAAGGCAGGAGATGCGCGGGGGCGTCGGTAATCAATAGCATCTATCCAGCGCCTGTAGGTGTTTGTCAAGGAGAAGGAGAGGAAGGAGAGAGAGTGAGGGTAAGGGAGTGCACGGGTGTGCTTGTGGAGTGCTCGTGAGGCTAGTTGACAAGGAGAGGGAGCGAGGCATGGCGAGTGAGGCAGAGCTTGACGTCCACCTGTGATGTTCATTGGCTCTTTGTTATTGGAGGAGGTGTGGAGGAGAAGGAAGGGGTTTTTGGGGAGAGAGATCATGTCCAGGGGGTTGAGTAAGAAGTTTTGTATCTCCCAGAGCAGGAGATAAGTAGAGAGATTCCAATTATTGGCCATGACAAGGGTGTACTCACTAGTGACCAGATATACCAGTGAGGGTTTTTACTTGTTTTCACAAATATTTTTAAAAGAATATATGTGAAAGATCATGTCCAATGGATAGAGAATCAAAAATTTAGTCTAGGGATGGTGGCCTCAAGAGTTTTGGAAAATATTTGTTACACAAAATTTTGGAATTTCAAAAAGGGCAGAGACTGTTTTTAAAGGTTTTCTCCAAAATTTTCAGCACAGAAAGAGAATGTTTTTGCATAAAAGAGTCCCACATCACCATAGGCATGTTGGGTATTTTTCCAAGATTTTAGGAAATATGTTTCTTCACAAAATATTTAAAAGTCCATTTCTGGCCTTTTGGAAAAATGGAAAATAATAAATAGTAACATGTTTTTAAAACAAATATTTTTGAGTTGGGATGAGATACTATATAATATAGGTCTCAAAAGGGACTTTTAATAAACAACTCTTTTGAAAATATTTCAGGCACCAAGTGGAAAAAGGGTGAAAACAGGGGTTTATTTACTAGGCCAAAAACAATGAGTGATGAATAATTAAATGTTCACTGAAAAATAAATGGACCACATGGAGGTGATATATAAGTCATGTAGATGGAAAGTGTATTTTGATGGGGCTTGAAAACAATAAGGAGAGATTTTGAGTAACATGGACAGAGTGCTTCAAGATAATAGAGATATGATTATTATTTTGGGGATGCCTTCTAAAGGACTTTGAAAGAAGATACCAAAGTGTTTCAATATCCAAATTAACAACTTAGATGGATAATATAGATATTAAACATGAGATCCATGAAGGTGCATTGATGAATAGATCAAGATTTGACATAGAGGCATGTCTCAAAAGTTGGAAGTTTTTAAAGAAAACAAAAGATGAGATGGACATAAAAAGGAATATGATATTGATGCTTGGTCTTGTTATTACTAGGTTTTATTCACTTAAAACAATACACGTTCATCAACAAAAATACATAAATACTTCAAGGAAAACACAGGATAAGATCACACAAAACATGTAATAACAATCACTCAAGCAAAAAGGGTTATTTAATCTAATTGCCAGGTGTTTTATCAAGTGTTAGATAAAGGTAGTGATCAAGACATTCCATGACAAGAGGATTTTGTAAAGAGGTTCAGCTCAAAGCTTGTTATTTCAAAAATAATATAATCGAATAAAAACACAGGGGTAATATAGTCCCAACTTATAGTTTTTCAAAAAGAGAATGTGAGATGGGTTTTTTGGAATACTTGCAAAATATCTTGGTTGAAAATAGGTGATGCGTGTGAACACACGTTCGTTGGGAGACCCCAAGAGGAAGGTATGATGAGCACAGCAGCAGTTTTCCCTCAGTAAGAAACCAAGGTTTAATCGACCAGTAGGAGGAAGGAGTAACTTCAGAAGGTTGAAGAAGCTGAGATGGCGGGGGGCACTACCGTTTCAGAACCAAGGTTTAATCACTTTGCCCCAACGAAGCAGTGAGGTTTTCAATATCACCGGTTTTGCTGAACAGAAAGAGGTTAAACGTATGGTGTGGAAAACAATATGAAAAAAGTAGTAAAATAGTAGCAGCAGTATGAGAGCATTATGAAAGCAGTAGATGATTTATCATTATGAGGTAAAAGGACCGGGGTCCACAGTTCACTAGTGGTGTCTCTCCATAAAAGATAAATAACATGTTTGGTGAACAAATTACAGCTGGGCAATTGACAGAAATGAAGGCTGCACTGTAGTGCATATGCAAGACATAAAGATTGCTATGTGATTCATGCTGGCATTACAACAAGATCCATAGACCGTTATCCAACTGCATCTATGACTAATAATCCACCCTCCGAATATCATCCGAACAAACGTTGGGTATTAAGTTGCAAGCAACAGATAATTGCAGTAAGAAAAGTGTGTAATGTAAACAATAAAACCATCCTTAGAAAAAGCATGTTGTTTTCTCCCTAATGAAAACAACACATCCTCGATCTGTCACGTTTCTGTCACTCGAGCACAGATGCAAAGGAGGCATGAACCCACTAGCGAGCATAAATACTCCCTCTTGGAGTTACTACCATCTACTTGGCCAGAGCATCAACTAATAACGGAGAGCATGCAAGATCATAAATAACAAATGCATGAAGATAACATGATATATTGATAATCAAAAGACATAGCATTCAATATTCTCAGATCCCAGCAAACACAAAATGTAGCATCACATAAAGATGATCTTGAGCATGTTAGGAAGCTCACAAGATCTAAACATGAGGTACAAAGTGGAGAGAACAACCATCTAGCTACTGCTTCGGACCCGTAGTACATGGATGAACTACTCATGCATCACTTCGGAGGAGGGCATGATGGTGTAGACCCCTCCGGTGATGAATTTCCCTCCCGACAGGGTGCTGGAGAGAGCTCCAGAACCCTCCCTATCTCGGGATGACGATGACGACAGCCTCGGTTTTTTTTTTTGGGAAAAGTGGGATCTCTTTAGGGCTTACGCCTCAGGGGGAAAAAATAGGCGAAAGGGCAGAGGCGATGGAGGCCTGGGGCCCCACACCACCTCCTTGGTGTGGGCCTGATGCACTTTGTTGGGAACCCCAAGAGGCGGGTATGATTGTAACATCCCAAGTATGAAAATCTCCCCCTAGAATGTTTTATTTCTTGTTAAGTTATTGCTTTGCATCATGTCATCATAGTCATTGCCTTTTGTTTGCATTTGTTTTGCATTTGATTTCATCTGTTTTCATTTGTTTTCCAATTGAATTTCAAACCAAATTCAAATCAATTATTGTTCATACTTGTTATGTTACATGTTTCAAATAAAAACTATAAAACAAACAAATAAATTGTTCCACTAAAATTGGAATCAAAAACTTTAAATTGGCTTAAGTGACATTTATTCTTTTGATACCAAAATTGCTCAATTCATTTAAATTCCAAACCACAACATAAATTAAATTTATCTGGGAAACAAAATGTTGCATTGCTATTTTTATAATAAATAAATCATTACAAATTTTCCCTAAATTTTATCTAGCCCAAAACCTCTCCTTTTCTCTCCTTTGTCAAATCTGCAAAAAAAAAAGAAACAACAAGAAAAAAAATAAAGAAAGAGGGGGGAAAGGGCAGCCAGCCCTTTGGGCCAGCCCAACTGCCCCAAGGCCTGCTACCCCCATCATCCCTAACCTCCTGTACGGCTCATCATCGGTGATGTCCACGTTAGCAGTTGCAGGCAGGCAACGACGATCATGAGCTCCACCTCCCCCTTAAAAATCCATGCCCTCGAGCTCCCCCTCCTCTGTGCCCTACCTCTTCCTCCACCTTTTCTTCCTCGTGCGCCGCCAGTTCTTCCACCTCTCTCTGCCCTTCTTCCTTTTTCCCTGTTCTGTTTCTCTGAAGCACACCGAAGCCTCCATCACCGCCGCCTTCCTCTCCGAATCGCCGCCGCCACGGTGCCCTCCCGGCCGTGTTAGGGCCGGGAACGGAGAGGCCCCGCTCCCCTCTTCCTCGCCGTCCCCTCTGTTTCCCCCGAAGGCACCGGAATCGCCGCCGCCATCCTCGCTACGCCGCCCGTCGCCACCACCACCGTCTGCACCAAGCCGACATCCTTCCTCTCCCTCGGTGAGCCGCCCCTCACCCCCTCGTTCCCTTCCCCCTCTCTGCCCTCGCACCGGCCACCGCACGCACGCGCAGCAGCCAGCCACACGCGCGCGCCGCCGCGAGCAGCGCCCGCCGGCCGCTCTGTTCGCCTCCGTCGTTTTTCAGTAACAGCACCTGCAACCAGTTTCAGTTAAATTCAGTTAGCCACGCCCTAACAGAAGCATATTCCCCCACCTGCCCCTTATCTATCACGAACCGGCCAGAGACGCACTGGCAACACACGCTGCGCGCTCGCCCAGGATCGCGGGTTCGAGCTCCGCGGGAGGCATTTTGCCTCCCAAATTTTTCCCTCACCCGCACCCGCGATGGGCCCCGCGCGTCAGTGGCCCTGGGGGGCACGTCGACCCCCAGCCACGCCACGTAGGCGCCGCAGTGGCGCTGTCCCACTGGCAGTGGCCCATTCTGGGTCACTGCGCGGTGCAGTTTTCTTTCTGCCCATTTTCTTTTATTTCAGTCCAGTTTTATTACAGTTTAGTCCCTAAAAGAAAAACTCAAATAACTTTTGAACCCCAACTCCAAATAATATAAATAAAATATGATTTCTGAACCAAATTTAATTCTCTATCTAATTAAGTCATTTGTTTTCTGTTTTGAGCATTTCAAATATTGTCAAATTTCAAATTCAAACAATTCCTTTCACATTTGCTTAATTCCATAACTAATTCAATATTAATCCAAATGTCACAAATAAAATATGTTTTCCATGCTAAATTAAACCACCTATCCAAATATAAATTTTGTTTCATGATTTGTATACTTAAAATTGCTTAAATAATTTAAACCTTGTTTAATTCATTAAAAATTGCTAAATTCATAACTTGCTCAAATTAAATTATTTTTTGAACATATAAAATATGTTTTCAAACCAGAAAAACATAAGCTTTTCAAATATGAATTTGGATTTATGTTTTGAACAAATAAAAATTCAAATAATATTCATACTTAAATTAAATCCATTTAAATCTTGTTTAAACTTGTTTAATTCATAAGTAATTCATTCTAACTCCTTTTCCAACAATTGAAACATGTATTCCACCTAAAATTTTGTGTTCTTTCCAAATATGAACTTTGTTATCTATCTTTAACACTTAAAATTGGTGAAAACAACAAATGCTTGTGTAACACCTTTAAGGAACCAAAATTCCATCACTTAATAAATAAATTTCCAAAATTGGTAAACCTTATTTCCAATTGATTCTATTGTTGTTATTTTTCTGTTTTCCTCATCCATGCATCATACTAATCCACTTTCACCTGTTGATTAGTTGTAAAACAATTATTTCAACCTTAATTCATGGGCTTTCCATGTGCAATCCAAATTGCATGTGGGTCCATTTAATCATGTTATGTTACCATGACAACTAGTTTATTTTTGGTGCAAAAATTAAATGGTCATGCATCATCCCATGATTGTGCACTATGCCATGTTATTGATTGTTTGTCTCTCTATGTTGTTTGTTTGCTTCTTCTCGGATAGACGACGACGTTGAGACAGACGATCTTACGACACCCCTTCTGAGGATCTAGCTCAGTACCAGGCTGCTGAGCTTGCAGGCAAGTATTCAATCACATGAACCATCGTGTTCCTTTTAACATTGGATACCGATACTTTCCGTTGTCTATTCTGCTAGCCCTATGAATCGTTGCTTGTGTTCGAACCTATCACATGTTATCCTTAACCATGATATAGCCTCACCTGCACACCTATAACCCCATTGGTTGTTGCCCGTGTCTTACTAGCATGCTTAGGGTTGTTTTTGCTCGAGTCTGTTGTCCGTTACTTTCTGTTATCATATTCATTATGTTCTGGGGCTCGATGTTAAACAATCCACCTGTTAATGCTTGGGTAATAATAATATGATGATAAGGCACCGGCAGGAGGCCCGGCGTGGTTTTGAGGCCTTCTAGTGTCGACCCTAATTAGGAAAAGGGTCTTGTCTACTGATCCATGATGAGCGTGCTCACCGCATTCGGGTGGTGGTATGGAACCCCCCTCGACTTTGATCTGATCTGCAGTTTGTCTGAAGAGCCACACTTAGTTCGGGTGTTCCATTTGGCTCATACGCATGAATGGGTCGCTCCCATGGTTACTGGTGATGATGATGATGCACACATATAGGGCGAGGCCTGTATTGCCGGGGTGTTGCGTCCTGCGGGAGTTTTGCACACTTGCGCTGAGTATTCGGCTGCGTGGCTGGGACCTTATAGCTCCGTGGCTTCTAGGACAGGCTGTAGAGATGGTTCGAGTCGTGTCAAGCCAACCTGAGTTTTAGTTGGTGGCTTGAGTGTGTATGGATACTGGAGCACACCCTGCAGGGATGAATCTTCTCGAGAAGCCGTGTTGTCCGCGGTTATGTGACGACTTGGTGAAAGTACTGGCTAACAAGTACTCAGAACAACTTACACCTAACTAATGATAATTTGACTAGTAATAGGTTTATTGACACAATAACCTGAACCATCATTAATCCAACTGTGTGAGTTATCCTCGGATTGCTTCTTTGGATAAGGGGCGAGATCCAGGATGGGTTTGATTGGGAGTTAGTTATAGTTGGTTACGATACGCTATCTTATCTCCTTTTCTGTTAGCCGAAAGTTATAGCATGTATCTGTAGTTGGTTAGTGCAGCCCGCTGCCGCATCTGTTATATCCCCTTCCTTCCGTTGAACCCAAAGCATCTGTGCTTGGTGTTGACGGGTTACACTTTGGTGAACTGTGAGTCTTGCTTGCCAGTACGTTTATGAACTGACCCCTTTGGGGCTGTGGTTTCCGCAGACTACGATTCCGAGGATCCCCGAGATGGCTGCTACGTGGAGTTCGACGAGGCTGCTGACGAGTAGATAGCGGACCAGGGCAGGATCCGTGACTTCGTGGATGGGCTCCGTCTTTTCGTTTCCGGCTTCTGAAGCCTATTTGGATTTTTCTGTACTCAGACCTGTTGAATGCTTCCGCTGTGATGTAATGATGAATTGTTGGGACATGTGTCCTCTGGATGATTGTATTTGCTATCTCTGCTCTAGTGAGAGCTATTCGCAACTTATTTCCATCTTTTGTGTCTTAGAGATATGTTGTGTTATCATTTTGTTCAACGCCGTTGACGTACCATGTGTGTATGGTATGAAGTACGTCAATGGTAGTATCCTGATTTCTATGGGATGGTTTACGTAGACGATGAACAGATAGGGGTTGGTTGTCACACATACGTGTGTTGGCCTACTCGTAAGAGATACGGGTGCCGGTAAGCCCCGTAATCCAATCAACTACTGTTCAACGGAACTGCGAGTATCCTCTAGAAGTCCGGGTGCGACAATGATGAGCATAGTGGTAGGAGTTTTCCCCTTAGTTAAGAACCAGGGTTATCAATCCAGTAGGAGAAAGAGGACGTTCGGAAGGTTGATGCCACTGACGGTGGTGCTGGCACTTCACCGGTGTCAGCAACAACGTGGAACCTGCACACAACACAACCAAAATACTTTGCCCCAACGGTAAAGTGAGGTTGTCAATCGCACCGGTCTTGCTGAGAACAAAGATTAGACGTATAGTGTGGAAAACAGTGTATGCTTGCAGTAAGTAAAGAAATCAGGAAATTGTTGTGGTTTGTTTAACAGTGTGGAAAAATGGACCGGGGTTCATAGTTTCACTAGTGGTGTCTCTCCATAAAAGATAGCATGCTACGTGAACAAATTACAGCTGGGCAATTGACAAATAGAGGTTGCACCGTAGTGCACAATATGACATGAAGATTACTATGATATTTAGTGTGGGCATTACAACAAGATACATAGACTGACATCCATTTGCATCTATGACTAATAATCCACCCTCAGGTTATCATCCGAACCCCCTTGGGTATTAAGTTGCAAGCAATAGATAATTGCATTAAACAAAGTGTGTAATGTAAGCAATGATTATGCACGCGGGCACTCTCACCGCTGTTTTCTCCCTAATGGCAACAACACATCCTCCCCCTTCACGTTTCTGTCACTCGAGCAAGGCGGAAAGAAGGCATGAACCCACTATCGAGCATAAATACTACCTCTTGAAGTCACTAGCAACGGAAAGCATGCAAGATCAAAAATAGCATAAGCAAATAAAGACTATAATCAACTTGGCATAAGTTCAATATTCATCGAATACCAGCAAACACAGCATATAGAATTACATAAGATCAATCTCGATCATGATAGGAAGCTCACGAGATCTAAACATGGAGGCATATGAGGAGAAGATAACCATCTAGCTACAGCTATGAACCCGTAGTACAAGGATGAACTACTCACGCATAACTGCGGAGGCAGACATGGTGATGTAGAAGCCTCCGATGACGATTTCCTCTCTGGCAGGGTGCCGGAAACGGCTTCAGAGCCCCCCTGGTCTAGGGTTGACGATGACGGCGACGGCGGCTGCAGAACTTTTTTGGGGATTTTGATCAGGTTTCTAGGGTTTTCCATCTGGGGGGGCTTAAATAGGTGAAAGGGCAGAGGCGGTGGAGGTCCAGGGCCCCCACACCACCCCCTGGAGCGGCCAAGGGGGGCCGCGCGACCCCATGGTGTGGGCCCCCTGATGCCCTTCTCCGTCTCCTCTTCGGTCTTCTGGATGCTTCCGGGGAAAATAGGACTTCTGGGATTTGAACTTTCCAATTACGAGAATATTTCCAGAACAACTTTTCTGACACTAAAAACAGCAGAAAACAGGGAACTGGCTCTGTGGCATCTTGTCAATAGGTTAGTCCGGAAAATCGATAGAAATGGCATAAAAAAGCGAGAAAAATGTAGCAATTGGCATAATATCATCATGGAGCATGAGAAATTAGGGATACGTTTATGATGTATCAAGCATCCCCAAGATTAGTTCCTACTCGTCCTCGAGTAAGTAAACGATAAAACAATAATTTCTGACGAACATTCTACTAACATAAACTTGATCAATCTAATGTAAAAGCATATGCATGATGAGATCATAAAACTTTAAACACAGGCATGATAAATAAAACTTTAATAATAAAGCATAGCAATTACTTTGCATCACGAAGAGTAACTCAAATAAAGGATCATGAATAATAATACAAAGAAAGGTAGACGTTTGTTTCAGGTATAGACAAAGCATGGCAAAGTGATATTTCGATAGTCCTCAAGAGTGGGGCAAAAAATAAATGCCAGGACACCTTCAAAGTTCATGAGGAAGACTAGAACAAATAATTTAAGAACAAATGATATCACATTATGAAGTAATTATTGATGCTTATGGGACAAATGCACATAGAATTCATAATGGCAAAAATGCTCTCTCAACTGTGCATAAAGTTAGAAGATGGAGACTCAACATAAAAGTAAAAGAAAGGCCCTTCGCAGAGGGAAGCAGGGATCACTCATGTGCTAGAGATTTTTATTTTATTAAACAGAGGTATTAAAAGTTTGACATTTGTGGAGGAATGTCTATATTTTAGGAGGGGTGTATGCTAGTGTCAACGAATGGTAAACAGACAATACAGTACGTCACAAGCCAACTGGATTCACAAGAGCGGCTCCTGTCGAGACATCGTAGTAGTTTTCATAGACGGGGGTGCCATGAGACTACGGTAGAGACGTGGGGTAACGGGATAGCGTAGTAACACAGAACACGGGATTTTACCCAGGTTCGGTACGTCGCGACAGTACGGCGTACCTACTCCTGCACTTCTCACTAATTGGGACTAAAGCCCGTTTATCAGGGTTACAATGTGAGGGTGTAGATCTAGCTTCTCGGCGAGGATGAGCTTCTCGGCGAGTTGCGTAGAGCTTGAACTTGTGTCTAACTTAACTTGTTTAATCTATCTCCCGTCCGGCTTTATATAATAGCCGGATTAGGGATTACAGAATAAGAAACCTAGAAGACTACGTTTAACTTGTAACTTGGAAAACAAGGAATCCGTCTTCTCCTCCAAGCCAGATCACGCGGGCCGTGATCCGGGTTCTTCTAGAATCCGGCTTCTGCGCGTCGGACTACTGGGCCGCCCAATGGACCTAAGCCCATTACCATGTAGGCCACCCTGGTAGTACGGCTCTTTGTCTACCATCTTCTATACCCCTATTCAGTATATATCCGACAGTAGCCCCCAGGAAGGATCAAAACTCTGATTCTCCGTCTTTCGCCAAATACATTTTGTCCGGGAAATCTTGATTCAGCAGTCTTGATTCTTTCTACTTTCCTTTTGAAGGAGATGGTAACATAAAACTCGGAACTATGAAAATCCGGCTTTTCTTCTCGCGATCCTTCGCGGAAAAGGAACTCATAACGTCAGCGTCTTAAACATGCTGACGCAAGCGTCGCTTGGTTCCACGCGGGAAACCCCTCAGCGTATCTCTGACAGATTCTCACGGGAAACGAGGAGATAGCCATCATTCCCCTGTCGTTTTATTTCCCGGATTTTCCGGCGAGCGACACGCGTCGAACATCCAACGGTCAAAAGAGCCGTTGGCACGTATCTAAACGATTTTCCGGCTATAAATAGCCATCATCGTCCTCATCAGAAACTTTCCTCACTCCCTCACTGCCCACACCATTGACGCGCACGCGAGCTCGAGAGCAAGTCCTTGTCCCAGGCGCACTTAGCATCCAAACGCACCGAAACACGCCACCAAAAGATGGCCTCCTCGCCGTCGTCGCCGACCCGCGCCGCCATCGATGAGCTCGTCAGCGATCTGGATCCGCAGCCAGGATCGCCTAAGCACGCCGGCGGCAAGCCGGAGAAGACTACGGCTTCCGCGACGGGCGGAGAAAACTCTTCCGCCGCCGCGGACGTTGCGTCATCAAGTGCCGCGACAACCCCAACGTTTGCACCCGAAACGGTGGAGGAAAAGATCGAGCTCCTCGGCGACGAACTCGCCGCCGCGGAGGCTGCCGCCGCCGCCACCGCCGGAGCGGACGAGGAAGCTGAATCTGCAGGCAACTGGATTGCGTGCAGTATTCCTCCGGCTCTCCTTCCAAACTTGGAGAAGGAGGGCCTGGTACTTAAGAAGAAATGGCGGCTTCCGGAGGAAGAGACCGAGCCAACGCCGCAGAACGGCGAAAGGGTACTTCTCACTTCCCACCTCTTGCGAGGTATGGGGCTTCCGCCTTCTTCTTTCTTTCTCCAAGTTCTTTCTCACTATAACATCCAGCCCCACAATCTTCCCCCCAATTCCATTCTATACATGGCCGGCTTTCAGGCCTTGTTTGAAGGCTACTTAGGGCTAGAACCTAGGTTAGACTTCTGGATGTACTGCTTTGGAGTTAAGCGGAACTCTTCGAAGGGCGCACTCCCAACTTGCGGGACCATATCCTTCACTCTTCGGAGATTCCGAGAGGATTGGTTCTGTAAGGACCCCAGACCGGCAGTCTGAAACCCTACGTATGCATACATTCACGATCCCAGAAAGATCAGTCGTGAACAACATACACAGTTGGCACACAGATATACATCATCCATTACACGAATACATAAAAGGTATTACACAAATGATCACCTGATCAAGTTTAAAGCAACTGCCAAAAGGGCAGGCAACTTAACAAACACAGCGGAAGACAATTAAAACACAACGTAGCTGAGCCCAAGTCACGCCTTAACCTACAGGCTGCTGACCCGGAGACGATCCTAGTTCGCAAAGCCGTCAACTCCGTACTTCTCTTCATAGATCTCCTTCGGAGACTCCTTCTCCAAATCTGATAAGTAGATACCAGGGGCGAAACCATAATGAGTACATTTGAATGTACTCAGCAAGACATCCATCATGTCACTTACCAACATGCAAATATGCTTATATGGTGGAATAGGTAGGCTATAAATATGGTTCACTATCAATGGTGTTCATATATGATGACACCACAGTTGCAGTCAGGTTTATCTGTATCCTCGTTGAAGAAGATACTTCAGAAGAAAAATAATATATAGTTTTATTTCTCTTGTAGATATCACATGTACAAGAGTTTTTGTAAAACTTTGTTAAAGAATATTTTCTCTTTGCAAAACTTCTTGGAATCAGTTTCCAGAATTCTTGCTTAGAGTAGAAAAGGTTTTGTTTGCAAAACATTTTGTTTTGTATAACATCATCTGGCTTTTCATCATCGACGATACCTCCACGGTATAAGTTTTCCTTTCCTTTCCGAACTTCACAAGTTCAACATTTCCTTTCCAAAAGTTCCTTTTCAAAAACTTCCTTTTTGAAAACATTGACACAATGCTAGCTACATGGCCATTCAACCGTCCATATCCGAGGACGCGGCTATCTCGAAATAGTTTTACTCTGCAGAGGTGTACACATTTCCACCAGATCCAGAATCCGCCATGAAACACCCATGGACTGTTCCCAACCTATGAGAACATCAGATAACTGATCTTGAATATCCACTATGTACAAGCTAGAACATGTCTATCTCTTCAATTGGGTTTCCCCCTCCCCGGCAAGCCGTGTCGCACACCGCCCAGACA
Source organism: Alopecurus myosuroides (assembly GCA_028641055.1). NCBI lineage: Eukaryota > Viridiplantae > Streptophyta > Magnoliopsida > Poales > Poaceae > Alopecurus > Alopecurus myosuroides. The sequence continues at coordinate 113,027,194 of CM054059.1, read as the reverse complement.
GGAGGCCCAACTGCTGCATCCGGAGGGAAAATTAATCCCCCACTTTAGATGTCCCGTCTGCTCACTCCTAGCGACACTTCGGTTCGGAGGATCCAATCCTCTATAGCACTTGAGATAGCTCACATACTAACCATAACAAGTTTTTAATCAAGCCCCTACCCATATTGGGGTAAAGTGGCAGTACGATAAAGGTTGTCCAGCGAAGACTAGGTTATGTGTCATTTTTGAAAACACCACTTTCTCCAAAAATGACCACTTCCACATTCCTCCGGAGAACAAGGATCCGCCTTTTCTCCGGGTTTTCCGTAAAGCCTTTGTTTTGTAGAATCACAATTTTAGGGTGTCCACTTAGGGACTAGTATATTTGATGGTAATAAATACCATAGGGTGGCTTATGGGCTTGGTATTACCAAGTTTAACTACTGGCATGATAGTAACCTATATATAGTATAGTAGTAATTTCCACCTCAAAAATAGTTTTGATAATCAAGTTTTTGTAAAACTTCAGAGGTAAAACATGCATGATAGATAATGGTAAGTATTGTATCAGCAAGCAATCAGGATGCTTGCCTGGTATCTCTTGTGTCCCTGGTTTTGGAGTGACTGGAACTTGAAACAGAGCTTCACGACACTTCCTTCCTCTTCGTTTTCTAACGTCGTAAAAAGGAATAAAGGACACACATTCAGAACCAATCAAGGCAAGCAACAATGCATAACCATACATACAGCAAGGAAATCTAATAATAACCAATCACACAATTATTAATTGAGGCAAACAATCAAACAAACCTACTTGGCAGAAATGCCATTTAATAAGACAGCTTAAGGTTGGAGGGACATATCTCACAACCTCAATATCATGGATTCAGTGGGTGTGCCACTCTCATACCAAGATATTAATAAGCCCAAAATACACTTAGTTTCACAAGGGTGAGACTACTGAAAGTATATAAAACATGCACAAAAATAATTATGGCAATGGGTCTATCAACCAAACAACAAAAAGAAAAGGGTAGCTATCCTACTGAGTCTAAATTCACATCAAGAATAATTTAGGCACATGATTTGCAAAAGTTACTTGTACAAATCAGTGGGCCTACACAAATGTAACAAAGTAATAGACTCATCACAAAACACATAATTTCTCATAGTGAGAATAATAGAAACTATGACTAAAAAGGAGGAATCCTTATAGACATGCTTCTACTAAAAATTTGCTATGCAAGCAAGCGTAATAAATAAAGTACTAAAATGCAAACAAGGAACCATGTTATCATAATGGGAATGAAAACATGTCCTCATGCAAGGATACATAAATATCTACCAAACACAAGTTGGCAGGGAAAATAATTCAATACAAAAATGCTAAGGAAAAACTAGTACTACTCACACATGAAGAATCAATGGATGCATTTCAATCAAGTAATTGAAATACAACCAGAGGGTCCATGTTATAAAAACAGTACTGAAAAACATATATACTTTGTATAACAAAAATATCCCATTTGATAAAACAAGTCATCCATTTTCAGGGCAACTCCTACATACTAGTGGTAATAAAAAGGGCATTACTAGGGGAATCAAACAACAACCCAAAGATGGATTTTTCCTAGCAAGCCACACATTATTATAACCACTTACAAACAGAAGCATACCCATTTCTGTTTAGCACAAAAATTCCCAAAGCAAAACTACTAGGCACTCACTAGTTATGAAACTATATAAAAGAAATACATCTAGTTTGGGGAAATAATGTTTCCACCAAAAATGCAATGAAACCAGTGGGTGTTCCACTAGCATAACAAGGCATTAAGAGGTCACAAAGCCTCTGGTCATACTTGACAAAAATTAGCAAAAACCTAAACTAGCACCTAGTGCAATAACGATACTAGAAGAAAAATAATAGGGTGCTAAAAACAAGCAAGGTAATGATACTCATGCTATTGTTTTCACACATGTGAAAACTTTAGGGGTCAAGTACTCATAACAACCTTATCAAAATGCTACTGGTCCTATGAATACAACACAAAAATATGTGGTTTTACAACCACAAATTCTTATGTCAAAAATTCCACACATGAGGGAATTTTTCCAAAACATTTTCATGGTAATGATTAAACTACTCATGCTTTTCTACCAACTCAAATGCAAGCTATCAGAGGTGATAACAACACAAAATAAGTACCAAAATGGTACTGGATACAATCAAAAATCCAAGTGCTTGCACATAATTTCATCACTCAAAAATCCTATGCAAATATTAACTAGAGGATAATCATATGTTAATAACAAAAATCCTATTTCTTCTCAACTCAAGTCCACACATTCTAATATGCTAAAATAGATAAGTAACACTTATAAAACAAGTTCACACAACTTATACATGCTAGAAAACAATATGGAAACACAAAAATATAATCACACAATTTAAATACCTAAAATGCCAAAATGGCAGAAACATGCAAAACAAAGATCTGTCCACCAAAATTTCTATGATGCTCTAAAAATTAAACCCTTCTAGGTTTGGATAGTCCTAAACATATACAAGACCATCCAATTGAGTTTGCATCAAAAATCATTTTTAATTATTTTATAAAAATCACCAAAGTGCTCTCTGGTGTTTTACCAAATTGCATGCCATTTCAAAAATACAATGAATTTGGAAACGAGGTTAACTTCTTAAGTTAGAAAATTTCAAGGGCTTTCCAATGCAATTGGCCTCACTTCATTCTGAGTTGTAAAATAAAAATGGTGCTCATTTTGGTGTTTCTGGTAGCTGTTACCAAAACATTTTTCATTTCAAATCTATCCATCCAAATGTAGATCTACAACTTGGAGATGGTTTAGATTTTGTTGTTGTACCACTGTGATTTTTGGTTTGGCCAAATTCATCTTTTAGATTAGTTTTGAAGGCCAAAAGTAAAGATGCATCAATCTGTGAAAAAGAAATTGGAAAAACAAACATTATTGGGCTAGATCCACCAACGGGCCGGCCGGAACCTTTCTCACCGCGAGCAGATCCGCCCTTTGTGGCTGACCAGCGGGCCTGGCAGCCACGCAGGCAGCCACGCGGGCAGCGCGGCCCCACCAGCGGGTTTGACTTCGTCCGCGCGGGGTCAAAGGAGACGGTGACGCGAGCGTGACCTCACCCGCCGGCGGCCACAACTCCGGCGAGGTGCAAACGAGCGACAGAGAGCCCCGTTTCGCGAGTAATCTGCACCTACGCGTAGTACTCGACGAGAGCTACCGAATGGTGGGGGTTGCGTTTCCGGGGAGACGCCGGAAAGGCGGCGGCGACGGCGTGCGGCGACGGCCGGACGGTGAAGACGGCGCCGCGTCGTTCTAGCGCGAGAGGGAGGGGGGAAAATATGCGGCGAGGGTCGCCTGCTCACCGTGGACACGCGGGGCGACTCGGATGAGGAGGAGGGAGCTCGAGGCGGCCGGAATCCCTCGCCGGAGTGCTCCCGGAGCCGAAGATGAAATCGGACGGCGCGGCCTCCTCGCGGCGTCCCACCTCAATCCCTTTGGCACCGAGCACAGCCACGACGAGGCGGATCCAATGGTACCAACGGCGACCGGCGGCGAGCCCTCCACTGGCCGAATCGACGACGACCTAGTAGCTAGGGTTCGGGTTGAGCAAGAAATGTACAGAGAGAGAGGAGAGCTCGATGGGGGGGGGGAGATAGAGGGGGGCCTGGGGAGACAAGGCACATGGGGGGGCCCCTTTATCCCCAAGGATCCCTTCTACTCGAAGCAATGGAGTAGGGCTGCTGTTCTCTACAGGGAGCTAGAGGTAGGAGATGACTGGGATTTTATTTAGGTCCCTGCGATTTTACAAACAGGTCCCTGTCTTCACTGAAAAAAGATGTTTTCACTAGGAAAACCAAGTCAAAAATTGAAACCCTTTTGCCCAAAATTCTTATTAGTTGAGATGTTCAACATATGTGAAAATTGGCTCAATTAGATAAACTTCATAATTCAAAGTTGTTCAAATTTGAATTCTGACATAAATGGACATTGAATTTATTAACCTACTTAGGAGCTTCCAAAAATGATAATTTTTGGCACACATTCCTTATTTGATGTGTTACTTATGTGGTAGAAAATTCAAGTCATTTTGAGTTACTTCATAGAACAAACTTGTTCAAATTTCAAAAAGGTGCTGTCAAGAAAACAGGGGTTTTTGGCAACTTAAATTATTCAAAAACTTGTGCCCTTTTGGTTTTCATCCTCATTTATGATATAGAGCATGTGGTATTTATTTCATGGCATTTGGAAAAAGTTTGTAGAACAAACTTGTTCAAAATCCCAAATGTTGCTGTGGAGAAAATTCATGTTTTCAGGACTTTAATGGATTCAATTTTGGTCTCCTCTTGTGTGTGTTCCTTATTTGATATAAGGAAGCAATGGTATGAATTTCAAATCATTTTAAGAAAGTTTCCAATAGTAACTTGTTTTAGTTTTCTGTTTCTAGAAATATTGGAATTTCTATTTAATAAAGCACTAGGCTTTTCTTTATCAATGCTTTGCCAAAATATTTATATGACTAGAGATAGCAAGTCAATGCTCTCTAATACCTTTGTTTTAAGCTTGCAAGGTTGGAAAAACATTTGATAATATTTTGGTGAAGCATTTAAGAATGCCTCCTTTTTCTGATAATCTTTATGGAAATTTATTAAGTGTTTCCTCTTTCTTAATTAGGTCTTGGAATAATATTCAACAAGTATGAGTTTTATAAGATAGTTTTGGAAAACTCTTTGATCAATATTTACTTTAGAAAATATTGCCAAAGTCATTGGAACAATATGTTGAATATTTTTATCCCTGGAACAATATGTTGAATATTTTTAGTTCACTGCTTTGCTATCCTTTTAAGTTTGCAAGTTTATATAATTAGTTTGTTTAGTTGCACTTAAACAACCACAAACAAACACAACCAAGGTTTATTAGTAAAGCAATTAGCAAAACAACTGTGTTAACAGGTATTCCAAAATTGGGATGTGACAGGTCTTCCCCCCTTAAAAAGAATCTCGTCCCCGAGATTCACAAGCGAGGACTAAGGGAGGGCCAACAAACACAATGTTAGTGTTGGAGTGCAGGTGCTTCCCCCCTTTGACTTTTCTTGGGAGGTGGGGCACATCCCTAAATTAGCAAATTAACTCTAAAAATAAGTACACCAGTACTTGTTTTAGGTCCAAAACTTTTGTTTCCTTGTTTGAACAAAAATTACGGTTAGTGCAGAAGTACCTGGAAATGTACCGTCAATTATTTACATGAGTTCCTAGCTATATCCCACATATTACATAACACATATGGAGTGGTGTACCACTCACATAACATGGTACATAATAAGCTAAAAATTATAGCTTGTGGGTGCAAAGGTTAGGTTGCTAAGGTAAAATAAACAGACAGAATAATACCCATGGCAGTGGGTATTACTCACCACAAGCAACTATCACTTAATGTGTTCATGATTTTAGTTGAATGTTTTACTTTCATAAGATACTCTTAAGCACAATCATAACACCAGTATAAACTCATGCTAAGGTAAAACATTTAAACAACATCCAATAAACAAGCAAACAACACCACAGAGGAATAGATTATTTATTCACTAGGTTATTGTTTATTAGAGGTTTTGGAATCCATCAATCATGAAAAATTAGCAAACAACCAGTAGCTAAAAACCAAAGAATACAATCATAAAGGTACTCAAAAATACCATCTTTACACAAGATAAAACTGCTATTACACAGGCATAAAAAGGTCTGCACAAATAACACACTAGTATGAAAAATCTACACCAGCATGCTATAAGAGATAATCATATCCTATAACCATAGAACATGTAACTAAATAATTCATGGCATTATAACAGAAGTAATAACTTCCTAAACATGCTATATCAACACATATACTCATAAAATAAAAAGAGGGTAATACTAGAGCAAAAATCACCATTTTCTAGTGGTGAACTAGTTTCACTCTAGAGAAGCAAACAATGCTATCATGATGTTTAAACTTAAACAAGCAAGTCATGAACATAAATGTACCTAATAGCAGTACACAAAACTTACTCATGTTAGTAAGCACAAACATCAAAACAATTCCATGATACAACCATTAAACAAGCATAAATTAATTCTAGCAATTTATGTTTTTCTTAAACAATTACTAGCAAACAAGAAAGGTATAAATCACACAACCAGTAGCTATGTAATTAATGAAAAGTTATTTAAACCTTTTCAAAAATCCATATACTCAATTTAAAATTATTCACAAACAATCTACCAATCAAGAGGAATTTATTTTATTTGCGAACAATTTAATTTTAGCACACGATAGTGAAACGTTTCTTAACATGATACCCCTAAGGAATATTATGCTAACAAAAGTATCACACCTAAACATATTAGGATTTACTAATAATAAATAGACTTCTCACTTGCATAGGTGAGAACATACCATTTATATTTTCCATGGTGGAAAATAGAAATCAATCACATAGTGAGACACGCTATTTTCACACATGTGTATGGTTGGGGATTTTCATCCTCAAGCCAAAAAGCAATGGGACCAGTGGGCTATGGCCCACTAATACCAAGTAAAAATAGGTACTAAACCTCTGGTTACTCATGAAAAAACTTTGCATACAAGATAAAATATAAGGCTATTTAATCTAGTGAAGCAATACTAGTGCATATTGATAGCAATTCTTACACATGCTTTACTATTAAGAGACATGCAAGCTAACATAGGTACATGCATCAAAATATCAGTACCTAAATGGTACTGGACTCAAAGAAAACATAGCACAAAATTTATCAAAGCATTCACACAAAGATCTAGCTTTCACAATAATTCCAAATAATAAAAACTGGAAAAATAGCAAATGTTACTCATGCTTTGCTATAAGATCACATGCAAGTTAAGGAAGATAACATCATATAAATAACAGTACCAAAATGGTACTGGATCTATCATAACCATAACAAAAATCTAGGTACAACAAATCTACAAGGATTTGCCCACTCAACAATCCAAATAATAAACTAGAAGGTAACAAATGCTATTCATTTTTATTCGAGTTTTCAATCATGCACACACTTTCTAGGGTAGATTTATTGTAAGAAAACAACATAATAACAAGTCCTAACAACTCCATATAAGTTAGGAAGCAAGATTGAATAAAACACAAATTTATTTCAATCAAGAGCACACAAAGAAACAACAACAGGAAAACTGCTGTTTTCCTAGATCTATCATAACCATTCCATCGTTCACTTAATTTCTAAACCCCGAATCTCATAGTAACTACAATGTCTATTAAGATTTGGTTTCCAAAGTAGATACACATGATATCCTATTGACTAGAAACGAATAGGTCACCATTTTATTTTCTCGTGACTTCTCCTTTTTACCAACTAGATTAAAAGGTGTCATAAGTCACTTAATTCTTTGGTTTAGAAAGAGTTGTCAGTAGTTTGCATGATTTGGTTAGGTGTCAACCTAAGATTAGAACAAGGCATGTTAGTCTTGTTAGCTTTCTAGTAAATAATGTTTGTACGACAAGATACGACTAGCGTCATCGTACGTCGAATATTTAATCGTGCTCTTCGGATTGGCTTTTGAGGGGGTTGCGCATCATGGCATGTGAAGACTTCTTTTGCACCTTTCTCCAGAGGAGGGAGGTATATAACTTTTGAAATGCAACGTCTAGCCAACAGGGTAGAAAGAGTCTTTTTCAAACAGACAAAACATAGAGGTTTTGGTCAGTATTGGTTGGTTTTCTTCATGCCTTTTCTTCTTTGAGGGTTGTCGTTGTTGGAGCTTTATATGTTGGAGTGCATCACTGGTAGCAACGCTATCAGCTCGTGTGGCTTGATGGTCCTCTATTATTAGGCACAATGGTGCTTTCATTAATGGTGGGGAAATGGTGGTGGTTCACGACGGGTCGCATTATGAAGCGAAAACAAGTATAAGTCTAAGCAACAAATTCTTGTTTTTGAATGCTATACAAACATTTTTTTGCTTGCAAAAATTTTAACAGGAGGCGATTCAAAAACAAGAGCGGGGCAAGCACAAATCTACAAATTTTGAGCACCCCACAAACATATAGAAGCCTAGATGAACCAAATTCTACACCACACAATAGCACAAAGTCCTACGGACACACATAAGCAAGCCAAAACACACAAGCAAGGCTCCATTGGAGCTACGTAGGGGGAAACGACTCATGGAGTCATCGCTAAATTACTCCAAACTAGACTAATCCAAAATCCTAGAAGTGGCTGAAGAACTATATCTACTGCTGACCATCATCACTGTAGAGCTAGGCAATTATTTTGGTCTTCTCGGGACATCGGCAAGTATAAAAGTTTTTGTATGAAACAAGATAAATAGAAGTAAAGTTTTGATGAAAACTTTATGCAACAATCTGTTTTTGAAACTCCAACTATTTTCTGGACAGAAAACTTCAAAGACGAGAGATGTTTCAAAAACAGAGCGGAGCAGTTGCAAACAAGTAAGAAATAAACTCTTAACCGAGAGAGATACCAACTCTATAAGGCCCGCCCTTCGAACCACTGTTCAAGGACGCCCTTGATATGCATTTAGAATCTTTTGAAAAGATAAAAAGGAGGGAAAATATACTAAAATTCCCTTAGACAAAAATAATTTAGATAGTAAATAGGTTTTTACTCAAAAATACTTTTCTTTCCTATCTGACGTCCATGCTAACTAAGGTCTCCTAAGGTCAGGATGGCTCTGATACCAACTCTGTAAGGACCCCAGACCGGCAGTCTGAAACCCTACGTATGCATACATTCACGATCCCAGAAAGATCAGTCGTGAACAACATACATAGTTGGCACACAGAAATACATCATCCATTACACGAATACATAAAGGTATTACAAAAATGATCACATGATCAAGTTTAAGCAACTGCCACAAAGGGCAGGCAACTTAACAAACACAGCGGAAGACAATTAAAACACAACGTAGTTGAGCCCAAGTCACGCCTTAACCTACAGGCTGCTGACCCGGAGACGATCCTAGTTCGCAAAGCCGTCAACTCCGTACTTCTCTTCATAGATCTCCTTTGGAGACTCCTTCTCCAAATCTGATAAGTAGATACCAGGGGCGAAACCATAATGAGTACATTTGAATGTACTCAGCAAGACATCCATCATGTCACTTACCAACATGCAAATATGCTTATATGGTGGAATAGGTAGGCTATAAATATGGTTCACTATCAATGGTGTTCATATATGATGACACCACAGTTGCAGTCAGGTTTATCTGTATCCTCGTTGAAGAAGATACTTCAGAAGAAAAATAATATATAGTTTTATTTCTCTTGTAGATATCACATGTACAAGAGTTTTTGTAAAACTTTGTTAAAGAATATTTTCTCTTTGCAAAACTTCTTGGAATCAGTTTCCAGAATTCTTGCTTAGAGTAGAAAAGGTTTTGTTTGCAAAACATTTTGTTTTGTATAACATCATCTGGCTTTTCATCATCGACGATACCTCCACGGTATAAGTTTTCCTTTCCTTTCCGAACTTCACAAGTTCAACATTTCCTTTCCAAAAGTTCCTTTTCAAAAACTTCCTTTTTGAAAACATTGACACAATGCTAGCTACATGGCCATTCAACCGTCCATATCCGAGGACGCGGCTATCTCGAAATAGTTTTACTCTGCAGAGGTGTACACATTTCCACCAGATCCAGAATCCGCCATGAAACACCCATGGACTGTTCCCAACCTATGAGAACATCAGATAACTGATCTTGAATATCCACTATGTACAAGCTAGAACATGTCTATCTCTTCAATTGGGTTTCCCCCTCCCCGGCAAGCCGTGTCGCACACCGCCCAGACAGGAGGCCCAACTGCTGCATCCGGAGGGAAAATTAATCCCCCACTTTAGATGTCCCGTCTGCTCACTCCTAGCGACACTTCGGTTCGGAGGATCCAATCCTCTATAGCACTTGAGATAGCTCACATACTAACCATAACAAGTTTTTAATCAAGCCCCTACCCATATTGGGGTAAAGTGGCAGTACGATAAAGGTTGTCCAGCGAAGACTAGGTTATGTGTCATTTTTGAAAACACCACTTTCTCCAAAAATGACCACTTCCACATTCCTCCGGAGAACAAGGATCCGCCTTTTCTCCGGGTTTTCCGTAAAGCCTTTGTTTTGTAGAATCACAATTTTAGGGTGTCCACTTAGGGACTAGTATATTTGATGGTAATAAATACCATAGGGTGGCTTATGGGCTTGGTATTACCAAGTTTAACTACTGGCATGATAGTAACCTATATATAGTATAGTAGTAATTTCCACCTCAAAAATAGTTTTGATAATCAAGTTTTTGTAAAACTTCAGAGGTAAAACATGCATGATATATAATGGTAAGTATTGTATCAGCAAGCAATCAGGATGCTTGCCTGGTATCTCTTGTGTCCCTGGTTTTGGAGTGACTGGAACTTGAAACAGAGCTTCACGACACTTCCTTCCTCTTCGTTTTCTAACGTCGTAAAAAGGAATAAAGGACACACATTCAGATCCAATCAAGGCAAGCAACAATGCATAACCATACATACAGCAAGGAAATCTAATAATAACAAATCACACAATTATTAATTGAGGCAAACAATCAAACAAACCTACTTGGCAGAAATGCCATTTAATAAGACAAGCTTAAGGTTGGAGGGACATATCTCACAACCTCAATATCATGGATTCAGTGGGTGTGCCACTCTCATACCAAGATATTAATAAGCCCAAAATACACTTAGTTTCACAAGGGTGAGACTACTGAAAGTATATAAAACATGCACAAAAATAATTATGGCAATGGGTCTATCAACCAAACAACAAAAAGAAAAGGGTAGCTATCCTACTGAGTCTAAATTCACATCAAGAATAATTTAGGCACATGATTTGCAAAAGTTACTTGTACAAATCAGTGGGCCTACACAAATGTAACAAAGTAATAGACTCATCACAAAACACATAATTTCTCATAGTGAGAATAATAGAAACTATGACTAAAAAGGAGGAATCCTTATAGACATGCTTCTACTAAAAATTTGCTATGCAAGCAAGCGTAATAAATAAAGTACTAAAATGCAAACAAGGAACCATGTTATCATAATGGGAATGAAAACATGTCCTCATGCAAGGATACATAAATATCTACCAAACACAAGTTGGCAGGGAAAATAATTCAATACAAAAATGCTAAGGAAAAACTAGTACTACTCACACATGAAGAATCAATGGATGCATTTCAATCAAGTAATTGAAATACAACCAGAGGGTCCATGTTATAAAAACAGTACTGAAAAACATATATACTTTGTATAACAAAAATATCCCATTTGATAAAACAAGTCATCCATTTTCAGGGCAACTCCTACATACTAGTGGTAATAAAAAGGGCATTACTAGGGGAATCAAACAACAACCCAAAGATGGATTTTTCCTAGCAAGCCACACATTATTATAACCACTTACAAACAGAAGCATACCCATTTCTGTTTAGCACAAAAATTCCCAAAGCAAAACTACTAGGCACTCACTAGTTATGAAACTATATAAAAGAAATACATCTAGTTTGGGGAAATAATGTTTCCACCAAAAATGCAATGAAACCAGTGGGTGTTCCACTAGCATAACAAGGCATTAAGAGGTCACAAAGCCTCTGGTCATACTTGACAAAAATTAGCAAAAACCTAAACTAGCACCTAGTGCAATAACGATACTAGAAGAAAAATAATAGGGTGCTAAAAACAAGCAAGGTAATGATACTCATGCTATTGTTTTCACACATGTGAAAACTTTAGGGGTCAAGTACTCATAACAACCTTATCAAAATGCTACTGGTCCTATGAATACAACACAAAAATATGTGGTTTTACAACCACAAATTCTTATGTCAAAAATTCCACACATGAGGGAATTTTTCCAAAACATTTTCATGGTAATGATTAAACTACTCATGCTTTTCTACCAACTCAAATGCAAGCTATCAGAGGTGATAACAACACAAAATAAGTACCAAAATGGTACTGGATACAATCAAAAATCCAAGTGCTTGCACATAATTTCATCACTCAAAAATCCTATGCAAATATTAACTAGAGGATAATCATATGTTAATAACAAAAATCCTATTTCTTCTCAACTCAAGTCCACACATTCTAATATGCTAAAATAGATAAGTAACACTTATAAAACAAGTTCACACAACTTATACATGCTAGAAAACAATATGGAAACACAAAAATATAATCACACAATTTAAATACCTAAAATGCCAAAATGGCAGAAACATGCAAAACAAAGATCTGTCCACCAAAATTTCTATGATGCTCTAAAAATTAAACCCTTCTAGGTTTGGATAGTCCTAAACATATACAAGACCATCCAATTGAGTTTGCATCAAAAATCATTTTTAATTATTTTATAAAAATCACCAAAGTGCTCTCTGGTGTTTTACCAAATTGCATGCCATTTCAAAAATACAATGAATTTGGAAACGAGGTTAACTTCTTAAGTTAGAAAATTTCAAGGGCTTTCCAATGCAATTGGCCTCACTTCATTCTGAGTTGTAAAATAAAAATGGTGCTCATTTTGGTGTTTCTGGTAGCTGTTACCAAAACATTTTTCATTTCAAATCTATCCATCCAAATGTAGATCTACAACTTGGAGATGGTTTAGATTTTGTTGTTGTACCACTGTGATTTTTGGTTTGGCCAAATTCATCTTTTAGATTAGTTTTGAAGGCCAAAGTAAAGATGCATCAATCTGTGAAAAAGAAATTGGAAAAACAAACATTATTGGGCTAGATCCACCAACGGGCCGGCCGGAACCTTTCTCACCGCGAGCAGATCCGCCCTTTGTGGCTGACCAGCGGGCCTGGCAGCCACGCAGGCAGCCACGCGGGCAGCGCGGCCCCACCAGCGGGTTTGACTTCGTCCGCGCGGGGTCAAAGGAGACGGTGACGCGAGCGTGACCTCACCCGCCGGCGGCCACAACTCCGGCGAGGTGCAAACGAGCGACAGAGAGCCCCGTTTCGCGAGTAATCTGCACCTACGCGTAGTACTCGACGAGAGCTACCGAATGGTGGGGGTTGCGTTTCCGGGGAGACGCCGGAAAGGCGGCGGCGACGGCGTGCGGCGACGGCCGGACGGTGAAGACGGCGCCGCGTCGTTCTAGCGCGAGAGGGAGGGGGGAAAATATGCGGCGAGGGTCGCCTGCTCACCGTGGACACGCGGGGCGACTCGGATGAGGAGGAGGGAGCTCGAGGCGGCCGGAATCCCTCGCCGGAGTGCTCCCGGAGCCGAAGATGAAATCGGACGGCGCGGCCTCCTCGCGGCGTCCCACCTCAATCCCTTTGGCACCGAGCACAGCCACGACGAGGCGGATCCAATGGTACCAACGGCGACCGGCGGCGAGCCCTCCACTGGCCGAATCGACGACGACCTAGTAGCTAGGGTTCGGGTTGAGCAAGAAATGTACAGAGAGAGAGGAGAGCTCGATGGGGGGGGGAGATAGAGGGGGGCCTGGGGGAGACAAGGCACATGGGGGGGCCCCTTTATCCCCAAGGATCCCTTCTACTCGAAGCAATGGAGTAGGGCTGCTGTTCTCTACAGGGAGCTAGAGGTAGGAGATGACTGGGATTTTATTTAGGTCCCTGCGATTTTACAAACAGGTCCCTGTCTTCACTGAAAAAAGATGTTTTCACTAGGAAAACCAAGTCAAAAATTGAAACCCTTTTGCCCAAAATTCTTATTAGTTGAGATGTTCAACATATGTGAAAATTGGCTCAATTAGATAAACTTCATAATTCAAAGTTATTCAAATTTGAATTCTGACATAAATGGACATTGAATTTATTAACCTACTTAGGAGCTTCCAAAAATGATAATTTTTGGCACACATTCCTTATTTGATGTGTTACTTATTTGGTAGAAAATTCAAGTCATTTAGAGTTACTTCATAGAACAAACTTGTTCAAATTTCAAAAAGGTGCTGTGAAGAAAACAGGGGTTTTTGGCAACTTAAATTATTCAAAAACTTGTGCCCTTTTGGTTTTCATCCTTATTTATGATATAGAGCATGTGGTATTTATTTCATGGCATTTGGAAAAAGTTTGTAGAACAAACTTGTTCAAAATCCCAAATGTTGCTGTGGAGAAAATTCATGTTTTCAGGACTTTAATGGATTCAATTTTTGGTCTCCTCTTGTGTGTGTTCCTTATTTGATATAAGGAAGCACTGGTATTAATTTCATCTCATTTTATGAAAGTTTCCAATAGTAACTTGTTTGAGTTTTCTGTTTCTAGAAATATTAGAATTTCTATTTAATAAAGCACTAGGCTTTTCTTTATCAATGCTTTGCCAAAATATTTATATGACTAGAGATAGCAAGTCAATGATCTCTAATACCTTTGTTTCAAGCTTGCAAGGTTGGAAAAACATTTGATAATATTTTGGTGAAGCATCTAAGAATGCCTCCTTTTCTGATAATCTTTTAGGGAAATTTTATTTAGTGTTTCCTCTTTCTTAATTTAGAACTTGAAATAATATTCAACAGGTATGAAGTATGGGATTCATAAGATAGTTTTTGGAAAAACTCTTTGATCAATATTTACTTTAGAAAATATTGCCAAGGTCATTGGAACAATATGTTGAATATTTTTATCCCTGGAACAATATGTTGAATATTTTTAGTTCACTGCTTTGCTATCCTTTTAAGTTTGCAAGTTTATATAATTAGTTTGTTTAGTTGCACTTAAACAACCACAAACAAACACAACCAAGGTTTATTAGTAAAGCAATTAGCAAAACAACTGTGTTAACAGGTATTCTAAAATTGGGATGTGACAGGTTCCCCAAGATCAAAACCTCAGAATCCGTCAAATTTTGGACGGGTTCTTTCTTCTATCATCCCGACGTGCCTTTTCCTAAAAAGGCCGTCGGGGTTCCACCTTTTGTGAATTCTGCCGCCGTTCCCCAGGACAACTGGGGAACAGAATCCGTCCAAGTTCTGCCGCCAGATCTGTTAAGGATCAAGAGGCGCATCGCCAAGCTCACCTCCATGGATCCACCTCTAACCGGCATGGACACGGTTCTATGCTGGCTGATTAGGCGGATCCAGCCACTAGCCAACCACAGCGGCCGTCTCCTGTGCGAATACACGGGAGTCAAGGATCCAATGCGGACATCCGCCAAAGATTGGCCCGCAAAGGAACTTAGGCGGCGCATCAATCAGTTGGTCGCATCACGCGACCAATACACAGAGAATCGGCCTATGTACACGGCCGAAAATCCGGTTCCCAAGGTAATTTTTCAGTCATTTGGGTACAGTTACAATTCTCGGATAATCTACCTTCTAATTCTGATTGGTTCTTCCGACAGCTTGCGGATCTTCCAGACTCGGAGTTAGCCTCCGAGGCCGAGCTGGATGCGCTGCGCACCGCCGCTACAGGTGGACGCAAGCGCAAGAAAATAACTTCCTCGGAAGAAATTATCGATCTTGACGGAATCCCCGTCGCCACTTCCAGGTTATTTTCTTCTGGATTTTTCTTTTATGGGAACTTTTTTCATCCATCTCCGGTGTTTTAACCTTTTCCGGGTTTTTATGTTTTTAGCCTGCCACCTTCCACCCTGAAGCCGAAGAAGCTGAAGAAACACAAGGTTTCTTCCAGCCGAGGCAGCCAACCTTCTCCCGCCGTCGCCCCGGACACGCCAAGCACAATGGCGGAAGAGCCTACTGCAACCCCCACCACCAAGCCCCCAGAGCCCAGCCAGCCCATTGTGTCCGACACGGACACGAGGGAAAGGGCGGCTCCAGAGGTGGGAAAATTACCTCGGACTTTCGACGAGGAAATTCCCACCTTTGACAAAGATTTCAAAGCTATCAATGACGGCTTGGATGCAGCCGGGAATCTCTTCGCGGAATACGCGAAAGAGTTCAAAGAAAACTTGGCAGGTTTGCAGCGCATGAGCCAGGTATATAACTCTATCCCCCAAGCATTAATTAAAATGCGTGCTTTTTGCTTTGATGCTTTATGTACTCATTCTTCTCCTTGCTATGTTTCAGAAAACCTCCGAAGCCATCAACAGGGAAGTTTTCAAGAAGCTTACCATCAAGAATAAAGAAGTTAGA
The DNA here is from genome assembly GCA_028641055.1 of Alopecurus myosuroides. NCBI lineage: Eukaryota > Viridiplantae > Streptophyta > Magnoliopsida > Poales > Poaceae > Alopecurus > Alopecurus myosuroides. Next base: position 113,011,003 of record CM054059.1, on the reverse strand, counting down.
AGTCTTCTCTCTATTCTTGAAGAAAGGGAAGCAGAGCTGGAATCAGCTAAGCTCGCACTGTCGGAAACACAAGGTAAACATTTTCCTTCTGAAATTTCCGATTCAATTATTTGCCTAAGTTTTTTCCGAGGAGCTGGCTAACTCGGATTTTTCCCTTGCTTTTCAGCTGCATTAGCTCAGGCTAAACAAGCAGCAGAAGATTCTGGCAATGCCGAAATTCTCCGCAAGGAGAATGTTGAGCTTCACAAGAACCTTGTGAAAGCACAACAAGACTTGGAAGCCAGTAATCTGGCCCTTGGAGTTTCTAATTCCAAGGCTTCCGAGTAGGCGGAGAAGGACAAATCCACCATTCAGGATTTGACCGACGCTCTAAACCTTCGCCTGGAGGAAGTTTCCGAGATCGACAAGCTCATCGGTAAATTTCTGACTCATTTATCATCTTTCCATGTTTTACTTTTCTCTGTTTTTCCGTCTAACCCTTTTGGGTGTGTTATTGGAAAAACCAGGAGATACCCCAGATGGCACTCAGGTTGCAGGCATCCGAGCTTTCGGGGAGACATGGACTTTGATGAAGGCTGCTGCAACGCAGCTGGTAGACAAGTTTCTTCCCGAAAAATCTGGGGAGTGCTCGGAGGTTGAAAAACTTCCGGGTGCCATCATGGAGGTGGCGGAGTCTAAGGAATCTCTCCTTCGCTCCGCTGCACGGGGTGGTGCGCGCATGGCTCTTGGCCTCATGCGCATGCACTACCCTAGTGCTAAATCCTGGCGCGTGGCGTCCGGTGTCCCTCAAGGATACACGGATATGCAGCGAAACACCATCTTTGGTGAAGTCAAGGGCCACGCCACCCAGATTGCCTCCATGGTAAATATCTCCATCAACTATCCAGAAGCGGAGATCCCTCCAATCCCCGAAGACGAAAGCAGCGAGGAGGAGTCAGATACTTGAAGGGTTACCTGGAACCTGGATAGAAGAAATAGACAATAGGAGCATTACTGTTCTTTTAATGTAATCCAAAATGTAATGCTTCTTTTGTATGAATGAAACTTCCGTCTGTTGCAGTTTAAATTATGAAATTCTTTGCAAGTTTTTTGGGTTTTATCATTCCTTTATCTTCTAAGTTCTCTGGTGTGTATGTTTTAACTGTCCTTAGTGTTTGAAATGGCTCAAATAGCAATATGAATCTTCATGCCGAGTAACTGGGGACGAACCAAGCAGTTTTTGAAACTCGGAAACATGGACCATGCTAAAGGCATTTTTACTAACTAGTTCCAGTAACCCAACACGCACACAATCAGATAAGACTTAGAGAAATCAAGGAAAGTTTTAAATGAAACTTGGGCACACAGGCAATTCAAGTTTCCCTTAGCCGTTAACAGGCTGAAAAATCATTCAGTTTTGTAACACCGAGTACGCAAGCACAATTCGGGTTAACGTTGAGCAATTTGTAAGATCATTGGGAAATAGATGAGGCGGAAACACTTTGCACTTATAAAGAATATGGATGACAGCATTCCGACAACTTTATTTCATGATCTCAAAAGATGTTTACATAGAATTGAACTAAGTACGGAAAGGTACATAAGACGTTCCCAGGCTTCCGCAATCCACTTGACTTTGTCGAATTTTTTCAGCAGCTTGTAGAGTGGTAAGGTTTTAGCCCCCAGCCGACTGATAAATCTGCTGACGGCTGCAGCGGAACCCGTCAATCTTTGGACATCTTTTACACATGTAGGTTTTGAGATGTTCAAGATTGCCTTGATCTTTTCCGGGTTAACTTCTATTCCTCTATGGGAAACAATGAAACCCAGAAGTTTTCCTGAGGGAACCCCGAATACGCACTTAGATGGATTCAACTTCATCTTGTAAGTGCGCAAGTTATCGAAAGTTTCTCGCAAATCCTCAAGGAGTGTATCTTTTTCCTTGGTTACGACGGCAATATCGTCCACGTAAACATGAACGTTTCTGCCAATTTGACTATGCAAACAGCGTTGCATGCAACGCTGGTAGGTTGCACCTGCGTTCTTCAGGCCAAAAGGCATGGTTATGTAATAGTACGTCCCATACGGGGTTATAAAAGAAGTCTTGATTTGATCTTCCTTTTTCATGTGTATTTGGTGGTACCCGGAGTATGCATCCAAAAAGCATAAAAGCTCGGAGCCTGCAGTGGCATCTATTATTTGATCGATTCGCGGTAACGCGAACCTATCTTTCGGACACAACTTGTTCAATCCTGTGTAATCTATACACATTCTAAGAGCAGTGGTGTCTTTCTTCGGTACTAGGACCGGATTTGCGGACCAATCAGTATGGATTACTTCCTTGATGAAATCCGCTGCTAAAAGCCGGATAATTTACTTGCCAATAGCCTTCCGTATTCTTCCGTCAAATCGACAGAGACCTTGTTTGACGGGTTTTGATCCGGGAATAACCTTGAGTTGGTGCTCAGCAAGTTCCCTGGGTACGCCTGGCATGTCAGCTGGATACCAGGCAAAAATATCCCAGTTCTCACGGAGGAACTTGATGAGCTCGCCTTCCTATTTGTCGGTCATCCCAGTCCCTACGACGACAAATTTTGTCGGATCTTTGGGATCTAGGATTACCTGTCTTGTATTCTCGGACGCCTTGAAACTATCTGTTGGCTTCCGAGTTTCTTTTCCTGCCGGCATTTCTTTCGGCGATACCTCCTTGGCTAATTCCTTCAGTTCCTCCTTTGCTATAACTCTCTGAGCGCAAAGGGCATTTTCTTTCTCCAGCTCATTTTCCAGCTTGAAATCACCGGCTATGGTGATTACTCCTCCTTTGGGTCCTGGCATTTTCAGCTTGTTGTAGATATAACAGGATCTTGCCATGAATTTGGCGAAAGCTGGACGTCCGAGTATTGCGTGATACACGCTTTCGAATGGCACTACCTCGAAGGATACTTTTTCCTGCCGGAAGTGATCTTTATCTCCGAAGGTGACATCTAGGGAAATTTCTCCTAGGGATCGTGCTTGCCTGCCAGGAACAATGCCATGGAAGCGTATATTGCTGTAGTTGAGCTGGGACTCGGAGATCTTCAAGTGCTTCAGTGTATCCAGGTACATTATATTAATGCTGGATCCTCCGTCCATCAGCACTCTTCTTAGCCTAGTGTTTTGAACAATAGGGCTGACAACAAGAGCTTGTGTGCCGGGTTCAGGGATATTTCCGGGATGATCAGACTGATCCCAGATTATCGGTGTGTTGGAGTACTTCAAGAACTTCGGAGTTGCCGGAACAACCGCGTTTATTTCTCGAAGTGTTCTTTTGGCCACCTTTGCTGACGGGGTTGCTAAGAAAGTTAGCATTGCTTCTCCGTCAACTCTCGGAAATTTGGGTTCGCCCTTTCGCTGTTGTTCCTGGATTTTGTCGTCAGTATCCGATTCACTGTCTTCTTTTTCAGCTTCTGGCTTTTGTTTGGCAGGTTTCCTTTTGGAACCCTTCCCTTTATTTCCGGATCCTGCATTGCCTTTCATATTCTTGTTTAGCCGGCATTGCGCGTTTGTGTGGGTTGGTTTCCCAAATTGCGAGTGGTGGACGCAGGGTTCCGACTTAATTCTCTCCCATTCTTCGGGAGTGTAATTGATTGGATCTGGACTGCGGCCTTTCCACTTATTCACCTTTTCTCCTCCAAAGGCTATGTTGACCTCCTTGGGATTTGTCGTTGACTCTGGAGTTCCTTTTTTGTCAGAACGAGGGGTTTTCTTGGCGAGTATTAGTGACTCAATATTGCCTCCTCTTGCTCTGATATCATCTTCGGCTGCAGCATGCTCATTAGCGGTTGTAAGCATAGATCCGAGATCTTTGTGCTGTTTAGAACCAACCATGAACGGTACGAGTCCGGGTTTTAGGCCATTGACGAAAGCATGCATTGCTTGTACGTCAGTTACTCCAGAGCAACTATTCTTCATTGCAGTCCATCTGGAGATGAAATCCACGTATGGTTCGTCCTCAAATTGGGTGCAACGGTTCAGCTGGTTGATGCTATTTGGGCGTTTGTATGTTCCCCGGAAATGCTGAGTGAATACTCTAGCCATATCATCCCAGCTGTCGACAGTTCTTGATGGTAAACCATTAATCCAATCTCTGGCTCCGTCTAGCAACATTAGGGGAAGAAACTTGACAGCTTCCAGGTCTGTCCCATTGTTGATTTGGACGGCTGTATAATAATCTGAGAGGCAGGTATCCGGGTTTGTACTGCCGGTATATTTTTGGTAGGTTGGACCAACTTTGGCGAAGCCAGAATGCAGGGTTATCCTTCGGATCCTGTCAGTAAAACACTTAGGACCAAAGTATAGATCATCCTTTTCTGCTCTATCAATGTGTGCAGAATATCTCCCGGCTGAATGGACAGAAGGGGATCTGCTCCTTTCTTTTCCATTGTTGCGCGGACGCGCTTTTCCGAGGTTATCTCTATCTCTTCCGTGTTCACGTCCTTTAGGCGGAGTTCTGCTTCTATGCCTTTCCTTATCCTTAGGAGGTGTCCGGGATCTTTCACGTCTGTGAGGTATATCATATCTTCCAGCTTTTTCAGCTGGGTTTCTCGGAGGTGGCATTATTTTGCCGTCATTCCGGTGTTTGTCTTCCCGATCGTGTGGTTTATATCCATCTTTCGGGAGATGAGGTCCGATTCTAGACGTTGCGTCCCGGTTGTCTGGGTTTTTCCTGTCTTTTCTCGGATCCTCTTTTTTATCCGAATCTCCGGGTTCTTCCGGTCCAGGTGCTCCAGCAGCGCAAGTAGCTGTTTTGCAGAGGGCGGAATTATCATGCAGCCTCCCTGATCGTTCTTGGCCTCGTTGTTGCTGCTGTAATGCTTTTCCTAGGAAAGCATACACCCCTTGGAGTTTTTCCCCGTTGGAGTACAGATCGTTGTTTAGGATGGCGAACGCTGCTTCCGCGTTTTCCGCTGCGGTTTTGTATATTGGTTCGCCCTTGGCATCTTTGTCGTTTAACTGCTTTTGCCAAGATGGGTTATAGAACCTTTCTTTTGGCGGCAGTTCTTCCGGTTTTGCGATTCCGGGTAACCTAGTAGGTTTTAACGCGGATCTATGCTTTCTCTCGTACTCCTCTATTTCTTCCTTCATGACCTTGATGTCATTATGGGTTTGTTGGAGATGTTGCCGAGATCTAAGCAGGTGTTGCTGTTGCCGTTGGAAAGCTTGTCTCCTGGCTTCCAGCATCTCAGGGGGTTCATCTGGTCCCACTGGTGTTTGTAATAGCTCTTGCTCTTCCTGTTCCGTCATTGGCGGAGCAGTGATTTCCTTATATTTCTTTTCCGCTGGCTTTGTGCCGCTAACATCTCCTACTTCCAGGTTTTCATCAGCGAGATCGGCTGATTTTTTCTTCCGGAGTTTGTATTGGAGTTTTTTAGAAGCACGGTGCTTTTTCTTGGAAGAGGGAGGTTTTTTGACAGGTTCATCTTCTGTCATCTCCTTAACATTGGGGAATATCGGAGAAGTTTCTCCGTCTTCTCTCTCTTCCGCCGGCGGAGGGGTTTTAGGGCTTTCCTGGCTGTCGGCACCCGTTGTATCAGCTGGTTTTGCCATTAGCACTTCATGGAATCCCTCTTGAAAGGACTTAACCTTTCTTACGAAGGCATCCTCGTCTTCGTCTTCGGAGTCGAAGTTATCCGATCCGGTTTCCGACTCTAACCTCGCCTCAATGGCGGCAAGCACGGACTCTGCTTCCGAGTTCATCGTCTGGTTGACGGATATCGGATCTTCCGCCTCTGTGACGGGTGTTTCTTCTTCCGTCTCTATGACGGGTAGGTTGTTATCTGCCTCTTGCACGGGATTTCCGTCATCCGTGTTTTCAGCGATTTCGGATTGCACCATGCCGATAAAGTGTGTATCACTTTTTTGTCGGCGATCTGAGCAGAATCCGGCATCATAGTCGTCTTCGACTGGGTATAGGGCGGGTGGGATAAATTTGCTTCCACCGCAAAACCCCATTGCCTCTGCAGTTAGTCCGATAAAGATGTTAGCAGATCCGATCGGTAACACGCAGGCACTTACCAGGTGGTTTTGCGCCGGTATATAGGATCCGTTGTCGAGGAAGCGGCCGACGTCGTCGTCGAACTCCAAGCTTCCGACAGTGATCGATCTTCCAATTCCGCCAAGTATCCCAGATCGGAATTTCACGCCTGACGTCGTTTGCCCCACGGTGGGCGCCAACTGTCGAGACATCGTAGTAGTTTTCATAGACGGGGGTGCCATGAGACTACGGTAGAGACGTGGGGTAACGGGATAGCGTAGTAACACAGAACACGGGATTTTACCCAGGTTCGGTACGTCGCGACAGTACGGCGTACCTACTCCTACACTTCTCACTAATTGGGACTAAAGCCCGTTTATCAGGGTTACAATGTGAGGGTGTAGATCTAGCTTCTCGGCGAGGATGAGCTTCTCGGCGAGTTGCGTAGAGCTTGAACTTGTGTCTAACTTAACTTGTTTAATCTATCTCCCGTCCGGCTTTATATAATAGCCGGATTAGGTCTTACAGAATAAGAAACCTAGAAGACTACGTTTAACTTGTAACTTGGAAAACAAGGAATCCGTCTTCTCCTCCAAGCCAGATCACGCGGGCCGTGATCCAGGTTCTTCTAGAATCCGGCTTCTGCGCGTCGGACTACTGGGCCGCCCAATGGACCTAAGCCCATTACCATGTAGGCCACCCTGGTAGTCCGGCTCTTTGTCTACCATCTTCTATACCCCTATTCAGTATATATCCGACAGCTCCCATGGTGAAGGACGCAACTGGTGTAGAAGGTCATCCCTCTTTCTCTTTTGTTTACACAATTATGCTTTGACTGATATGACCAGGGGAAAAAATACTTAAGAGAATTTGTTTGTATTAATTTGGGGCTGGGCACCCCACTACCAGCTCTTCTATCATTTGTATAAGAGGATGAAGCCACTAGTCCAGGGTGTTAAATCTAATCAACAAGTGAGATAAAGATTCTCTATTGACGTCCTCATGAGCAAAAACAAGAACACAAGCAGGAATAATTTTGAAGGTTTTAAAGGTAACACATGAGCAATTAACTTTGGAATGGCAGTTAAATACCACATGTAGGTAGGTATGGTGGACACAATGGTAAAAACTTTGGTTTAAGGGAGTTTGGATGCACGAGTAGAGCTCATACTCAGTACAGGTGGAGGCTAGCAAAAGACTGGGAGCGACAAATCAAGAGAGCATAAGAGTTATAATCATGCATAGAGACATAAGCATCATTAATTAAAACATAAGCACTATCACAAGTTAAAAAACTAAGTGGTCATGGAGGCTATTCGTGACTGGTTTGTAGTAATAAACATGGTGTGAGCATGCGCCAAGTCAACCAAATATAACATTTGAAAGAGAATACCATATATTGATGCTATACTATGACAAGAACAACTCATGAATCTTTCAATACATATTAAACACTCTCAGCTATTTGAGGCTAATCATGCTACTAAATAACCACAAGGCTTTAAAACTAAAATAACATTCAGCATGGCATGGAAAAGTCCTAGCCACAGTCTATACAAGCTTCTACTAGTACTGTTATAAATTCTACTTCAAGCAGCAGTTTTCTTTCTCCCAACAAGCACCATACAAAACATGCTTTAACAAAAATACTCTTTATGATACAACAAGCAAACATGAGAGTACTCACATAAAAATACTAAAACTAACAGCTCTAATAAGAGATACATGCAAAACAGGAGATAAATAAAAGTAGCAGCTAGACAGAGATTAAGAATGCAACGTATTCTCATCAAAAAGCGGAGCGTGTCACTCTCCAATAAAAGAATGCTGGGGTCCAACCAAGCTTATTGAAAAAGTAAAAACAAACTTAAAGCAAAATAAAAAGCAAACTGAAAACAAATATAAAAGACGCTCCAAGTAAATCACATAAGATGTGACCGGATAAAAATATAGTTTCACTAGAAGTGACCTGATAATTTGTTGATGAAGAAGGGGATGCCTTGGGCATCCCCAAGCTTAGACGCTTGAGTATTCTTGGAATTTTCTTGGATGTACCACCGGGGCATCCCCAAGCTTAAGATTTTCACTCTTCTTGATCACATCATATCATCCTCTTCTCTTGACCCTTGAAAACTTCCTTCACATAAAAATTGTCACAATCTTCATTAGCAACGCTAGTGCAATTGAAATAATAAGTTCACATGGTTCAGTTTAAACACAATCCTAACACTCTATAACATATTAGATACTGTCACAACTTCTTTCAAAACTCTTTTTCTCAAAATAACACGAAAAGAAAGAGATTAAGATGCAAATGCGATAAATGGCAGAAATCCGTCAGAACAGAACAACAGGTAAAGATCGATTTTTTCAAAAATCTTATGTTTCTCAAATAAAAAATTGGTCTTCTAAGAAAAGTTGCGTACATAACTCAGGATTAAGTGCAAAACATCTCAGATCATTTTGAATTTCCTGTGATTCTTAACGGAATTAAAAGTGGACAGCACAAATCTGTTTCCTTCGCAGAAATCCGAAATATAGGCTCAACTTTCCACTAGAGGCTTTACTTGGCTCAACAATAACTCAAAATAAAAGATACATAGGGGTTGCTAAGGAAATAGACAACACCCAGGTGCAAAGCACACAAAAGAAAACAAAGGAAAACGGAATGAAAACAGAGAAATAAAACGGGTTGTCTCCCGGTAGCGCTTTTCTTTAACGCCTTTCAGCTAGGCATAAAAGGGCAACTCAAGTATTTTCAAGTGAAGAAGCATAAACATCATATTTTTCTCTAATAATAGATTCAAAAGTAGCTTCATCTTATTTCTAGGAAAGTGTTCCAAACCTTTCTTGAGGGGAAGTTGATATTTAATACTCCCCTCTTTCATGTCAATAATAGCACCAACAGTTCTAAGAAAAGGTCTTCCCAAAACAATAGGACAAGAAGCATTGCATTAAATGTTCATAACAACAAAATCAATAGGGGAGAGGTTATTATTAACCATAATAAGAGCATCATCAATTCTACCAAGAGGTTTCTTCTTAGCATTATCAGCAAGATGAACATCCAAATAACAGTGGTAAATCAAGCATATTATAAAGCTTTTGAGGCATAACAGAGATACTAGCACCAAGATCACACAAAGAATTGCAATAAAAATCATTTACTTTTATCTTAATGATAGGATCCCAACCATCATCTAATTTTCTAGGGATTCAAGTTTCAACTTTTCTTCCCTAACTTTCATGAGAGCATTGGTAATATGTTTAGTAAAGGACATGTTCATGGCACTAGCATTGGGACCTCTAGCAAGCTTTTGTAGAAACATAATAACTTCAGAGATATTGAAATCATCAAAATCAATATTATTATCATCAAAAGTAACGGAACCATTATCTCCTACATCTTTAAAAATTTCAGCACTTTTATCAGAAGCAATTTCAGCAGTTTGAGGCAATTTAGCACGTTTCAACAAAGGAGTATAGACTTTATTAACACCAACTACTTTACCATTGATAGTAGGAGGTTTACTAGCACTTGGAACTGCAGTTTTACTAGTGGTCGTAATAGTGTAAGCTCTAGCAATATTATTCTTTTTAGCCATTTCATCTTCTCTTTCCCACCTAGCACGTAATTCAGCCATCAACCTAACATTATTACCAATTTGAACTTGGATGGCATTCAAAGTTTTACTTTGTTTAAGATCCTGTGGCAAAACCTTCAGTTTTAGAAAATCAACATCAATAACAAGGCTATCTACTTTAGAGGCAAGAACATCTATTTTACCAAGCTTTTCCTCAACAGATTTATTAAAAGCAGTTTGTGTGCTAATAAATTCTTTAAGCATGTTTTCAAGATCATAGGTAGAGATTTTATTAATATTGTAGGAGTTGCCATAAGGATTACCATAACCATTATTAGGAGGAGAAGGCTTATAATTGTTTCCACCAAAATTATTTCTATAAGCATTGTTGTTAAAATTATTATTTCTAATAAAGTTTACATCAACATGCTCTTCTTGAGCAACCAACGAGGCTAAAGGAACATTATTTGGATCAACTTGAGATTTACCATTAACAAGCATAGACATAATAACATCAAGCCTTTCACTCAAAGAGGAGGGTTCCTCAACAGAATTTACCTTGTTACCTTGTGGATCTCTCTCAGTGTGCCACTCTGAATAATTTATCATCATATCATCAAGAAGCTTTGTTGCATTTCCCAAAGTGATGGACATAATGGTGCCTCCAGCAGCTTAATCCAATCGGTTCCTTGAGGAGAAATTCAGTCCCGCATAAAAAGTTTGTATAATCATCCAAGTAGTCAGTCCATGAGTGGGACAATTCTTCACCATAGATTTCATTCTTTCCCAAGCTTTAGCAACATGTTCATTATCAAATTGTTCAAAATTCATTATGTCACTTCTCAGGGATATAATCTTAGCAGGAGGATAATATTTTCCAATGAAAGCATCTTTACACTTAGTCCATGAATCAATACTATTTCTATGCAAAGATAGAAACCATTATTTAGCTCTTCCTCTCAAAGAGAAAGGAAATAATTTCAGCTTAATAATATCTCCATACACATATTTATATTTTTACATCTCACATAGTTCAACAAAATTATTAAGGTGGGCAGCAGCATCATCAGTACTAATACCAGAAAATTTCTCTTTCATCACAAGATTTAATAAAGTAGGTTTAATCTCATAGAAAGCAGCAGTAAGAGCAGGTGGAGCAATAGGTGTGCAAATAAAATCATTGTTGTTTGTGCTAGTGAAGTCACACAACTTGGTATTCTCAGAGGAACTCATTTTAGCAGAATAACAACAAGCAAATAAGTAACAGCTATGAAGTAAACTATTTTTTTTTGTTTTTTTTAATATAGAGAAGCAAAAAAAACAAAAAAAAAGACAATAAACAAAATAAAGAGGTTGAGAGTGACAGACTCCCCTTGCCAGAAGACTTCCTTCTCCCCGGCAATGGCGCCAGGAAAAGTCCTGGTGCTAGAGTTGACGAGGGAGTGCTTGCTTCTTGATGACTTTGAGATTCCCCGGCAACGGCGCCAGAAAAATCCTTGAAGCGCTTTGTTGGGAACCCCAAGAGGAGGGTATGATGAGCTCATTGGTAGGAGTTTTCCCCTTAGTTAAGAACCAGGGTTATCAATCTAGTAGGAGAAAGAGGACCTTCGGAAGGTTGATGCCACTGACGGTGGTGCTGGCACTTCACCGGTGTCAGCAACAACGTGTAACCTGCACACAACACAACCAAAATACTTTTCCCCAACGGTACAGTGAGGTTGTCAATGTCACCGGTCTTGCTGAAAACAAAGATTAGATGTATAGTGTGGAAAACAGTGTATGCATGGTAAAGAAAGCAGGAAATTGTTGTGGTTTGTTTAACAGTGGGGAAAAATGGACCGGGGTTCATAGTTTCACTAGTGGTGTCTCTCCATAAAAGATAGCATGCTGGGTGAACAAATTACAGCCGGGCAATTGACAAATAGAGGTTGCACCGTAGTGCACATTCATGACATGATGACTACTATGATATTTAGTGCGGGCATTACAACAATATACAAAGACCGGAATCCAACTGCATCTATGACTAATAATCCACCCTCAGGTTATCATCCAAACCCCCTTAGGTATTTAGTTGCAAGCAACAGATAATCGCATTAAGCAATGTGTGTAATGTAAGAAATGATTGTACACGCGGGCACTCACACCACTATTTTCTCCATAGTGGCAACATCACATCCTCCCCCGTCACGTTTCTGTCACTCGAGCACAGGCAAAAAGGAGGCATGAACCTACTATCGAGCATAAATACTCCCTCTTGGTGTCGAGACATCGTAGTAGTTTTCATAGACGGGGGTGCCATGAGACTACGGTAGAGACGTGGGGTAACAGGATAGCGTAGTAACACAGAACACGGGATTTTACCCAGGTTCAGTACGTCGCGACAGTACGGCGTACCTACTCCTGCACTTCTCACTAATTGGGACTAAAGCCCGTTTATCAGGGTTACAATGTGAGGGTGTAGATCTAGCTTCTCGGCGAGGATGAGCTTCTCGGCGAGTTGCGTAGAGCTTGAACTTGTTGTGTCTAACTTGTTTAATCTATCTCCCGCCCGGCTTTATATAATAGCCGGATTAGGGCTTACAGAATAAGAAACCTAGAAGACTACGTTTAACTTGTAACTTGGAAAGCAAGGAATCCGTCTTCTCCTCCAAGCCAGATCACGCGGGCCGTGATCCGGGTTCTTCTAGAATCCGGCTTCTGCGCGTCGGACTACTGGGCCGCCCAATGGACCTAAGCCCATTACCATGTAGGCCACCCTGGTAGTCCGGCTCTTTGTCTACCATCTTCTATACCCCTATTCAGTATATATCCGACAGTAGCCCCCAGGAAGGATCAAAACTCTGATTCTCCGTCTTTCGTCAAATACATTTTGTCCGGGAAATCTTGATTCAGCAGTCTTGATTCTTTCTACTTTCCTTTTTAAGGAGATGGTAACATAAAACTCGGAACCATGAAAATCCGGCTTTTCTTCTCGCGATCCTTCGCGGAAAAGGAACTTCTAACGTCAGCGTCTTAAACATGCTGATGCAAGCGTCGCTTGGTTCCACGCGGGAAACCCCTCAGCGTATCTCTGACAGATTCTCACGGGAAACGAGGAGATAGCCATTATTCCCCTGCCGTTTTATTTCCCGTATTTTCCGGCGAGCGACACGCGTCGAGCATCCAACGGTCGAAAGAGCCGTTGGCACGTATCTAAACGGGTTTCCGGCTATAAATAGCCGTCATCGTCCTCGCCAAAAACTTTCCTCACTCCCTCACTGCCCACGCCATTGACGCGAACGCGAGCTCGAGAGCAAAGCACTTGTTCCAGGCGCACTTAGCACCCAAACGCACTGAAACCAGCCACCAAAAGATGGCCTCCTCGCCGTCGTCGCCGACCCGCGCCGCCATCGACGAGCTCGTCAGCGACCTGGATCCACAGCCGGGATCGCAAAAGCACACCGGCGGGGAGCCGGAGAAGACCACGGCTTCCGCGGCGGGCGGAGAAAACACTTCCGCCGCCGCGGACATAGCGACATCGAGCGTCGCGACAACCCCGCCGTTTGCACCTGAAACAGCGGAGGAAAAGATCAAGCTCCTTGGCGACGAACTCGCCGCCGCGGAGGCCGCCGCCGCCGCCGCCGGAGCGGACGAGGAAGCGGAATCTGCAGGCAACTGGAGTGCCTGCAGTATTCCCCCGGCTCTCCTTCCAAACTTGGAAAAGGAGGGCCTGGTTCTCAAGAAGAAATGGCGGCTGCCGGAAGAAGAGACCGAGCCAACGCCACGGAATGGCGAAAGGGTGCTTCTCACTTCCCACCTTTTGCGAGGTATGGTGCTTCCGCCTTCTTCCTTCTTCCTCCAGGTTCTCTCTCACTATAACATCCAGCCCCATAACCTTCCTCCCAATTCCATCCTCTACATGGCCGGCTTCCAGGCCTTGTTTGAGGGCTACTTAGGGCTAGAACCTAGGTTAGATTTCTGGACCTACTGCTTCGGGGATAAGCGGAACTCTTCGGAGGGCGCACTCCCGACTTGCGGGACCATATCTTTCACTCTTCGGAGATTCCGAGAAGATTGGTTCCCCAAGATAAAAACTTCGGAATCCGTCAAATTTTGGACGGGTTCCTTCTTATCACCCCGACGTGCCTTTCCCTAAGGAAGCTGTCGGGGTTCCACCTTTCGCGAACACTGCCGCAGTTCCCCAGGATAACTGGGGAACAGAAGCCGTCCAAGTTATGCCGCCAGATCTACTAAAGATCAAGCGGAGAATCGCCAAGCTCACCTCCATGGATCCGCCTCTAACCGGCATGGACACGGTTCTATGCTGGCTGATTAGGCGGATCCAGCCACTAGCCAACCACAGCGTCCGTCTCCTATGCGAATACACGGGAGTCAAGGATCCGATGCGGACATCCGCCAAGGATTGGCCCGCAAAGGAGCTTCGCCGGCGCATCAACCAATTGGTCGCATCACGCGACCAATACGAGGCGAGTCGGCCAATGTACACGGCCGAAAATCCGGTTCCCAAGGTAATTTTTCAGTCATTTGGGTACAGTTTTATTTCTTCTCGGATTTCCTAGCTTCTGATTTTAATCCTGCTTGTTCGACAGTTCGCGGATCTTTCAGATTCGGACTTGGTGTCCGAGGCTGAGATGGACGCGCTGCGCACCGCCGCTACAGGTGGACGCAAGCGCAAGAAGATAACTTCCTCGGAAGAAATTATCGATCTTGACGGAATCCCCGTCGCCACCTCCAGGTTCTTTTTTCTGGATTTTTCTTTTATGGGAACTTTTTTCATCCATCTTCGGTGTTTTAACCTTTTCCAGATTTTATGATTTTAGCCTGCAGCCTTCCACCCTGAAGCCGAAGAAGCTGAAGAAACACAAGGTTTCTTCCAGCCGAGGCAGCCAACCTTCTCCCGCCGTCGCCCCGGACACGCCACGCACAATGGCGGAAGAGCCTACTGCAGCCCCCACCACCAAGCCCCCAGAGCCCAGCCAGCCCGTTGTGTCCGACACGGACACGAGGGAAAGGGCGGCTCCAGAGGTGGGAAAATTACCTCGGACTTTCGACGAGGAAATTCCCACCTTTGACAAGGATTTCAAAGCTATCAATGACGGCTTGGACGCAGCCGGGAATCTCTTCGCGGAGTACGCAAAAGAGTTTAAAGAAAACTTGGCAGGTTTGCAGCGCATGAGCCAGGTATATAACTCTAGCCCCCAAGCATTAAAAAAAATGCGTACTTTTTGCTTTGATGTTTTTTGTAATCATTCTTTCCCTTGCTATGTTTCAGCAAACCTCCGAAGCCATTAACATGGAAGTTTTCAAGAAACTCACCATCAAGAATAAAGAAGTTAGAAGTCTTCTTTCTATTCTTGAAGAAAGGGAGGCAGAGCTGGAATCATCTAAGATCGCACTGTCGGAAACACAAGGTAAGCATTTTCCTTCTGAAATTTCCGATTCAATTATTTGCCTAAGTTTTTTCCGAGAAGCTGGCTAACTCGGATTTTTTCCTTGCTTTTCAGCTGCATTAGCTCAGGCTAAACAAGCAGCGGAAGATTCTGGCAATGCCGAAATTCTCCGCAAGGAGAATGTTGAGCTCCACAAGAACCTTGTGAAAGCACAACAAGACTTGGAAGCCAGTAATCTGGCCCTTGGAGTTTCTAATTCCAAGGCTTCCGAGCAGGCGGAGAAGGACAAATCCACCATTCAGGATTTGACCGACGCTCTAAACCTTCGCCTGGAGGAAGTTTCCGAGATCGACAAGCTCATCGGTAAATTTCTGTCTCATTTATCATCTTTCCATGTTTTACTTTCTCTGTTTTTCCGTCTAACCCTTTTGGGTGTGTTATTGGAAAAACCAGGAGATACCCCAGATGGCACTCGGGTTGCAGGCATCCGAGCTTTCGGGGAGACATGGACTTTGATGAAGGCTGCTGCAACGCAGCTGGTAGACAAGTTTCTTCCCGAAAAATCTGGGGAATGCTCGGAGGTTGAAAAACTTCCGGGTGCCATCATGGAGGTGGCGGAGGCCAAAGATTCCTTTCTTCGCTCCGCTGCACGGGGTGGTGCGCGCATGGCTCTCGGCCTCATGCGCATGCACTACCCCACTGCCAAATCCTAGCGCGTGGCGTCCGGTGTCCCTCAAGGATACACGGATATGCAGCGAAACACCATCTTTGGTGAAGTCAAAGGCCACGCCACCCAGATTGCCTCCATGGTAAATATCTCCGTCAACTATCCAGAAGAGGAGATCCCTCCGATCCCCGAAGACGAGAGCAGCGAGGAGGAGTCAGATGCTTGAAGGGTTATCTTGAACCTGGATAGCAAAAGTAGACAATAGGAGCATTACTATTCTTTTAATGTAATCCAAAATGTAATGCTTCTTTTTGTATGAATGAAACTTCCGTCTTTTGCAGTTTAAATTACGAAATTCTTTGCAAGTTTTTTGGATTTTATCATTCCTTTATCTTCTAAGTTCTCTGGTGTATATGCTTTAACTGTCCTTAGTGTTTGAAATGGCTCAAATAGCAATATGGATCTTCATGCCGAGTAACTGGGGACGAACCAAGCAGTTTTGAAACTCGGAATCATGGACCATGCTAAAGGCATTTTTACTAACTAGTTCCAGTAACCCACCACACACACAATCAGATAAGGCTTAGAGAAATCAAGGAAAGTTTTAAGTGAAACTTGGGCACGCAGGCAATTCAAGTTTCCCTTAGCCGTTAACAGGCTGAAAAATCATTCAGTTTTGTAACGCCGAGTACGCAAGCACAATTCGGGTTAACATTGAGAAATTTGTGACATCATTGGGAAATAGATGAGGCGGAAACACCTTGCACTTATAAAGAAAATGGATGACAGCATTCCGACAACTTTATTTCATGATCTCAAAACATGTTTACATAGAATTGAACTAAGTACGGAAATGTACATAACTTTCTAGACGTTCCCAGGCTTCCGCAATCCACTTGACTTTGTCGAATTTTTTCAGCAGCTTGTAGAGTGGTAAGGTTTTATCCCCCAGCCGACTGATAAATCTGCTGACGGCTGCAACGGAACCCGTCAACCTTTGGACATCTTTTACACATGTAGGTTTTGAGATGTTCAAGATTGCCTTGATCTTTTCCGGGTTAACTTCTATTCCTCTGTGGGAAACAATGAAACCCAGAAGTTTTCCTGAGGGAACCCCGAATACGCACTTAGATGGATTCAACTTCATCTTGTAAGTGCGTAAGTTTTCGAAAGTTTCTCGCAAATCCTCAAGGAGTGTATCTTTTTCCTTGGTTACGACAGTGATATCGTCCACGTAAACATGAACGTTTCTGCCAATTTGACTATGCAAACAGCGTTGCATGCAACGCTGGTAGGTTGCACCTGCGTTCTTCAGGCCAAAAGGCATGGTTACGTAATAGTACGTCCCATACGGGGTTATAAAAGAAGTCTTGATTTGATCTTCCTTTTTCATGCGTATTTGGTGGTACCCGGAGTATGCATCCAAAAAGCATAAAAGCTCGGAGCCTGCAGTGGCATCTATTATTTGATCGATTCGCGGTAACGCGAACCTATCTTTCGGACACAACTTGTTCAATCCTGTGTAATCTATACACATTCTAAGAGCAGTGGTGTCTTTCTTCGGTACTAGGACCGGATTTGCGGACCAATCAGTATGAATTACTTCCTTGATGAAATCCGCTGCTAAAAGCCGGATAATTTCCTTGCCAATAGCCTTCCGTCTTCTTCCGTCAAAACGACGGAGACCTTGTTTGACGGGTTTTGATCCGGGAATAACCTTGAGTTGGTGCTCAGCAAGTTCCCTGGGTACGCCTGGCATGTCAGCTGGACACCAGGCAAAAATATCCCAGTTCTCACGGAGGAACTTGATGAGCTCGCCTTCCTATTTGTCGGTCATCCCAGTCCCTACGACGACAAATTTTGTCGGATCTTTGGGATCTAGGATTACCTGTCTTGTATTCTCGGAAGCCTTGAAGCTATCTGTTGACTTCCGAGTTTCTTTTCCTGCCGGCATTTCTTTCGGCGATACCTCTTTGGCTAATTCCTTCAGTTCCTCCTTTGCTATACCTCTCTGAGCGCAAAGGGCGTTTCCTTTCTCCAACTCATTTGCCAGCTTGAAATCACCGGCTATGGTGATTACTCCTCCTTTGGGTCCTGGCATTTTCAGCTTGTTGTAGATATAACATGATCTTGCCATGAATTTGGCGAAAGCCGGACGTCCGAGTATTGCGTGATACACGCTTTCGAACGGCACTACTTTGAAGGATACTTTTTCCTGCCGGAAGTGATCTTTATCTCCGAAGGTGACATCTAGAGAAATTTTTCCTAGGGATCGTGCTTGCCTGCCAGGAACAATGCCGTGGAAGCGTATATTGCTGTAATTGAGCTGGGACTCGGAGATCCTTAAGTGCTTCAGTGTATCCAGGTACATTATATTAATGCTGGATCCTCCGTCCATCAGCACTCTTCTTAGCCTAGTGTTTTGAACAATAGGGCTGACAACAAGAGCTTGTGTGCCGGGTTCAGGGATATTTCCGGGATGATCAGACTGATCCCAGATTATCGGTGTGTTGGAGTACTTCAAGAATTTCGGGGTTGCCGGAACAACCGCGTTTATTTCTCGAAGTGTTCTTTTGGCCACCTTTGCTGACGGGGTTGCTAAGAAAGTTAGCATTGCTTCTCCGTCAACTCTCGGAAATTTGGGTTCGCCCTTTCGCTGTTGTTCCTGGATTTTGTCATCAGTGTCCGATTCACTGTCTTCTTTTTCAGCTTCTGGCTTTTGTTTGGCAGGTTTCCTTTTGGAACCCTTCCCTTTATTTCCGGATCCTGCATTGCCTTTCATATGCTTGTTTAGCCGGCATTGCGCGTTTGTGTGGGTTGGTTTCCCAAATTGCGAGTGGTGGACGCAGGGTTCCGACTTAATTCTCTCCCATTCTTCGGGAGTGTAATTGATTGGATCTGGGCTGCGACCTTTCCACTTATTTCCCTTATCTCCTCCAAAGGCTATGTTGACCTCCTTGGGCTTTGTTGTTGACTCTGGAGTTCCTTTTTTGTCAGAACGAGGGGTTTTCTTGGCGAGTATTAGTGACTCAATATTGCCTCCTCTTGCTCTGATATCATCTTCGGTTGCAGCGTGCTCATTAGCGGTTGTAAGCATAGATCCGAGATCTTTGTGCTGTTTAGAACCAACCATGAACGGTACGAGTCCGGGTTTTAGGCCATTGACGAAAGCATGCATTGCTTGTACGTCAGTTACTCCAGAACAACTATTCTTCATTGCAGTCCATCTGGAGATGAAATCCACGTATGGTTCATCCTCAAATTGGGTGCAACGGTTCAGCTGGTTGATGCTATTCGGGCGTTTGTATGTTCCCCGGAAATGCTGAGTAAATACTCTAGCCATATCGTCCAAGCTGTCGACTGTTCTTGATGGTAAACCATTGATCCAATCTCTGGCTCCGTCTAGCAACATTAGGGAGAAACTTGACAGCTTCCAGGTCTGTCCCATTGTTGATTTGGACGGCTGTATAATAATCTGAGAGCCAGGTATCCGGGTTTGTGCTGCCGGTATATTTTTGGTAGGTTGGCCCAACTTTGGCGAAGCCAGAATGCAGGGTTATCCTTCGGATCCTGTCAGTAAAACACTTAGGACCAAAGTATAGATCATCCTTTTCTGCTCTATCAATGTGTGCAGAATATCTCCCGGCTGAATGGACAGAAGGGGATCTGCTCCTTTCGTTTCCATTGTTGCGCGGACGCGTTTTTCCGAGGTTATCTCTATCTCTTCCGTGTTCACGTCCTTTTGGGTTAGGCGGAGTTCTGCTTCTATGCCTTTCCTTATCCTTAGGAGGTGTGCGGGATCTTTCACGTCTGTGAGGTATATCATATCTTCCAGCTTTTTCAGCTGGGTTTCTCGGAGGTGGCATTATTTTGCCGTCATTCCGGTGCTTGTCTTCCCGATCATGTGGTTTATATCCATCTTTCGGGAGATGAGGTCCGATTCTAGACGTTGCGTCCCGGTTGTCTGGGTTTTTCCTGTCTTTTCTCGGATCCTCTTTTTTATCTGAATCTCCGGGTTCTTCCGGTCCAGGTGCTCCAGCGGCGCAAGTAGCTGTTTTGCAGAGGGCGGAATTATCATGCAGCCTCCCTGATCGTTCTTGGCCTCGCTGTTGCTGCTGTAATGCTTTTCCTAGGAAAGCATACACCCCTTGGAGTTTTTCCCCGTTGGAGTACAGGTCGTTGTTTAAGATGGCGAACGCTGCTTCCGCGTTTTCCGCTGCGGTTTTGTATATTGGTTCGCCCTTGGCATCTTTGCCGTTTAACTGCTTTTGCCAAGATGGGTTATAGAACCTTTCTTTTGGCGGCAGTTCTTCTGGTTTTGCGATTCCGGGTAACCTAGTAGGTTTTAACGCGGATCTATGCTTTCTTTCGTACTCCTCTATTTCTTCCTTCATGACTTTGATGTCATTATGGGTTTGTTGGAGATGTTGCCGAGATCTAAGCAGATGTTGCTGTTGCCGTTGGAAAGCTTGTCTCCTGGCTTCCAGCATCTCAGGGGGTTCATCTGGTCCCACTGGTGTTTGTAATAGCTCTTGCTCTTCCTGTTCCGTCATTGGCGGAGCAGTGATTTCCTTAGATTTCTTTTCCGCTGGCTTTGTGCCGCTAACATCTCCAACTTCCAGGTTTTCATCAGCGAGATCGGCTGATTTTTTCTTCCGGAGTTTGTATTGGAGTTTTTTAGAAGCACGGTGCTTTTTCTTGGAAGAGGGAGGTTTTTTGACAGGCTCATCTTCTGTCATCTCCTTAACGTTGGGGAATATCGGAGAAGTTTCTCCGTCTTCTCTCTCTTCCACCGGCGGAGGGGTTTTAGGGCTTTCCTGGCTGCCGGCACCCGTTGTATCAGCTGGTTTTGCCATTAGCACTTCATGGAATCCCTCTTGGAAGGACTTAACCTTTCTTACGAAGGCATCCTCGTCTTCGTCTTCGGAGTCGAAGTTATCCGATCCGGTTTCCGACTCCAACCTCGCCTCAATGGCGGCAAGCACGGACTCTGCTTCCGAGTTCATCGTCTGGTTGACGGATGTCGGATCTTCCGTATCTGTGACAGGTATTTGTTCTTCCGTCTCTATGACGGGTAGGTTGTTATCTGCCTCTTGCACGGGATTTCCGTCATCCGTGTTTTCAGCGATTTTGGATTGCACCATGCCGATAAAGTGTGTATCACTTTTTTGTCGGCGATCTGAGCAGAATCCGGCATCATAGTCGTCTTCGACTGGGTATAGGGCGGGTGGGATAAATTTACTTCCACCGCAAAACCCCATTGCCTCTGCAGTTAGTCCGATAAAGATGTTAGCAGATCCGATCGGTAACACGCAGGCACTTACCAGGTGGTTTTGCGCCGGTATATAGGATCCGTTGTCGAGGAAGCGGCCGACGTCGTCGTCGAACTCCAAGCTTCCGACAGTGATCGATCTTCCAATTCCGCCAAGTATCCCAGATCGGAATTTCACGCCTGACGTCGTTTGCCCCACGGTGGGCGCCAACTGTCGAGACATCGTAGTAGTTTTCAAAGACGGGGGTGCCATGAGACTACGGTAGAGACGTGGGGTAACGGGATAGCGTAGTAACACAGAACACGGGATTTTACCCAGGTTCGGTACATCGCGACAGTACGGCGTACCTACTCCTGCACTTCTCACTAATTGGGACTAAAGCCCGTTTATCAGGGTTACAATGTGAGGGTGTAGATCTAGCTTCTCGGCGAGGATGAGCTTCTCGGCGAGTTGCGTAGAGCTTGAACTTGTTGTGTCTAACTTGTTTAATCTATCTCCCGTCCGGCTTTATATAATAGCCGGATTAGGGATTACAGAATAAGAAACCTAGAAGACTACGTTTAACTTGTAACTTGGAAAGCAAGGAATCCGTCTTCTCCTCCAAGCCAGATCACGCGGGCCGTGATCCGGGTTCTTCTAGAATCCGGCTTCTGCGCGTCGGACTACTGGGCCGCCCAATGGACCTAAGCCCATTACCATGTAGGCCACCCTGGTAGTCCGGCTCTTTGTCTACCATCTTCTATACCCCTATTCAGTATATATCTGACACTTGGAGACACTAGTAACTACTTGGCCAGAGCAACCACTAGAAACGGAAAGCATGCAAGATAACAAATAGCATAAGCAAATCAAGACTATAATCAACTTGTCATAAGTTCAATATTCATCGGATCCCAGCAAACACAGCATCTAGAATTACATAAGATCAATCTCGATCATGATAGGCAGCTCACGAGATCTAAACATGGAGGCATATAAGGAGAAGAGAACCATCTAGATACAGATATGAACCCGTAGTCCAAGGATGAACTACTCACGCATCACTCCGGAGGAAGGCATGGTGAGGTAGAAGCCTCCGGTGATGATTCCTCTTCGACGGTGTGCCGAAAACAGCTTCAGAACCCCCTAATCTAGGGTTGACGGTAACGGCGGCTGTGGAACTTTTTCAAGGATTTTGATCAGGTTTCTAGGGTTTTCCATCCTGGGGGCTTAAATAGGCGAAAGGGAAGAGGAGGTGGAGGTCCAGGGGCCCCACACCACCCCTGGTGTCGTGGTGAGGTAAAGACAGATGCCATGGGATGGCTTATGTTTGGGGCCGATGGACGTTGTAGGTATCCGGGGAGGGATCGCAAACCTAACTGGCGCGCACAGAACACTGCAAACACAACAATCTATCCAGGTTCGGGGCCCTCGTGTGGAGGTAACACCCCTACTACTGCCTCTCTCTTTGTATAATAGTATGCCGAGTACAAGAGTTCCTCAATCTCTCTCTATGTTTCTTTCTCTCTGTGAACTAATACCTCTAGTGTGTTACCGAATGGCTCGTGATCAGACAGACCCCCACGCAGGAGGGGGTAGGCCACCTTATATACTGGTGACCAACCACTATTCTACGAATAAAAATTACTGAGTAGACAACACCACTGTGCAGCAGCGCACGCCTTCGTGTCTTCGCTGACAGCGTCGCCGAAAGTCTCCGCGGTAGGCCGCGGACATGTCTTGTCCCCCTTGTCAGTCTCCACTGTAGGCCGCTGACATGTCATGTCCCCCTTGTCAGAGACAGGACTTGACACCTCCCATACCGTACTGCACCACGTCTGGATACAGATTACCAAATACCTACTAAGTTGAGACGCACGCTGGTACGGCCCCTGGATACGCGGAATTCACCTCAACGGCTCCATTGACTTTTCCTCCGAGTAAAACAACTGCTTCTCTATCCGGATCACCCGACTGCTACCCGGCTGACCCAGACTGATACATGAATCTTCCCTTGGTCGCTTTTTCTTCCTGCCGGATAGCGCCAACCGGATACCATCCTATCCGGATACCCGCCTACCCGGCAAGTACCAACTCGGTACAGCCCAACTCGGTAAACAATACCTTGAACTCCATTTCTCACCTGCCTCGCCCCTACTCGGGGGTAGCCCCCCGACATTCGTCCCCGAAGATGGTAGAGTCCGGCGAACTCGGACGCTGGGCCCTGCCAGGTTAAACCAAAAGAGCTTCCTTGACATTTGGAGCCGAGTTGCACCTCAACTCGGTTGAGCACAGTCTGTACTCAGATCTATTCCACTGTTGCCTGTGCAGTTTTCTTCATCAGGCCGGATAGACCAAGCTGCGATGGGTTTTGCCGAGATCCCAACACTTAGCCAAATTTCCAAAACTTTGCCGCTCGAACCAGAGCATTCCTATCTTCGCGTGTAAGGCTCCACACGTATCACGCAACCGCAGCCCACGACGCCTCGGGTCTAATGCGGTTGCACGACACGCACCTGCCACTGCACGTCGGGCCCACGAGCCGTTGTGTCACTTCGCACATGATAGGCAGCTCACGAGATCTAAACATGGAGGCATATGAGGAGAAGACAACCATCTAGATACAACTATGAACCCGTAGTCCAAGGATGAACTACTCACGCATCACTCCGGAGGAAGGCATGGTGAGGTAGAAGCCTCCGGTGATGATTCCTCTTCGGCGGTGTGCCAGAAACAGCTTCAGAACCCCCTGATCTAGGGTTGACGGTAACGGCGGGTGTGGAACTTTTTCGGGGATTTTGATCAGGTTTCTAGGGTTTTCCATCCTGGGGGCTTAAATAGGCGAAAGGGCAGAGGAGGTGGAGGTCCAGGGGTCCCACACCACCCCCTGGTGTCGTGGTGAGGTAAAGACAGATGCCATGGGATGGCTTATGTTTGGGGCCGATGGACGTTGTAGGTATCCGGAGAGGGATCGCAAACCTAACTGGCGCGCACAGAACACTGCAAACACAACAATCTACCTAGGTTCGGGGCCCTCGTGTGGAGGTAACACCCCTACTACTGCCTCTCTCTCTGTATAATAGTATGCCGAGTACAAGAGTTCCTCAATCTCTCTCTCTGTTTCTTTCTCTATGTGAACTAATACCTCTAGTGTGTTACCGAATGGCTCGTGATCAGACAGACCCCCACGCAGGAGGGGGTAGGACACCTTATATACTAGTGACCAACCACTATTCTACGAATAAAAATTACTGAGTAGACAACACCACTCTGCAGCAGCGCACGCCTTCGTGTCTTCGCTGACAGCGTCGCCGAAAGTCTCCGCGGTAGGCCGCGGACATGTCTTGTCCCCCTTGTCAGTCTCCACGGTAGGCCGCTGACATGTCATGTCCCCCTTGTCAGAGACAGGACTTGACACCTCCCATACCGTACTGCACCACGTCTGGATACAGATTACCACATACCTAGTAAGTTGGGACGCACACTGGTACGGCCCCTGGATACATGGAATTCCCCTCAACGGCTCCATTGACTTTTCCTCCGAGTAAAACAACTGCTTCTCTATCCGGATCACCCGAGTGCTACCCGGCTGACCCAGACTGATACGTGAATCTTCCCTTGGTCGCTTGTTCTTCCTGCCGGATAGCGCCAACCGGATACCATCCTATCCGGATACCCGCCTACCCGGCAAGTACCAACTCAGTACAGCCGAACTCGGTAAACAATACCTTGAACTCCATTTCTCACCTGCCTCGCCCCTACTCGGGGGTAGCCCCCCCGACATTCGTCCCCGAAGATGGTAGAGTCCGGCGAACTCGGACGCTGGGCCCTCCCAGCTTAAACCAAAAGAGCTTCCTTGACATTTGGGGCCGAGTTGCACCTCAACTCGGTTGAGCACAGTCTGTACTCAGATCTATTCCACTGTTGCCTGTGCAGTTTTCTTCATCATGCCGGATAGACCAAGCTGCGATGGGTTTTGCCGAGATCCCAACACTTAGCCAAATTTCCAAAACTTTGCCGCTCGAACCAGAGCATTCCTATCTTCGCGTGTAAGGCTCCACACGTATCACGCAACCGCAGCCCACGACGCCTCGGGTCTAATGCGGTTGCACGGCACGCGCCTGCCACTGCACGTCGGGCCCACAAGCCATTGCGTCACTTCGCACATGGTACTTGAGTACGCCGTTCACGAGACGTGGGATTAACTGCGCCCGTTACGCGCGAGTTATTCACTTCGTGCGTTTCTAACGGGCGTGGTAGCCCCCCCCCACATCGCACGATCTTCTTCATAGTTAATCCAGGCAGTAACTGCGCTTCGGGAGGTTTAAATACCCGCGCAGCCCATTATCTTGATTTCCTCGTCATTTGCCCCCCATCGCCTTCTCCTTTCTCTCGCCAAACTCGCATAGAGCACACCGCCCCACTGCGAACCACCGTACTCCACCGCGTCACGCGCAGAGAGAAGACATATTCGTTCCCGCCCACCGCCGCTCGCCGGAGAGCGCCCGAGGGCCTCAAGATCTTCACTGCGCGACACGGTCATCCTCGCCCTCGCGCCGCCGTCACCGTTTGACTGTGCCGCTTCACCTACATCTCCTCCTTCAAGATCTTCCTCTCCGGAGAAGCCCCGATGGCGCTCGAGCCTGTCGTAGATCTCAATCTGGAGGGCCCTTCCTCAACACGGGCCAACTGGGAGGGCTCTGACGTCACGGCCATCGACTGCCAATGGCTGGTCAACACTCGCCGGGTGCCGCCCGGGGTCATCTGCAGGCCACCCGGCAACGAGATGGAACCAACTCCTGGCTCCGGTGATTATGTTGTGTTTCTAAGCCACTTCAAACACGGCTTCGGCCTTCCCCTTTCAAAGTTCATGCAAGACTTTCTCCGCCATTTCGGCCTCCAACCTCATCACCTTCCGGCTAATGCCGTAGCCATGTTATCCACCTTTGTTACTTGCTGCGAGGCTTATCTCGGTGTCTACCCCACGGTAGACATCTAGGCCAAGTATTTCTTTTTCCGTCAGCAAGTTATTCCCAATAAGTCCAACCGGAATGCCCCAAAAGTGATGACTCAAACCGGGGATGCCATGATCATCTGCCGGACTCCCTGCACCTACCCCCGGGTTCTGGGAATGGACACCTGCCGGAAATGGCAGAGAGGGTTTCTATACGTGAAGAACCCCACTCCGGTGGAAGGCGAGAAGCAAGTCGATCTCATCAAGCTTCCAGCCTTCGAGAACACTCCTCCAACTATCATGAGGAATTGGGGATATCACCCCAAGAAGACAGTGCCGGATGCGAACCATGCCGACGACCGGCTGAAGCAGTTGATCGAGCTGGGACTACGAAAGGATGATCTAGTTTATACCTCGGTGAGCCGCCGAGTTCTTCCTCTCCAACATCGAGCGCACAAGATGTGCTTCATGGGAGGAGCCTGTGACTGCACCCGTACAACTACCTTCGAGCTCACCAAGGAGGAAGTGGCGATCTAGGCCCGGTCCATCCTCAAGGCCACGCTCTCAGACACCTGGTTCTACAGTCTTGCGCCATACAGCCGAGATTGGCCAGCCCCCAAAGTAAGTTCCCTTCTGTATGAACTTAGTTGATTTTGCTTCCTGTCTCTCATACTTTACCGAGTAGAATTCATCCTGGTTCATCTTGAATTAGCTTAGCTATTTATGCTTTGTGTTTGCATGCTATGCCGAGTAGGATTTCAACCTGGTTCCTTCTGCCAGGGCTTAGCCTTGTATGCTTTATGCTTGCATGCTGTACCGAGTAGAGGCTCAACCCGGTTCCCTCTGTCAGGACTTAGCTTTGTATGTTTTATGCTTGCATGTTGTACCGAGTAGAGGCTCAACCAAGTTACCTTAAGTCTAGTCTGTCCCTTATGCTTTGCCTTTGCATCTTTAGGTTATTCCTCACCAGAAAATAGAGGACAAAGCTATCCTCGAGCAGAACTGGGAGGCGGACTGGACTTAGGATGATACAGAGCAATTCAATGTCCAGGACACGCTCTGCATTCCACTCGCCGGCCAAGATGGTAAGTCCCGAGTCTCCACATCAATTCGGGACTGGTCCGAGGATGATGAAGGTGACCGAGTCCGCCATTGCATGCCCTTTAATCTATTCCGGGTTCCTCTCTTACTCATATTTTCATTTGTTCTTCTCACTCGCTGATGAGGTGGAGGAGGAAGAGACAATTGACGCGCAACCCGTGTCAATTGCCGCCCCGCCAGATCGAAGAAGAGAACTGGCAGTGGGGCCATTGACCCCCCTGCTGCGAAGAAGCCGAAGAAGACCTCGAAGCGCACCTCTGGGCGTAAGAGACCAGTACGCCCCACCGCGGACGGGTAAGTCCAACTGAGATGCTTTATGCTTTGTGCTTGCACTCTTCTTGTCTTTTCTCTTTCTCTGTGCTTGCACTTTTCTGATTCTTTCTCTCGTTCTTTCTTTTCCTCAGCGACGCACTCGATGATGACGCTACCAGCGCACCACCCAAGCCGAGTGCGCCCCTGGACGTTGTGGACCTTGATCTCGATGAGGGGGAATACCAGCCAGAGGAGAGGACCAAGATTCCCTCTCCCATTAAAGAAGAGAAAGACCTCGGCGCCGACAACACTGGCACCGAGATGGACACTGACCGGGTTTCAGTGCAACCGAAGCCCGCTTCTGAGCAACCAGCACTGGAACCCGATGCCGAGAGGCAGCAGCCACCGCCGGAAGCCCCCACCGAGAAGGAGAAGGAGCCCCCATCAGCTCAGGGCCAGGATGAGCAGCAGCAGCCGCCCAAGGAACAGCCCTAGCCAGGCGCTGGTCCGACCGGGCAGCAGCAGCCCGAGAAGCAGCAGCCAACACCACCGGCACAGCCTCCGCAGCCGAGAGCTCCTTCAGCAACAGCCGGAGCGGCCAAGCCACCACTCGCGCCAAAGCATCCCAAAACCTTGGAAGTTGCGGCCAGAGCCAAGAAGGCCACCATCAAGACCACCTAAACCACCAAGTCCGATGCAAACAAAGCTCCAAGTCCCACCTACCGGATTCCGGCAGCCACCGCCGCATACGCTCCAAGCCCTCCACCGCCAAGCAATTCACTAGTGCCCGCCAAGAGTGGCCCTGTCACTCGGAGCTCCAAGCTCGTGCAGACGAATATCCAGTTTGGTCCCAAGGACAAGCTGGCTGCAGGAGCGAGTATGAGTGGAACCGCTGCCCCTGTGAGCTTCCTGGATCACTGGCGTGAGCTGCAGGAGGAGCATCAGAAACGGCAGGAGCGCGAAGCCGAGCAGCGAGAGGAGCTGGAGACGAGGAGGAAAGCAGCCGCGACCGGATCCAAGGGCAAAGCCGGCGCTTTAACCATTCAGTCCGCTGCCGCACTGACAGAGCTTGCCTATGAGCTCCGAGAAGACATGGAGGCTGTCTTGGACCGGATATGCCACATTGACTTGGAGTGGGACAGTAAGAAATTCAGAAATACGGATTGGGACGGCCAGAAGCTTGGCAATCTGGACAACTACCGGCAGGCTTGGAACAAGGCCGACGTTGGCCCTATCTCAATAGTCGTAGCCGCGTCCAGCAGCACCCTGACACAGAAGATGTATTGTCTGTGCAAAGCTGCTGAGGATGCCGAGAACACCAGCCGGGTAAGCACTTTTCTTTTCTATCCGGATTTCCGAGTTGCAGCCTTTTCCATCTGTCTTCTATCTCGTTTCTATATACCATCCAGCCCCCGAGATTTGGGCCGAGTAGGCAAGACTCGACCGAGTTGCAGTCTACTCGGGCCAAATATTCCCACTCATATTGTTTCCGTTTTCTCTTCAGGAATGCACTGAAGCCCGCACCAAGATCTTCCGCCAACTCCTCTGGTCCCACCGGGCCGTCAAGGGGAAGTACCGGAAGCTGGAGGAGGAGAAAGGCGAAAGAGGCAACTTTCATTCTCGCCGAGTTACTGCTTATGCTTCACCGGCATCAGTTTTCTAACTCGGTTCATATTTCCCAACTCATAGCTGTCATGGAGCAGGGTGTTACTGATGCCATCACCAAGATCTCCTCTTTAGAGAGTAAGTGCAAGTACTCTGGTTTGTGTGTTTTGTGTCTACACCCATTTTTTATCTCTCCTCAACTTTCGCTTCTCTGCAGGTGAATATAAGGCCCTTGCTGATACGCACCAGGACTGTACTGTGCTGGCCGGGTCCGCGCAGAGAAGGATCACGTCTCTGGAGAGTAAGTTACCTTTTATCTTTTCTTTATCCGGCTTCTGCCTGTTTTCTACCTTGCTAACCGGGTTAGTTTCTTCACAGACGAGCGCAAAGCCTTCCTCGAGCAGCACCAAGGGTGCGTTACTCCAGCCGAGGTCCAGCAGCAAGTGCAGGCCAGGGAGGCCAAGCTGGAGGAAGATTTGGCTGCCGAGAGGAAGGAGGTACTCAAGCTAAAACAGGAGCTGGCTGATGCTCTCAATACAGCGCTGAAAGCCGGCAACAAGAAGACCGAGGCGCTGAACGAAGCAGCTGTCGAGAAGATGGCGCTGGAGAGGGAGATTGAATCCCTCAGATCCAGAAACATTGCCCTCGACACCATGGTGGTCGACTCGCGCCGTTTTCAGGAGAAACATTTCAAGCTTGTTGACGACTGGACTCGCCGGCTAGGGGCTCTTGTTCTCGACTTGCGCTTTGAGTTACTGCAAACCTTTCTCCTATCCGTTTTTTTCTTTCCCGTCTTTTCTATCCGGTCTTCTTTCTTTTTGGTGTCTTCTCTTGACTCTACCCAACATCTCCTTTCCTAGGGACCTTCCCAGACTTCAATCTTGCTGATGAGAGCGCCGTGGAGAAGGCCAGGAAGCTGAGGAAAGATGCAGGTCTTAACGTCGAGGACTCGGCCACAATCGACGATCTGATTGAGAATATCAAGGCCCGGGCAATCTCCCTCAAGGGCATGGGCACCATAATGGTGTCCACTGTTGTGCGCCTGCACAAGCTCTTCTGGCCGGAGAAGGAGGTCCCGGAAACAATCACTCAGATTGCCTCCAACTTGGATTACGTCAAGGAGGAAATGAAGAAATGGCGCGCCTCAGCGGCCCGAGCTGGCGCAGATGAAGCCCTCCACTTCGTGATATCCTGGAATGAGAACTTGGACCTCAACAAGCTCAAGGATCTCCGGAACAACTCCAAGTGGACCAAGAGGGAGGAATTCGTCCAGCGCCGCAAGGAGACCGCCTACCGGCTGGCATTATACGCAGATACCAAGGAATATATAGATGGCCTTCCAAAACCAGACACTGATGTCGAAGACGACGATGAAGAAGATGACGATGATGAGGACGGTAAGATGGGAGCATAGGCGACGAGGAGGAGGAGCAGGATGAAGCAGGCGACGAAGGAGACGAGCAGCACGAGGCTGGCGAGGAGGAGGCCGAGGTGGGCGGCGGTCAGGAGGTGACCGAGTCACGAGCTGGCTCCGGAGAGGTCCAGACTGACCCGCAGCCCACTGCCCCGTCCGGAGCTATTACCATCAAGATGGTGATTGACACTCCTGCTCCCGAGTTGGGCGCAACGGAGGCCACAACCAAGAACACCACATCCGGGCCTGCTCCCACAACCGGCGACTCCGCGACTCCGGCTTCTACTGCTGCTTCCAAGCCCGTCTCCGCGCTCATCTCCGAGTCCTCGGACCTATCCAGCGCAGAAGCCAATTCTACTCCCTTGACATCGGCCTAAATTTTTGTTTCATCTCAACTTCAATCTTTTTATCAGATCCCCGGTATGCCGGGTGCAGATGTATCCAACATTTTATTGTTTCAAGTGCTACTCAGTTTATTAAGTTTCTTAGCAAGACTGGCTCAATGCCGGATTGCGCTAATTCCGAGTCCCCGAATTGCTTTTCTTATCCGCCCGGTTCCTTTGTCTTTGCTCTTACCTGCCACTTGTGGCTTTTTGGTAGTCGAGTCACAATATTTCAAAAACCGAGTTTCTAATACTTAACAACTTTGAGATTTGAAATTAACACTGCGTAGTACTTAGCCGCAAAAACAGAAAGAAAAAACACTCAACTCGGTTGATACACTTTTTCTTTCCTTAGCAGTCTTTCGTGTGTTCATTGACCTTTGGCTTATTCTCTTGCTTTCCATGAAGCCGGGTTGCGGACAGCAGTAGAGTCGAAGAGTTGGCCTTTAGGTTTAAACACATTACTAGACATGTGTATGGAATTCCGAGTAGACAAACCGAGTAGAATTAGTAAAGAAAGTAAATAACACAGAGCAAATTTGGCACAGGCAGTCCCCAAGTTCGAATTCGGAGTGCCGACTTGGAATTTAACTCGGTAAGGGATACATATAATTTTTGTTCAGGAATGAAAACGGCGAAGTAGAGCTACATTCCATGGACGCTTGGATTCCTCCCCGGATTTGTCCGCCCTGTTCTACTGTGCTGCCTGTGCGTCCATGAGGTAGTACACATCATTGTGCACAACCTTGCTCCCAATGAAAGTCCCTTCGCATGGAGTAGAAATTTTATGCATCCCGGCGGTGTGTTGCACAAGACTAAGGACCATTTATCCTTCTAGGAAAACCAGTGGGCTTATTTTCCGGCTATGATAGCGTCTCAGATTCTGTTGATATACAGCTGAGCACGACAGAGTTAATTCTCTAGCTTCCTCGAGCAGATCAACATCATTTTCTCGGGCTTCTCTTTACTCCGCCTCAGTATAGAGGGTTACTCTCGGCGAGTCATGCTCAAGGTCAGTGGGCAACACGGCCTCTGCTCCATATACCAGAAAGAATGGTGTGTATCCGGTTGATCGGTTAGGGGTAGTCCTTAGACTCCACAACACCGCCGGCAACTCGTCCAGCCAACAACCAGGGGTTCGCTGTAATGGCTCAATTATCCTTGGCTTTATTCCGGATAGGACCATGCCATTAGGTCTTTCAACTTTCCCATTTGAGTACGGATGGGCGACTGATGCAACGTCCAACCGGATCCGCTTCTCTTTGCAGAATCGAGCAAAATCCCCCTCAGCGAAAATTTTTCCATTATCTGTGATGATTCCATGCGGGTATCCATATCTCAGGATGATATCTTTCAGGAAGCTCACTGGTGTTTCCATCACACTTTCGGATTGGTTTCACTTCAATCCATTTGGTGAACTTATCAACCATGACCAAGATGTGAGTCATATTGCCCCGAGCTGGCTTGAAAGGACCCACCATATCCAAACACCATATAGCAAATGTCCAAGTGATAGGGATGGTCTTCAACTCGGATGCTGGTGTGTGTATCTTTCTTGCATATCTCTGGCACCCATTGCTCTTCCTCACTAGATCTTCTGCTTGTCGCAAGGCAGTGAGACAAAAGAATCCATGCCGAAAAGCCTTGTCGACTAGAGCCCGAGAAGAGGCATGGTGTCCACATTCTTATTGGTGTATCTCTCTGAGAATTTCTTCTCCCTCTGCTGGCTCAACGCAGCGTTGGAGCACGCCAGTAGGGCTTCTATTCTGCATCTCTTTGTTGATGATGGTGTAGGCCTTGGATCTTATTTGTATCCGCCTAGCTGTGACCTCGTCACTTGGCAAAGTGCCATCCATCAGGAAGGATAGTATGGGAAGAGCCCAGCTTGGCGTGGGCCAATTAGGAAATATAGGTTCATCCACTTCCATTGGATCAGCCACCATGACTTGCTCTGAGTTGGAGACGAGTCCCCAGGAACTGAGAAATGATCCCCTCGATGAAGGCGACAGTGTAACAGCCCTACTTTTTGTGTAATAAAGAGAGGTGTTGTGTACATGGCATGCATGCATGAAAATTTGACAAAATTTTTGCTTTTAAAGTTCAACCAGAGAGTTACCAGAAAATCACTTAAACTTGTTTCAAACAAAGTTGTTCTGCAAAGTTTCTCAAATGGAACCAAACTTATGCTAGAAAGGTAGCAAATTGAAAGAGCTTTCCAATGACTATTTTTGTGCAATTTTTGGTTCACAAAAAGGCCCTCAAATTTCATTTTTGGGTTCTGTTTTAAAGTTTCCAGGGGCTTCTTTGCAATTTTATTTTCTCCCAGGGGGTTTTCTTGAAAACCCTGTCGTCTTCCTCCTGTCCGGTGACAGGAGGGCAGCCGCCGCCTCGCGCGCCACCTCCTGCTTCCCCGCGGTCGACGTGGAGGCCCCCAACGACTCCAAAGAGACGTCCGCATCGAGAGCACCTCGCAGAACCCCCCCACCCGCTGTCTCTCTCCCCTCCTCTGGCTCTCTTCCGCCGAAACCGGCCGCCGCCGTCGAACCTCCATTGCCGCCGTTCTGCTCCCTCCCCCACCATTCCGAGCACCTCGTTGGAACCGCCGCTCCTCACCGCCCCTTCTCCGCCGAGGAATCGAGCCCGGATGGACTAGTTGGGGAGATCGCCGCCTTCTTCCTCCCCTCCGGCCGCCGGCCCCTTCCTCACCGCGCCGCCGATTGCGACCACCTCCGGCCCCGCCGAGCCTCTCCTCGAGCTCGTGGTGAGTTCTAGCTCCTCCCCAGCCCCTCCGTTTCCTCCAATTCGGTCGGAAGCACCGAGCTCGCCGGAACCCGAAACCTCCCGCCGCCGCTCGCCGTTTTTCCCTCGCCGCCGGTGGCCTAATCGGGGCGGCGCCGCCACCCTCCTGTCCGCCTCGTCGAGAGGATCTCAACGAGCCTAAGCACGTCCCCGGGGCTCGCCGGAATCGCCGCCGGCGTTGACAACCGCCACCGGCCGGCCACCACCGTGAGGTCACGGTGATGTCACCGTGACATCACCTGCCTACGTGGCGTGCCAAGTGGCATCTTTTGTCCTCTTTTGAACTGAACAGTGGGACCCGCAGAGAATTTAGAAAACAGAAAATAAAATAGTTTTGGAAATTAAATAACTTGTAATTTATAGCTCCAAAAATTATGAAAAAAATATATGTGTGTTCAGAAAAATGAGAGCTTTTTATCTATGTCATTTGCATACATGTTCAACTAAGTTTAAAATGAGGTCACTTTTGTACTTAACTTTTAATTCAATTAAATATTGAAAATAAAGTTTTTATTCATTAAAAATAGAAAATTAAGTGTAATATACCATTTTGATCAGTGAAACAAATGCAATCCAACTATGAGGTTTACAAAGTCATTTGAGCATGTTAGCTTGGTCACATCTTCAGTTTAGGGTTTTTCCCCCTCCTCCGGTGTTCGTCGTTCACGACGCAAAACCCTAGCTCCCTGTTATATCTTTTAAGCTTCATCTCATTTGCATTGTTTTACTCATGCATACATATTGTGCATTGCACGGTCGTCAAGTATTGATTGTTTGCCTTCTTTCCGGTGTTGCTCGCTATCGGTAGACCGAGATCCGGAGGTCGATCCGGCGTTCTACGACAACTCGAGCTCTACTTTCGACGAGCAAGGCAAGCACCACCTCATGGCTACCCATGTTTTGAGTCTTTGAACCTCTTACACATGCATTCGATTCAACTTGGTTTCGAGTCTGTTAGAGTAACCTATCCATTGCATGACCCTCCCCCTCACATGTCACCTTCATACCTGTTTACCCTCCTAGTATGACTAGGGTTGTTTGAGTATCGTAGAGCCTTGTGTGTTATGCTTAGCCATGCTTAGTGTTCTGATCTACTACATCCGGTTGATGTTTTGGATCACTTCGATAACCTTGTATGTTGTTATATTTATGAGTACTGAGCATATGAAATTGACTAAGGCTAGCACGGGAGGCCACTTGGGTAGTGGTTATTCGTTCCGTACTCGCCAACCCTAGGATTTAAGGTCTCGCCGCGGAAACCAAGACTGAGCGTGCAACCACACGCGGGGCCTAACTGACCGCGCTCGGCTAACTAACTTGTTCGATCACTTCCATGAGTCACATAGTTTGAGCTTTCCATTTGCGGGTGTGTCATAAAAGGTTTTGGAGAAAACTAGGGCGTGACCGGGACCAGTGATGGACGTACACGGATCTTGTCCCGACTCACAGAACAGGTGCCGTCAGGAGGTGGCCAACTCCATGTTGACGGGGTGGCCCTGTTTGGGTTGACTCATGGATAGGGTTGAGCAAGGTAAAGGCCGTGGTCGACCACACTCTGCCGCGCTCTTAGAGAGGAGCGTTACCGCGTGGCACTAAGAGTCGGTCGATACGTGTGGGTAAAGTGTACCACCCTGCAGGGATAAATCTTTCGGAAAGCCGTGTCCACGGTTATGGACAACTTGGTGAAAGTCACGGGGTCATAGATAACTCTAACGGAATGACTAAAACTTGCTGGCAATGAATGAAGGATGCCTCCTCGACTACGTCGAGAGGGGTGATTCTTGTAGCTTAAGGTAGTCTGGGGTTGAGAAAGTACTTGGTGGACTAAAGAACATAATGATCTCAGTAGTTGAGTAGATTCCTCCTCTGTTTTAGAAATGCTCTATTACACGTGCTTTTCTTCCTCAACTTCGGAAAACAAAGTTGGCTTTATGCAAAGAACCTTAAAAGCCAAGTCTTGCTGAGTACCTTTTGTACTCAACCTTGCCTCGTTGTTGTTTTGTTTCAGACTTCGGTGATGCAGCTGAAGAGGGGTTCTACCTCGACGTCGACGAGTAGTTAGGAGTTCCCAGGCAGCAGTCTGGTATCTGTAGTATGGGTTTGGCTACGTTGCTTATGTTTCGGACTCTTAGTCCTTTTGCTCTTGTTGTATAGCAACATCTTTGCTTTCGCTGCTTGTTGTAATGTTGGGTTGCTTGACCTATGTTGGTCCGGTAACCTCTGTGTGTGAGCTACTCTAGTATGCCTTGTTTAATACAACTTTCATGTCTAGAGTACTGCTTTGATCGATTGTTGGTCTCGAGCCCGTTGTTATACAGTTTTGGCTATGCCTGCATAGTTGTCGCAGTCGAGGGGTTGTGGAGCCGATGATCCATGACCGAGCCCGCCTGCCGGAGATATCCGGCCTGGGGCGAGGTAACCCCAGTAACCCTCGATTGTTGTTGCACTTTCTGGACACATAGCATCTCTGTATAACTCTGGTCCCGTTCCTTCAGTTTCATCCGACTCGTGGATGCTTGGGTATACATATCTGGTTATGACTAGCATGGACACAAGGAGTAGTAGACCGGGGATCCGGACTACGTGCCGATGAATCCGGTCTGCCTGCCGTTGTTTGTTGCGGCCGGGGCTGGTAACCCTGAAGCCCTTGTGGGTCCACTGCTAGGAGCACATGACAGTTTGTATATCTCGGGGTCCGGGGTCCGACAGGTCTTGGTATCAGAGCAGGACTGCCTGTAGGAAACCCTTACCGTTGGTCGATGTTGAGTCTAGAACTTGTGAAAATTACTTTGAAAAGACAAAATGAGTTATGAAAACCCTCTTAGGATTCTTTTTGCTCCTTACCTGGTATCGCTCTAACTCTGAGTCACCGTATCTCCTTTGTTTTTGTGTGTTGTTTCCTTGTTGATGGCTCAAAAGTTAGGAGTAAAACCGTTGGGTGTATTTCTCTCGTGTACTTTGTCTCAGGTTGTTATAATTCCAAATTCAACTCATTTCTCCATGTCTATTGACATCTTGAAAATGTCTTTGTTTCAGATGCCTTCTGGTCAGGTTGTTCGACATACTCTATGCCTTGGAGTTCCCGGTTTTCCTCATCTCCTAGCCTCAGCCTGTGCAAACATAGGAGCCCCTTGGTATCCTGTGTACACCGTGTATGAGGAGTACCGTGACTTCCACCAGACCCAGTACTTGTGTGGTGTCCGTCTTCCACAGCTAGATGGCACCATCTTTCCTGCTGAGCACTATGCCGAGGGTATTGGTTTCACCGTTGAGATGGCTGTGCAGGATGCTGCACGGCACTGTCTTAATGAGCTTCGTTACCACTATCCAGATCACGAGCATAGCTCCTTCCGTTACTGCCCTGGTTCTGATGCTACTCTTGAGGGGTGTTATACTCACACCTTTGCTGATTCCTCCCAGGAGGAAGATCTTACACTTAGGTGCACCGTTGATCTTCTTGCTGCTTATGCTCGTCGGGAGCGTGAGCTTAGTGCACTAGTTATCACCCTTGCAGCTAGTCTCAGGACTGTGACAGCCAGAGTGAGGCCATTCGTTGAGAGTGGTATTGTTCAGGCCTCTGAGATAGAGCTTCCAGCTGTACTTGTGCCTTCCTCGGTTGCATCTCCAGATGTTGGAGGTGATGTTCCCCCTCGTGGACGCCTCAGGAGGCCTAGCATGGTGCGTGGTGTACCACAGTCTCTCCACGGACCGCAGGACGAGTCTGTTCGTCGCTACCCTGGTGCTCCGGTTCCACTTCCTTTCGACTTCGGAGGATACTGAGACCGTTGTCGGTTCCAGCTAGAGTAATGTTTGCTTTCATGTACTCGAAACCCGAAGTTGTAGAAAAATAATGTATAGGAGCAGAACTTCGGTGATGTGTATCTACCGTACTTTCTTTCAGTGTTGTATGTACTTAAGCTTGTGAGCTTGTACCGCCACTATGTATGGATTGTACTTCGACTGGTTTCAATAAATGTTGTAATATGTTGTCTCCATGTTGATGAAATGATACACTTCATGTTCATTCATTCTGTTCTACTACATTTTGGCATGTATCTTGTTGTTCCGTTGGAATTATTACATGTCGATCCATTGTATCCTTTTACCATGGATGTGTTATTCATGATTCCTCTTCCTTTTACTCAGGATGTCGGGTGGTACTCGTGGCCGTAATAACCCTCCCCCTGAGCCAACACCTCCGCCGCCACCCACAATGGCGCAGGTGCTGCAGAGCATTGAGAACAATCGTCTGAGGAACGAACAACTTCTGGAGCGTGTGGCCCAGAACACTGAACGCCGTGCTGCCGGCGTTACACTCGTGGACTTCCTCAAGGCTCAGCCACCTTATTTTGCTGACTCCACTGAGCCTCTCGATGCCGATGACTGGCTTCGCACAATGGAGCGCAAGTTCATTGCTCTCCGTGTCCAGGAACGTGACCGTGTGAACTTCGCCACCTATAAGCTTGAAGGTGCTGCTGGTGCTTGGTGGGAAGGCTTTCTGGCGTTGCAGGCGCCCGGTCATGAGGTCACTTGGGCAGAGTTCCGCACTGCTTTCCGTGAGGCCTATATCCCGAAGGCAGTCATGGACGGTAAAAGAAAGGAGTTCCTTGATCTTACTCAGGGCAGTATGGGTATTGAGGCCTATGGTCGTGTGTTCACTCGTCTGGCTCGCTATGCTCCTCGTGATGTCACTAATGACGAGGACAAGCAGGATCTGTTCCGTAAGGGCCTGAACCCAACTGTTCGTTATGAGATGCTGCCCTTCAAGTTCCAGAGCTTCCAGGAACTTTACAACCAGGCCATCACTCTTGAACGTGGCAAAAAGGAGATGGATACTGCTATCAAGAAGAGTGCTGGAGATTCCCGTGCTTCACCCTCTGGTCAGAAGAGGAAGCGCCGTGTGTTCATTCCATACAGCGCTGTTCCTAGGGCTCCGTTCCAGCCAAGGCCATCTGGATATGCTCCTCGTCCACCTGCCCCACCTGCTACATCAACCTATGGTGGTGGACAAGGTTCTCGTCCTCCAGTTGCCTCTCCTCCCAGCAATGTGTGCTATCGCTGTGGCCAGCCTGGTCACTTCTCGAGGGAGTGCCCTCAGAATCATGCTGGACGTGCACCTCCTCCTCCTCCTCCTCCTAAGAAAATGGCAAAGCCTGCTGGTGCTGGACGTGGTCGTCTGAACTATGTGACTGCTGAGGATGCTCAGGACGATCCAAGCGTCTTACTGGGTACGATTCGTGTCAACTCAATTTCGGCTTTAGCCTTATTTGATTCTGGAGCATCGCATACATTCATGTCAGAAGGGTTTGCTAAAATGCATGGGATACCTTTCGAAAAGTTGCAAAAACCGTTAATGGTAAATTCCCCTGGTTGCAACTGGCAAACCACCATGGTTACGCCAGAGCTCATGGTTGAGGTGGGATCCTTACAATTCCCTGCAACCTTCATTGCCCTAAAATCCACTGACCTTGATGTCATACTGGGCATGGATTGGCTTGCCAAATATGGAGCTGTTTTGGATTGTGCAACAAAATGCCTCACCTTGAAACATCCTTCCGGTGCCATCATCGACTATTGGTCTGAGTTCACCATTCCTCCTTCAGCACGCACACGACTTTCTCCTGAACTGCAGCTGTACTTCATGCAAGGTGATTACCCTCCTGAAATTCATGAGTTACCTGTAGTCAGTGATTTCCCTGATGTGTTTCCTGAAGAGTTACCTGGCATGCCACCTGATCGAAGTGTGGAGTTTGTCATTGAGTTAGTCCCCGGTACCGCTCCAATGTCTAAAAGACCTTACCGTATGGCCCCAGAGGAGTTGGTTGAATTGAAACGCCAAATTGAGGAGTTAGAAGAAAAGGGTTTCATCCAACCTAGCACATCTTCTTGGGGTTGTCCCACTATCTTTGTCAAGAAGCGGGATACCAATGTTCCACGTTTGGTTGTTGACTATCGGCCGCTGAATGCAGTGACCATCAAAAACAAGTACCCTCTTCCAAGAATCAATGACCTCTTTGATCAATTAGCTGGTGCAACTGTCTTTTCCAAGATGGACCTGCGATCAGGATACCATCAAATAAAGATCAGAAAGGAGGACATTCCTAAAACGGCGTTCACTACTCGTTATGGTCTTTACGAATACACCGTCATGTCTTTCGGTCTTACTAATGCTCCAGCTACCTTCATGAGGCTTATGAACTCGGTATTCATGGAGTATCTTGATAAGTTCGTCGTGGTCTACATCGACGACATCTTAGTCTATTCCAAAACCGAAGATGATCATTCTGAACACCTGCGTTTGGTGTTATCCAAACTTCGTGAGCACAAGCTTTATGCCAAGTTCTCCAAGTGTGAGTTCTGGTTGAAAGAACTCATCTATCTCGGACACGTGGTGTCTGCCGAAGGTGTTGCCGTTATTCCAGACAAGATCCAAACTATTCTGGACTGGGAAACACCTAAATCAGTCAAGGATGTTCGGAGTTTTCTCGGACTGGCTGGTTATTACCGTCGTTTCATTGAGAACTTCTCCAAAATTGCAAAACCTATGACTGAACTTCTTAAGAAAGGCAAAAAGTTCGAGTGGTCAGAAAAAGCGGAGGAAAGTTTCCAAACTCTGAAAACCAAACTGACTACCGCTCCTGTGCTTGTTCTTCCTGATACGAGCAAGGACTTTGTCATCTTTTGTGATGCCTCCCAACAAGGACTCGGTTGTGTGTTAATGCAAGAAGGTCATGTAGTGGCTTATGGTTCTCGTCAACTGAAACCACATGAACACAACTATCCAACCCATGATCTTGAGCTAGCAGCCGTGGTCCATGCTCTCAAGCAATGGCGTCATTATCTTCTTGGCAATCGATGTGAGTTATACTCAGATCATCAGAGTCTGAAATATCTGTTCACCCAACCGGATCTGAATCTCAGACAGAGAAGATGGTTGGAGGTAATCAAGGACTTTGACTTGGGTCTCAACTATCAACCCGGCAAAGCAAATGTCGTTGCTGACGCGCTAAGTCGGAAGTCTTATTGTAACAACTTGATGATACAGCAAGCCCAGCCTTCTCTTCATGAGGAGTTCTCCAAGCTGAACCTCGAAGTTGTTCCTTCCGGATATCTGGCTAATTTGGAAATAAAACCTTCTCTCGAAGATCAAATAAAAGATGCTCAGAAGAACAACTTAGGCATTGCTAAGATTAAGAAGAACATTGCTAGCGGGGCTGCTAAGTGTTTCTCTGTTGATGATCAAGGCATTGTCTACTTCAAAAACCGTCTGGTTGTACCCAAGAACCGAAATCTGAGAAATCTAATACTCCAAGAGGCTCATGACACACCTCTTTCTATTCATCCTGGTAGCACCAAGATGTATCAAGATCTTCGTCCGAAATTCTGGTGGACCCGGATGAAGCGAGAAATCGCTCAGTATGTTGCTGAATGCGACGTCTGTCGTCGTGTGAAGGCAGAACATCAAAGGCCAGCCGGTGTTCTTCAACCTCTGCCTATTCCTGAATGGAAGTGGGATGAGATTGGTATGGATTTCATTACCGGCCTTCCCAATACCAAAAAGGGGCACAATGCTATATGGGTGGTGATTGATCGTCTGTCAAAGGTTGCCCATTTCCTTCCTGTTCGTGAGACTATTCGAGTCTCTGATCTGGCAGATCTATATATCTCACGAATAGTCAGTCTTCATGGTATTCCAAAAAGGATTGTCTCAGACAGAGGCAGTTTGTTTATCTCCAGATTCTGGGAGAGTCTTCAAAAGGCTATGGGAACTCGTCTATCCTTCAGCACTGCCTACCATCCACAAACCGGTGGTCAAACTGAGGGAGTTAACCAGATTCTTGAGGACATGCTCCGGGCTTGTGTTATATCGTTCGGTAAGGATTGGGAGAAGTTTCTTCCATATGCCGAGTTCACTTATAACAACAGTTATCAATCTAGCTTGGGCAAAGCTCCTTTTGAAGTTCTTTACGGTCGCAAATGCCGAACTCCGCTGAATTGGTCTGAAACCGGTGAAAGATCCTTCTTTAGTCCGGATGTAATCCAGGAAGCGGAAGAAATCGTTCGTGTCATTCGTGAACGACTGAAAACAGCTCAATCTCGCCAGAAAAGCTATTATGATCGTCATCACCAAGATGTTCATTATGAAATTGGCGAGAAAGCTTATCTTCGAGTCACACCTCTGAAAGGTGGAAAACGGTTCGGAATCAAAGGCAAACTGGCTCCTCGTTATATCGGTCCTTTCCCTATCATTGGAAAACGAGGTCAAGTTTCATATCAACTGCAGTTGCCTCCAGGATTTCCGGATGTCCATGATGTATTCCATGTCTCACAACTCAAACGTTGCTTCAAGGATCCTGTTCGTGGTGTGGATCACGAAACCATCAAACTCAAGGATGATCTCTCTTACAAGGAGGTTCCCGTCCGTATCCTCGATGAGGCCGAACGAAGAACTCGTAGTCAAACTATCAAGTTCCTCAAAGTTCAGTGGTCGCATCATTCCGAGAACGAAGCAACCTGGGAACGAGAAGATCGCTTGCGATCTAAGTACCCCGATTTCTTTTCTAAAACCTAGGAATCTCGGGACGAGATTCTTGTAAGGGGGGTAGACTTGTAACAGCCCTACTTTTTGTGTAATAAAGAGAGGTGTTGTGTACATGGCATGCATGCATGAAAATTTGACAAAATTTTTGCTTTTAAAGTTCAACCAGAGAGTTACCATAAAATCACTTAAACTTGTTTCAAACAAAGTTGTTCTGCAAAGTTTCTCAAATGGAACCAAACTTATGCTAGAAAGGTAGCAAATTGAAAGAGCTTTCCAATGACTATTTTTGTGCAATTTTTGGTTCACAAAAAGGCCCTCAAATTTCATTTTTGGGTTCTGTTTTAAAGTTTCCAGGGGCTTCTTTGCAATTTTATTTTCTCCCAGGGGGTTTTCTTGAAAACCCTGTCGTCTTCCTCCTGTCCGGTGACAGGAGGGCAGCCGCCGCCTCGCGCGCCACCTCCTGCTTCCCCGCGGTCGACGTGGAGGCCCCCAACGACTCCAAAGAGACGTCCGCATCGAGAGCACCTCGCAGAACCCCCCCACCCGCTGTCTCTCTCCCCTCCTCTGGCTCTCTTCCGCCGAAACCGGCCGCCGCCGTCGAACCTCCATTGCCGCCGTTCTGCTCCCTCCCCCACCATTCCGAGCACCTCGTTGGAACCGCCGCTCCTCACCGCCCCTTCTCCGCCGAGGAATCGAGCCCGGATGGACTAGTTGGGGAGATCGCCGCCTTCTTCCTCCCCTCCGGCCGTCGGCCCCTTCCTCACCGCGCCGCCGATTGCGACCACCTCCGGCCCCGCCGAGCCTCTCCTCGAGCTCGTGGTGAGTTCTAGCTCCTCCCCAGCCCCTCCGTTTCCTCCAATTCGGTCGGAAGCACCGAGCTCGCCGGAACCCGAAACCTCCCGCCGCCGCTCGCCGTTTTTCCCTCGCCGCCGGTGGCCTAATCGGGGCGGCGCCGCCACCCTCCTGTCCGCCTCGTCGAGAGGATCTCAACGAGCCTAAGCACGTCCCCGGGGCTCGCCGGAATCGCCGCCGGCGTTGACAACCGCCACCGGCCGGCCACCACCGTGAGGTCACGGTGATGTCACCGTGACATCACCTGCCTACGTGGCGTGCCAAGTGGCATCTTTTGTCCTCTTTTGAACTGAACAGTGGGACCCGCAGAGAATTTAGAAAACAGAAAATAAAATAGTTTTGGAAATTAAATAACTTGTAATTTATAGCTCCAAAAATTATGAAAAAAATATATGTGTGTTCAGAAAAATGAGAGCTTTTTATCTATGTCATTTTCATACATGTTCAACTAAGTTTAAAATGAGGTCACTTTTGTACTTAACTTTTAATTCAATTAAATATTGAAAATAAATTTTTTATTCATTAAAAATAGAAAATTAAGTGTAATATACCATTTTGATCAGTGAAACAAATGCAATCCAACTATGAGGTTTACAAAGTCATTTGAGCATGTTAGCTTGGTCACATCTTCAGTTTAGGGTTTTTCCCCCTCCTCCGGTGTTCGTCGTTCACGACGCAAAACCCTAGCTCCATGTTATATCTTTTAAGCTTCATCTCATTTGCATTGTTTTACTCATGCATACATATTGTGCATTGCACGGTCGTCAAGTATTGATTGTTTGCCTTCTTTCCGGTGTTGCTCGCTATCGGTAGACCGAGATCCGGAGGTCGATCCGGCGTTCTACGACAACTCGAGCTCTACTTTCGACGAGCAAGGCAAGCACCACCTCATGGCTACCCATGTTTTGAGTCTTTGAACCTCTTACACATGCATTCGATTCAACTTGGTTTCGAGTCTGTTAGAGTAACCTATCCATTGCATGACCCTCCCCCTCACATGTCACCTTCATACCTGTTTACCCTCCTAGTATGACTAGGGTTGTTTGAGTATCGTAGAGCCTTGTGTGTTATGCTTAGCCATGCTTAGTGTTCTGATCTACTACATCCGGTTGATGTTTTGGATCACTTCGATAACCTTGTATGTTGTTATATTTATGAGTACTGAGCATATGAAATTGACTAAGGCTAGCACGGGAGGCCACTTGGGTAGTGGTTATTCGTTCCGTACTCGCCAACCCTAGGATTTAAGGTCTCGCCGCGGAAACCAAGACTGAGCGTGCAACCACACGCGGGGCCTAACTGACCGCGCTCGGCTAACTAACTTGTTCGATCACTTCCATGAGTCACATAGTTTGAGCTTTCCATTTGCGGGTGTGTCATAAAAGGTTTTGGAGAAAACTAGGGCGTGACCGGGACCAGTGATGGACGTACACGGATCTTGTCCCGACTCACAGAACAGGTGCCGTCAGGAGGTGGCCAACTCCCTGTTGACGGGGTGGCCCTGTTTGGGTTGACTCATGGATAGGGTTGAGCAAGGTAAAGGCCGTGGTCGACCACACTCTGCCGTGCTCTTAGAGAGGAGCGTTACCGCGTGGCACTAAGAGTCGGTCGATACGTGTGGGTAAAGTGTACCACCCTGCAGGGATAAATCTTTCGGAAAGCCGTGTCCACGGTTATGGACAACTTGGTGAAAGTCACGGGGTCATAGATAACTCTAACGGAATGACTAAAACTTGCTGGCAATGAATGAAGGATGCCTCCTCGACTACGTCGAGAGGGGTGATTCTTGTAGCTTAAGGTAGTCTGGGGTTGAGAAAGTACTTGGTGGACTAAAGAACATAATGATCTCAGTAGTTGAGTAGATTCCTCCTCTGTTTTAGAAATGCTCTATTACACGTGCTTTTCTTCCTCAACTTCGGAAAACAAAGTTGGCTTTATGCAAAGAACCTTAAAAGCCAAGTCTTGCTGAGTACCTTTTGTACTCAACCTTGCCTCGTTGTTGTTTTGTTTCAGACTTCGGTGATGCAGCTGAAGAGGGGTTCTACCTCGACGTCGACGAGTAGTTAGGAGTTCCCAGGCAGCAGTCTGGTATCTGTAGTATGGGTTTGGCTACGTTGCTTATGTTTCGGACTCTTAGTCCTTTTGCTCTTGTTGTATAGCAACATCTTTGCTTTCGCTG
The DNA here is from genome assembly GCA_028641055.1 of Alopecurus myosuroides. NCBI lineage: Eukaryota > Viridiplantae > Streptophyta > Magnoliopsida > Poales > Poaceae > Alopecurus > Alopecurus myosuroides. Next base: position 112,966,034 of record CM054059.1, on the reverse strand, counting down.
CTTGTTGTAATGTTGGGTTGCTTGACCTATGTTGGTCCGGTAACCTCTGTGTGTGAGCTACTCTAGTATGCCTTGTTTAATACAACTTTCATGTCTAGAGTACTGCTTTGATCGATTGTTGGTCTCGAGCCCGTTGTTATACAGTTTTGGCTATGCCTGCATAGTTGTCGCAGTCGAGGGGTTGTGGAGCCGATGATCCATGACCGAGCCCGCCTGCCGGAGATATCCGGCCTGGGGCGAGGTAACCCCAGTAACCCTCGATTGTTGTTGCACTTTCTGGACACATAGCATCTCTGTATAACTCTGGTCCCGTTCCTTCAGTTTCATCCGACTCGTGGATGCTTGGGTATACATATCTGGTTATGACTAGCATGGACACAAGGAGTAGTAGACCGGGGATCCGGACTACGTGCCGATGAATCCGGTCTGCCTGCCGTTGTTTGTTGCGGCCGGGGCTGGTAACCCTGAAGCCCTTGTGGGTCCACTGCTAGGAGCACATGACAGTTTGTATATCTCGGGGTCCGGGGTCCGACAGACAGTCCCCGAGTCAGGAGAGGCATTCCCCGGGTTGGAGATGATAGTCCCCGGGTTCTCCTTTGCGCTCTCCCAGTCAATTTCCATGGGAACATCCTCTGAATCCGGCAGAGCCGGGATGGGCTTCCTCATATCCTCCAGAGCAATCCCAGGCGGGACGAATTGCGGAGAAGACCCCAACTTGGATAGAGAATCCGCTGCATCATTTTCAGCTCGGTGGATGTGACGGAACTCACACCCATCGAAGAATCTAGTCATATTTTGGACAAGGAACCGGTAAGACGCCATGTTGGCATCCAATGCGTCCCAAGTCCCGGAGACTTGTTAGATTACCAGATCCGAGTCACAATAGCATACAATCCGCCGGATTCCAATCTCCTTGGACACTTTCAGACCATGGACTAGGGCTTCATACTCGGCTACATTATTGGATGCCGGAAAATGAATCTGAAGCACATACTTGAGTTGGTCCTGCTTGGGCGAGGTGAGTACGACACCGACACCGAGCCCTTCTTTCACTTTAGAGCCATCGAAGTGCATCCTCCAGAAGTTTGTTTCCGGCAAGGGAGGCTCATACTGAATTTCGGCACAAGCAACAAAGAAATCCGCCAGGGCCTGGGATTTAATGGCTTCTCTTCTCGCATACAACGGGGTGTAAGCGGCTAGCTCAATTTCCCACTTGTCCACCCGACCACTTGCATCCTTGTTGCCCATAATCTCCGAGATGGGAGCAGTGCTCACCACTGTAATTGGATGCTCCTGGAAATAGTGTTTGAGCTTCTTAGAAGCCAGGTAGACGCCATATTTCATCTTCTAGTAGTGAGGATAGTTCTGCTTGGAACTGGATAGCACTTCACTGAGATTATACACCGGCTTCTGCACCGTTTTGCCTTCTTCCTCTCGCTCCACTACTATCACCACACTCACTACCCGGTTGGTAGCTGCGATATAGAGCAACATTGGCTCTTTAGGCAGAGGGCTTGCCAGAATGGGAGCGGTACCTAGAATGGTCTTGAGCTCCTTGAATGCCACATCAGCTTGTGGGGTCTAGAAAAATTTGTCACTTTTCTTCATGATCTGATATAGAGGCAAAGCCTTCTCACCCATTCTTCCCAGGAACCGGCTAAGAGAAGCCAGGCACCCGGCAAACTTCTGCACATCTTTTAGTGACCTTGGCAAAGGCATGCTCTCAATATATTTTATATTAGAAGGATTGGCTTCAATGCCCCAGCTAGACACAAGAAAATCGAGTAGCTTTCCAGCTGGGACGCCAAAGGTGCACTTGGTTGGATTCAATTTCATCCGGTACTTCCGCAAACTTTCAAAAGTTTCATCAATGTCGCTCATCAGTGTGTGTTTTTCTTGGGTTTTGATGACAATGTAATCCACATACACCTGCACACTTTTGCCTATCTGCTTGTGCAGGAATTTCTGCATGCATCTCTGGTACATGGCCCCAGCATTCCTCAAACCGAAACACATGACACGGTAGCAATAAGCCCCGTACGGGGTAATAAAAGTAGTCTTTATTTGATCAGCCGGATTAAGAGAGATCTGGTGAAAACCAGAGTAGGCATCAATAAAATACAAAAGCTCGCACTTGGCAGTGGAATCAATCACCTGATCTATCCGGGGCAGTGGGAATGGGTCCTTGGGGCAGGCCTTGTTCAAGTCGGTGTACTAAACGCACTTGCGCCACACCATAGCGACCATGGGATCATTCTTCTTCTTCTCCACCATGACAGGATTGGCCAGCCCATCCGGATGCAGCACCTCCATGATAAATCCCTTGTCAACAGCCTTGTGATCTCGTCACCAATGGCTTTCCTTCTTTCTGCCGCAAAGAGGCGCATCGCCTGCTTAACCGGCTTGGCATCTGGCTGCACATGTAAAGAGTGCTCAACCAACTCCCTCGGGACACCCGGCAGATCCTGGTTGGACCATGCAAAGACATCCCGATTCTCACGGAGGAAGTGGATGAGTGCACTTTCCTATTTATCCTCCAATCCGGCGCCAATGATGGCAACACGCTCCGGGTACTCCGGGTCAATCTGCACCTTATTTGTTTCATGTGAGGCCTAGAAAGTGGCTCCATGCTGAGAGCTCGGCATGCCAGGCATACCGAGTTGAGCTGCCAGTGCCAGTGCCACCACCTCATGTATCTTCTTCTTCTCGATCGCAATGACCATGGACTTGGCCAGCCGGTTTCTAGCAGATGCATAGTCCAAGGAGCGCTTATAATCACCCGAGATAGTGATGATGCCATTGGGACCGGTAAGTTTCATCTTTAGGTAGGCCGCATGAGTTGAGGCCATGAACTTGGTTAGAGCCGGCCTGCGGAGTAGAGCATGGTAGGGGCTCTGGAGATCAACCACCTCAAACTACAAACACTCGGTCCGGCAGTTCTACCTGGTGACAAAGAGCACATCGATCCAGATTCGGCCGATAGGAGCACAAGACACTCCCGACACAATGCCATGGAATGTAGTCCGGCTGGGTAACAGCATGTTCTCGGCAACGCTGAGGTTCTCCATAGTATCCCGGTACATGATGTTGATGCTGCCCCCATTGTCAATCAACACCTTTGTGACGCCCCGAGATCGGGCACTATGCAGATTTCAGCATTTCCGCCAAAATCCACATAATAACCGATTCCAGGTTGCCACTTGTGATAACATTACAACAGTTCACGAATAATCCACAACAACAACAGAGGAGGTATATACAAGACGACTCAAACGAGTCAAGGATACAACTGATACAATACAAAGATCCAAATGACAGCGGAAGAAACAACATAGTGTCCGACTACGGACAAGATACAAATTGGACTAAGAGTCCTGAAGATAACCGATGGCGTCCAATCCCTGCCCAGGCCAAGCCGGAGAGATTCCCAAGCTAACATCGTCAGACTTCAAACCTGTTGACTGCAATGTGGAATATGCAGCCACGAAATGGATTCGTGGGTCAGTACGGTTAAGTACTGGCAAGTGGATAACCCATACTCACAAGATACCAGCGTAACCAATCATCACAAGATACAAATACTTTGGGTACAACGGAAAGGAAGGGATTATTGCAAAGAAGCGGCAGCGGGCTGCGCTAACTAACTATAGAGACGCGCTACAACATCCGGCTAAAAGAAAGGGATAAGATAGCGTATCAGAACCAACTACAACTACTCACCAAACAATACCCATCCAATGTTACCCCCTACTAAGGAAGCAACCCAAGGAAACTCACACTGTTGATTAAGGTGACATTCATTTTTATGGTGGAGGTAATCTATATTACTAGTCAAGTTATCATCGTTAAGTGTAAGTTGTCTGAGTACTTGTTAGCCAGCACTTTCACCAAGTCATCCATAACCGCGGACAACACGGCTTCTCGAGAAGATTTAACCCTGCAGGGATGCACCAATTTCGCCATACACGTAAGAATGACCCGCCAGATGGAAATGCACTTCCACCAAGCGAGGCACTCAACACAACCCAACTCTTCTTCGCATCAAGCCCAAAGAACCACGTACTGTGCGTGCGCGGCTAATCGAGCCCCCACGAAGAAAAGGGGGACCCTCATAGCACTGGAAGACCACGCCGCCCTAAATGCCGACTACAAAAGTTCCACCCTGGCGCCAAGGGTTCGCACCTGCATATGCATGCATCAAATGGAAAGCCTGAACTAAGTGTGGCGATTTGGACGAGATGCGAATCGAATCAGAATTGCGGGGGGCGCCCATACTCGCTTCCCACATGCGGTTAGCGCGCTCATCATGGATAGGAGGACAAGACCCTTTTCCTAATTAAGGTCGACACTAGCAGGCCTCAAAACCACGCCGGGCCTCCTGCCGGTGCCTTATCATCAAATTATTATTAACGAAAACATTAACATGTTGTTGATTAAGTTGAAACCCAACTATCAAACTAAACAGGTGATAAGACGGACAGCAAGACTTGAGCGCAAACAACACTAAGCATGCAACTACGACACGAGGGACAACGGGGTAAACAAACAACAGGTAATAGGAAGTGGAAGGAAGGCTATATCATGGTTGCAAGGTAAACATATGATAGGATCGAGACACAAGCATCGAATCATAAGGCTAGAATAAAGGCAACGGGAAGAATCGGTAACAAGTGATGAAAGGCAGCCATAGGTAGCAAGTGAGTATACTTGCCTGGAATCCAGCAAGCAGAGGTACATCCGAAGAACTTGTCGTTGCTCACATCATCTCAACGTCCTATCCGCGAAGAAGCAACGAACTAGAACAAACACCGGATGCAACAATTACTCCTACGGCAAACGATCCAGCATGATCAAGATATGGATGCATGACAATTAATTGATGCATCAAAGTAAACCAGTTGACATGGTAAACATATTTAAATGGGACCATATGCAATTTGGATTGCATATGGAAAAGCCCATGAATTAATGTTGAATTAAATGATCTACAAATAACCATCATGTGAAAGTTGATTAGAATGATGCATGGATGATGAAAACAATAAGAAAACAACAATAGCTTCAGTTTGATATGTTGTTTACCAAGTTTGGAATTTTATTTGTTAAGTTATGAACTTTGGCATTTTAAATGATTTAAACAAACATTTGGTGTTTTCACCAATTTTAAATTTTCAAAACAGATAACCAAATTTATATTTGGAAAGAACACAAAATTTTAGATGGAATACATATTTCATTTGTTGAATTTGGATTTTAGATGAGCAAGTTATTAAATTGACAATTTTAAATGCATTAATTAAGAAATAGTTGTTTTCAGCAATTTAATTTATTCAAAACAGAAAACAAAGTTTATATTTGTAAATCTTATTCAATTTTGCATGGAAAACATATTTTACATGTTGGAATTGGATTTGAATTGCCCAAGTTATGAATTTTGCAATTTAAAAGGTTTAATTAAAGCATTGAATTATTGCACCACTTTTAATTAGGAAAAACAGTAAACAAAATGTATTGAAAAGGTTGAAAACATGTATAAAATGTTTCACTGAACATTTTGAGCTATTAAACATAATTTTTGGATCATTATTGAATTTATTATGCATTTTTCCATAAGCATTTTTATTCTGCCCCTTTTAGTAAAAAGAAGGAAACATGTTCAAATTTAATTCAATTGTGACCAAATAAAATACCACTGTGTAGAGTTTGTTAAGACAAAATTTTAGAGCCCAAGTTTGCTCAATTTGGGTGAACAGAACTCAAGTTATGAATTTCCAAATTTTAAAATTTTAATAGCCATTTCTGTATTTAATTATTTAGTGCAAAAATTATTACAGAAACATGTTGCAACTTTGTGACTAACAGAAAGAGCACAAGATTCTGAATCCATAGAAATTTGAATCACTGAAATTGGAGCATTTTTCCATTTGTTATGGATTTTACAAATAAAGATGCAGTTCTGTTTTTCTGGAGTTCGAGAAATAAAAGAAAAAGGCCGAAAAAAGAGGTGGCTTTGCCACGGGTGGAATTCGAACCCGAGGCTCCAGGGAGTGCGGACAGGGTACCAAGCCAATGGGCTGCTGTGCGTGTTTGTGATTGGATACATGTCCGATTTGAGTTGACGTTGCCGTGGTGCGCTAACTGAACTCAGATCGAACGAAAGCAGTTTCAGAGAGACGACTTGACGAAGACGAGGTTGCAGCCATCGAGGTCATGGCGGACAGACCTCCCACTCACCCGAATTGGTACATACATGGAGCAAACAGGAGGGAGGAGGAGGGGAATCGGGACAGGAGCTCACAGGGAGGTTGCTGGGGTAGAGGAACATGCTCGAGGATGACCGACGGACGCGAATTCCACGGAAGAAGGTGGCGGCCGGAGATGAAAAAGCGGACGTCGGCGGCGATCAGGATGCTCCCGGCTTGATTCCTTCGCAGGGGAGGAAGAGGAGGCCGCCCTGGTCCAGTTCCCACCGTCGGCAATCCCTCGCAGCTACCACGACAGAGTCCCGATGGAGCTCCATCTCCGGCTATGGAGGTGAACGTGGTGGAGAAAAACAGGAACGAAAAGGAGTGGAGAGAGGGGTGGCGGCGGAGAGGAAGATGGGTAGGGAGAGGGTTAGGGTTTGGGAGGAGGAGAGGGGAGGTTTTATGGAGGAGGGGAGCAGGTGGAGGTGGGGATCCATGGTGGGGGAGGGGACAGCGACCTGTCCCCCTCGTGTACGTCCGTACGGAGAAGAAGACGTGGTGGGCTGATGGTGGGGTTGTAGGTGGGCTGGCCTGCCTCCCCCTGTGTTTTATTTCTTTTTCTTCCTTTTTTTTGTAGAAGGAGAAAAGATGGAAAAGAAGGGGGTTTTTGGGGTTCAAAAATTATGGGGACAATTTTTATGGTTTCATTATTGCAAATGCCCAGTTGCATGCTATTTTGTTTTTGTAAATTTCAATTTCACAAATTATTTGAATTTGCAAACTTGAATTCAAATTAGGGGTTTATTTAATACCAATTTGAAAACCAACCATTTGTAATTATTCCCAATTCCCAAAATGATTTGTTTGCAATTTTATTTGAAACCATTTGGGACATGTTTGAATTTAAATTGGTTTGAAAACAAGGTGCAATGCATATGATGCAATGCTATGCAAAAGAAAAACAACCAGAATTCTATTTGGGGAAAAATCCCCCGGGTGTTACAGTCGACACCACTAACAAGGGATTGCGCCCTCGCAATCCACCCACTAACCCGGGAGGGGAAATAAGTTCGACTATCGATTCTTCATGCTTCCAGTTGATCTCCTCGACACCACTAACAAGGGCTTCTCGACACCACTAACAAGAGATTCTTGCTCGGAGTGACGACGATCTTCTCCCGCTAGGAATCTTCCGATGATCGAACCTATTAGGTTAACGGCTCAGAAAACGTCCACCCACGTAGGATCCTAAAATTTTGAAAGATAGATAAGAGAGGAGACTCCAAAACAAATAAGATAGAAGGAGAAATAGAATAGAGATAAGGAGAAAACAAGAATCCTATTGAGATGTTTCCAAAACAGGTTTTGCACAAATAGTTTTTGACACTCTAGAAACACGACCGTTAGCGAGGTTATCCTACAGGCTTTGCGGACCCGTTGCTTCGATAACCATTCGTATCGAAACAACATTGGGAATCGGAAACCATGCTCTGATACCATTTGTGACGCCCCGAGATCGGGCACTATGCAGATTTCAGCATTTCCGCTAAAATCCACATAATAACCGTTTCCAGGTTGCCACTTGTGATAACATTACAACAGTTCACGAATAATCCACAACAACAACTGAGGAGGTATATACAAGACGACTCAAACGAGTCAAGGATACAACTGATACAATACAAAGATCCAAATGACAGCGGAAGAAACAACATAGTGTCCGACTACGGACAAGATACAAATTGGACTAAGAGTCCTGAAGATAACCGATGGCGTCCAATCCCTGCCCAGGCCAAGCCGGAGAGATTCCCAACCTAACGTCGTCAGACTTCAAACCTGTTGACTGCAATGTGGAATATGCAGCCACGAAATGGATTCGTGGGTCAGTACGGTTAAGTACTGGCAAGTGGATAACCCATACTCACAAGATACCAGCGTAACCAATCATCACAAGATACAAATACTTTGCGTACAACGGAAAGGAAGGGATTATTGCAAAGAAGCGGCAGCGGGCTGCACTAACTAACTACAGAGACGCGCTACAACATCCGGCTAAAAGAAAGGGATAAGATAGCGTATCAGAACGAACTACAACTACTCACCAAACAATAATCATCCCATGTTACCCCCTACTAAGGAAGCAACCCAAGGAAACTCACACTGTTGATTAAGGTGACATTCATTTTTATGGTGGAGGTAATCTATATTACTAGTCAAGTTATCATCGTTAAGTGTAAGTTGTCTGAGTACTTGTTAGCCAGCACTTTCACCAAGTCATCCATAACCGCGGACAACACGGCTTCTCGAGAAGATTTAACCCTGCAGGGATGCACCAATTTGGCCGTACACGTAAGAATGACCCGCCAGATGGAAATGCACTTCCACGAGGCGAGGCACTCAACACAACCCAACTCTTCTTCGCATCAAGCCCAAAGAACCACGTGCTGTGCGTGCGCGGCTAATCGAGCCCCCACGAAGAAAAGGGGGACCCTCATAGCACTGGAAGACCACGCCGCCCTAAATGCCGACTACAAAAGTTCCACCCTGGCGCCAAGGGTTCGCACCTGCATATGCATGCATCAAATGGAAAGCCCGAACTAAGTGTGGCGATTTGGACGAGATGCGAATCGAATCAGAATTGCGGGGGGCGCCCAAACTCGCTTCCCACATGCGGTTAGCGCTCTCATCCTGGATCGGAGGACAAGACCCTTTTCCTAATTAAGGTCGACACTAGCAGGCCTCAAAACCACGCCGGGCCTCCTGCCGGTGCCTTATCATCAAATTATTATTACCCAAAACATTAACATGTTGTTGATTAAGTTGAAACCCAACTATCAAACTAAACAGGTGATAAGACGGACAGCAAGACTTGAGCGCAAACAACACTAAGCATGCAACTACGACACGAGGGCCAACGGGGTAAACAAACAACAAGTAATAGGAAGTGGAAGTGTCGAGACATCGTAGTAGTTTTCATAGACGGGGGTGCCATGAGACTACGGTAGAGACGTGGGGTAACGGGATAGCGTAGTAACACAGAACACGGGATTTTACCCAGGTTCGGTACGTCGCGACAGTACGGCGTACCTACTCCTGCACTTCTCACTAATTGGGACTAAAGCCCGTTTATCAGGGTTACAATGTGAGGGTGTGGATCTAGCTTCTCGGCGAGGATGAGCTTCTCGGCGAGTTGCGTAGAGCTTGAACTTGTGTCTAACTTAACTTGTTTAATCCATCTCCCGTCCGGCTTTATATAATAGCCGGATTAGGGCTTACAGAATAAGAAACCTAGAAGACTACGTTTAACTTGTAACTTGGAAAACAAGGAATCCGTCTTCTCCTCCAAGCCAGATCACGCGGGCCGTGATCCGGGTTCTTCTAGAATCCGGCTTCTGCGCGTCGGACTACTGGGCCGCCCAATGGACCTAAGCCCATTACCATGTAGGCCACCCTGGTAGTCCGGCTCTTTTTCTACCATCTTCTATACCCCTATTCAGTATATATCCGACAGTAGCCCCCAGGAAGGATCAAAACTCTGATTCTCCGTCTTTCGCCAAATACATTTTGTCCGGGAAATCTTGATTCAGCAGTCTTGATTCTTTCTACTTTCCTTTTGAAGGAGATGGTAACATAAAACTCGGAACTATGAAAATCCGGCTTTTCTTCTCGCGATCCTTCGCGGAAAAGGAACTCATAACGTCAGCGTCTTAAACATGCTGACGCAAGCGTCGCTTGGTTCCACGCGGGAAACCCCTCAGCGTATCTCTGACAGATTCTCACGGGAAACGAGGAGATAGCCATCATTCCCATGTCGTTTTATTTCCCGGATTTTCCGGCGAGCGACACGCGTCGAACATCCAACGGTCGAAAGAGCCGTTGGCACGTATCTAAACGATTTTCCGGCTATAAATAGCCATCATCGTCCTCATCAGAAACTTTCCTCACTCCCTCACTGCCCACACCATTGACGCGCACGCGAGCTCGAGAGCAAGTCCTTGTCCCAGGCGCACTTAGCATCCAAACGCACCGAAACGCGCCACCAAAAGATGGCCTCCTCGCCGTCGTTGCCGACCCGCGCCGCCATCGATGAGCTCGTCAGCGATCTGGATCCGCAGCCAGGATCGCCTAAGCACGCCGGCGGCAAGCCGGAGAAGACTACGGCTTCCGCGGCGGGTGGAGAAAACACTTCCACCGCCGCGGACATTGCGGGATCAAGCTCCGCAGCACCCCCTCCGTTCGTCCCAACGACGGCGAGGGTCAAGATCCATTCCCGTGGCGATGAGCGCTTTGCCACCGGAGCCAACAACGAAACAGAAATTGTCGGCAATTGGAGTCCGAGTAATACTTCTCTCGTCCTTCTTCGTCGGATGTCAAAGGAGGGATCCATAGTTAAGGGCAAATGGCGAATCTCGAAAGATGAACCCGAGCCCAAGCCAGAAGTCGGAGAACGCGTCATCCTTACCTCTCATGTTGCGAGAGGTATGGGTTTTCCCCCTTCCGCCTTTTTTCTAGATGTCCTTGACTTTTATGGCGTTCAACCACACAATATTTCTCCGAATTCCATCCTCTACTTAGCTAGTTTCCAAGCCCTTTTCGAAGGATATCTCGGGATGACACCTGACCTAAATTTCTGGCAATATTGCTTTGAGGTAAAGCATAACATCACAAATGGCATTTCGCCCATTTGCGGAACCGTATCTTTCATCCTCAGAAAATTTAGGGAGGAATGGTATCCAAAAATAGAAATGCCGGAACCTGACCAATCTTGGCTAGGTTCTTTCTTTTATCATCAGGACATTCCATTCCCAGGCAGGGCAACCGGGGTTCCTCCCTTTGTTAATTCTGCCGCTACTCCTCGCGATAGTTGGACAGCCGCAGTAGGGGAAAATTTGCCAGAAAACCTGATGAAGATAAAGCGGCGCATCGCCAAACTTTCTTCCTCTCAACCTTCTTTGGTTGGGAAGGATACCGTTATGTGCTGGTTTGGACGCCGTATCCAACCTCTCTCTTTTCGTTCTCGACTTCTTTGCGAATACCAAGGGCCAGAAGATAGCATGAGAGGAACAGATAAGGCCTTTACCAGAAAGGATTTTATAGGACGACTTCACGAACTGGTCGCCGTCAGTAATCAGATTGAGGAAAGTCTGGCGATTTATCACGTGGAAAATCTGGTCCCTAAGGTATTTATCTTTCCTTGTTTCCACGTTTTTCTTCAGATTATCTTCTCTCTCCACTTTTTATCATATTGTTAACTCCTTCCCAGTTTGATGAACTTGGAGAAAATGATCTTGCTTCCGACGCTGAACTCAACAAATTACATGCCGAGTTTCACAACAATCGGAAGCGCAAAAGGCAATCAGCTACCAAAGAGGAATCTATTCCCAACCTGGACGATATCCGGATAAAAGAAGAACCGTTCGACGAACTCGGATATATTCGTCCGGAGGCAAAGAAATTCTTTGTTCCTGCGCCTCTGATTCGCCCTTGGCCACAAAATGGATTAGTTGTTCGCAATGATATCGCATTTTCGCCTCGTCAGGTTATACACGATGGCCTTCATCACGTTGGAATTCTCTTCGCGGAATATGCCAAAGAATTCAACGAGGTCTTGATCGATTTGCGAGAAATGAGCCAGGTAATACTTCTATCCCCCAAGCATTAAGTTGAAATATGAATTCTTCTTAATGTTTCTTCATATGCCTGTTCAAACTTAAGCATCTGGCTTTCATTTCCATGTTTTAGCATTCCGCAGACGCCATAAACTTGGAAGTTTTTAAGAAGCTTAGTCTCAAGAGCAGAGAAGTAAAAACCCTTCAATCTGTTATTGAGTCTAAAAGCAACGAACTAGTGTCATCTACGCGGCAACTATCAAAAGCCACCGGTATTTTATTTTGTACCATTTGTTTTCGCTGGAGAATTCTTCGGAATTGTTTTGTAAACTCAAATTAATTATTGCCCTCCAGCTGCTTTAAACAAAGCCAACAAATTAGCAGAAAACGCTGTCCATGTTTCTCAGCTTCGTGAGGAAAACTCAAACCTCCGAAAGGAACTTCTGAAAGCTCAAGAAGACCTAGAAGCCAGTAATCTGGCCCTTGAGATTGCTCAATCCAAGGCCTCTTTACAGGCAGCAGAAGATAAATCTGTTATCAATGATTTGGAAAGTATGCTACTCCCGCGCATGAAAGAAGGCGATGAAATTGACAAGGTTCTTGGTAAGTTAACTTCTTTTTACCAATGTCTTCCTGTCTTATTTTTTGTATCTTTCCATGTAACCTTTACTTTTGTCGGAAAAGCAGGAAATTTTCCAGGAATTTCTCGGACTGAAAAGATCCGGGCCTTTGGGGAAGTGTGGAATTCAATCAGGAATGCAGGAATGCAGCTGATTAATAAATTCCTTCCCACAAGTACTGTATGCTTTTCGGAAGTCTACCGACTTCCGGGTGCCATCACAGAAGTAGCAGAGTCGAAAGAATCCATCCTTCGCTCTGCCGCACGAGGTGGTGCACGCATGGCACTTGGCCTTATGCGTCTACATTACCCTAATGCCAAATCTTGGCGCGTAGCATCCGGTATCCCTCAAGGATATACAGAAGCGCAACGAAATGCGATTTTTGACGAAGTTAAAGGGCACGCTTCCAAGATTGCCTCTATGGTCAACATTTCCATTACTTATCCGGAAGAAGAAGTGCCCGCAGCCCCCGAGAATGATAGCAGTGATGAAGACTCGGATGCTTGACGGAATACACTCGACCCGAATGATGGATGTGTATAAGAGCATTTTTACAATGCAATTCATATTGTAATGCTTCTATGTCGTTTGTCGAAACAAGAACTCCGCCTTTTGCAATTTCAAGTTTCTTGCAAAGTTTTTCCGGGTTTGACTGTTCCTTTATCTTCAAAGTAATCTGGCAACTGTGTTTTAACTGCTCTAGTGTTTAAAAATGGCTCAACTAGCAATATGTATCATCATGTCGAGTAACTGGGGACGAACCAAACAGTTTTAAAACTCAGAAACATGGATCATGCTAGAAGCATTTTTACTGACTAGTTTCAGTAACCCAACACATACACAATCAGATAAAATTTAGAGAAAACAAGGAACTGCTTTGAAACTTGGGCACGCAGGCACAATCCGAGTTTCCTTTAACCTTTAACAGGCCGAATCATTCAGCTTTTAAACACCGAGCACGCAGGCACAATTCGGGTTAACATTGAGTATTTGTAAGATCATTGGGAAATAGATGAGGCGGAAATATTTTGTACTTATAATGAAATATGAATGACAACATTCCGACAACTTTATTTCATGGTCTCAAAGATGTTTACATAGAAATTGAACTAAGTATAGAAGGGACGTAATTGCTGGATACTCCAAGGCCTCTTTGTCTCTCCTAGTTCATCATCTATTTTTCTCTTTCTTTTGCGATTCGGCTTCTCGGGATCATCCTCCGTATCTCAAATGTCGACAAGATAGTATGATCCATTCTTCATGGCTTTACTGATGACAAATGGTCCTTCCCATACTGGGGCCAATTTGTGCTTCCTTTGCTGCACCAATCTCAGCACTAAGTCACCTTCTTTAAAAGAACGATGCCTGATTTTCCGACTATGATAACGTCGTAAACCTTGCTGGTAGATGGCAGATCTTTGAAGCACAAGTTCTCGTTCCTCTTCTAAGAGATCGACGGCATCCTGTCGTGCTTCTTCGGCATCCGAGTCGTCAAAATTCTGCACTCTTGGGCTATCATGGATCATGTCCGTTGGAAGAATAGCTTCCGCACCATAAACTAGGAAAAACGGGGTTTGCTCAGTTGACCTATTTGGCGTCGTTCGAATACTCCATAACACGGAAGGTAGCTCTTCTACCCATGCTCCAGCTGCTCTATGGAGAGGAGATTCGAGTCTTGGGCGTATTCCTTGCAGGATTGAACTGTTCATTCTTTCAACCTGTCCATTACATTGCGGGTGTGCCACAGATGCAAGATCTAAGCGGATTCCCGTTTGTTGGCAGTATTTTGCCAACTCCCCAATGGAGAAATTTGTCCCGTTATCAGTTATTATGCTGTGTGGGACGCCATACCTCATTACTAAATCAATAATGAAATTTCTGGCAGTTGTGCCATCCAGCTTTTTGATGGGTTTAGCCTCCACCCATTTTGTATACTTATCTACCGCTACGAGTAGATGTGTAAGTCCACCTCTTGCAGTTTTGAACGGTCCCATCATATCTAGCCCCCAGACCGCAAACGGCCATGTGATAGGGATAGTTTTAAGTGCTTGGGCCGGCAAATTAGTCTGCTTGGCGTAATATTGACATCCTTCGCATGTATTCACTATGCGTTCGGCGTCTGACTTGGCTGTTAGCCAGAAAAACCCCGCCCGGAATGCTTTTTTGACTATGCTTTTTGATTGAGCATGATGTCCGCAATCGCCGGCATGGATTTCTTCGAGTATTTCTCTTCCTTCTTCTGGTGAAATACACCGTTGAAAGATTCCGGAAGTACTGCGTTTATACAAGTGGTCGTTGATCACCACGTATCCTTTGCACCGACGCTGTATTTGCCTTTGCAAGACTTCGTCTGCTCCTTCCGGGTACTTCTGATTGACTAAGAAGTTTAAGTATGGAATTGTCCAATCCGGTTTAACGAGCATGACCTCGATTGTTTCAGATGCCAGAGGGTAATCAACGTCTCCACCTTTTATGGATGGTTCATGCAAGTGCTGGACGAATACCCCTGGTGGTAAAGTTTTTACTCTCTCTGATCCCATGCGGGCTAACGCATCCGCATTCCAGTTTTCCTCCCTTTTTATGTGAAGGACTTCGAACCCGAAGAAACAGATGGCGAACTCATCCACCGTCCTCCGATATTCGGCCATTATAGGGCTTTTCGCGTCCCAGGTTTGGTTGAGCTGATGCTGTACCAAATCCGAGTCTCCATAGCATAAGATGCGTTTTACCCCTATTTCTTTTGCAATATGCAAGCCATGAAGCAGAGCTTCGTATTCTGCCACGTTATTACTGGCGTTGAAGTGTATTTGTAATACGTACTCCATTGTGTCTCCCTTGGGAGATTTTAGGACTACGCCAGCCCCAGCTCCTTCCTTCATCTTGGATCCGTCAAAGTGCATGATCCAGTACTCGGATTCTGGCATCGGTGTTTTTTCCATTGCTTATGTCCAGTCGGCGACGAAATCTGCCAAAACTTGGGATTTTATTGCCGTCCTTGGCTGGTACTTAATGTCGAAGGCTGCCAGCTCGATGCCCCATTTAGCTACTCGGCCGGTTGCCTCCGCATTGTTTATAATATCCCCTAGTGGTGCTTTACATACCACTGTTATGGAATGCCCTTGGAAGTAATGGCGCAGTTTTCTGGATGCAAAAAATACGCCATATGCCAGTTTCTGGTAGTGCGGATACCTTTGTTTGGATTCGGAAAAAACTTCGCTTATGTAATATACCGGATGTTGATCTGGTATGCTTTGTTCTTCTTTTGTCCGTTCCACAACGATTACCGCACTAATAACCCGACTTGTAGCCGTAAGGTATAATAACATGGGTTCTTCGTCTTTTGGAGATGCCAATATGGGAGCGTTCATCAAGGCTTCCTTCAACTGGGCCAACGCTGCATCAGCCTCTTCTGTCCATTCGAACTTGTCGGATTTCTTCAGCAGCTTGTAGAGTGGTAAGGCTTTATCCCCCAGCCGACTGATAAATCTGCTGACGGCTGCAGCGGAACCCGTCAATCATTGGACATCTTTTATACATGTAGGTTTTGAGATGTTCAAGATTGCCTTGATCTTTTCCGGGTTAACTTCTATTCCTCTGTGGGAAACAATGAAACCCAGAAGTTTTCCTGAGGGAACCCCGAATACGCACTTAGATGGATTCAAATTCATCTTGTAAGTGCGTAAGTTTTCGAAAGTTTCTCGCAAATCCTCAAGGAGTGTATCTTTTTCCTTGGTTACGACAGCGATATCGTCCACGTAAACATGAACGTTTCTGCCAATTTGACTATGCAAACAGCGTTGCATGCAACGCTGGTAGGTTGCACCTGCGTTCTTCAGGCCAAAAGGCATGGTTATGTAATAGTACGTCCCATACGGGGTTATAAAAGAAGTCTTGATTTGATCTTCCTTTTTCATGCGTATTTGGTGGTACCCGGAGTATGCATCCAAAAAGCATAAAAGCTCGGAGCCTGCAGTGGCATCTATTATTTGATCGATTCGCGGTAACGCGAACCTATCTTTCGGACACAACTTGTTCAATCCTGTGTAATCTATACACATTCTAAGAGCAGTGGTGTCTTTCTTCGGTACTAGGACCGGATTTGCGGACCAATCAGTATGGATTACTTCCTTGATGAAATCCGCTGCTAAAAGCCGGATAATTTCCTTGCCAATAGCCTTCCGTCTTCTTCCGTCAAAACGACGGAGACCTTGTTTGACGTGTTTTGATCCGGGAATAACCTTGAGTTGGTGCTCAGCAAGTTCCCTGGGTACGCCTGGCATGTCAGCTGGACACCAGGCAAAAATATCCCAGTTCTCACGGAGGAACTTGATGAGCTCGCCTTCCTATTTGTCGGTCATCCCAGCCCCTACGACGACAAATTTTGTCGGATCTTTTGGATCTAGGATTACCTGGCTTGTATTCTCGGACGCCTTGAAACTATCTGTTGGCTTCCGAGTTTCTTTTCCTGCCGGCATTTCTTTCGGCGATACTTCCTTGGCTAATTCCTTCAGTTCCTCCTTTGCTATAACTCTCTGAGCGCAAAGGGCGTTTTCTTTCTCCAACTCGTTTGCCAGCTTGAAATCACCGGCTATGGTCCTGGCATTTTCAGCTTGTTGTAGATATAACAGGATCTTGCCATGAATTTGGCGAAAGCTGGACGTCCGAGTATTGCGTGATACACGCTTTCGAACGGCACTACTTCGAAGGATACTTTTTCCTGCCGGAAGTGATCTTTATCTCCGAAGGTGACATCTAGGGAAATTTCTCCTAGGGATCGTGCTTGCCTGCCAGGAACAATGCCATGGAAGCGTATATTGCTGTAGTTGAGCTGGGACTCGGAGATCTTCAAGTGCTTCAGTGTATCCAGGTACATTATATTAATGCTGGATCCTCCGTCCATCAGCACTCTTCTTAGCCTAGTGTTTTGAACAATAGGGCTGACAACAAGAGCTTGTGTGCCGGGTTCAGGGATATTTCCGGGATGATCAGACTGATCCCAGATTATCGGTGTGTTGGAGTACTTCAAGAACTTCGGAGTTGCCGGAACAACCGCGTTTATTTCTCG
This sequence comes from Alopecurus myosuroides, assembly GCA_028641055.1. NCBI lineage: Eukaryota > Viridiplantae > Streptophyta > Magnoliopsida > Poales > Poaceae > Alopecurus > Alopecurus myosuroides. The sequence continues at coordinate 112,948,555 of CM054059.1, read as the reverse complement.
AAGTGTTCTTTTGGCCACCTTTGCTGACGGGGTTGCTAAGAAAGTTAGCATTGCTTCTCCGCCAACTCTCGGAAATTTGGGTTCGCCCTTTCGCTGTTGTTCCTGGATTTTGTCGTCAGTATCCGATTCACTGTCTTCTTTTTCAGCTTCTGGCTTTTGTTTGGCAGGTTTCCTTTTGGAACCCTTCCCTTTATTTCCGGATCCTGCATTGCCTTTCATATGCTTGTTTAGCCGGCATTGCGCGTTTGTGTGGGTTGGTTTCCCAAATTGCGAGTGGTGGACGCAGGGTTCCGACTTAATTCTCTCCCATTCTTCGGGAGTGTAATTGATTGGATCTGGACTGCGGCCTTTCCACTTATTCGCCTTTTCTCCTCCAAAGGCTATGTTGACCTCCTTGGGCTTTGTCGTTGACTCTGGAGTTCCTTTTTTGTCAGAACGAGGGGTTTTCTTGGCGAGTATTAGTGACTCAATATTGCCTCCTCTTGCTCTGATATCATCTTCGGCTGCAGCATGCTCATTAGCGGTTGTAAGCATAGATCCGAGATCTTTGTGCTGTTTAGAACCAACCATGAACGGTACGAGTCCGGGTTTTAGGCCATTGACGAAAGCATGCATTGCTTGTACGTCAGTTACTCCAGAGCAACTATTCTTCATTGCAGTCCATCTGGAGATGAAATCCACGTATGGTTCGTCCTCAAATTGGGTGCAACGGTTCAGCTGGTTGATGCTATTTGGGCGTTTGTATGTTCCCCGGAAATGCTGAGTGAATACTCTAGCCATATCATCCCAGCTGTCGACAGTTCTTGATGGTAAACCATTAATCCAATCTCTGGCTCCGTCTAGCAACATTAGGGGAAGAAACTTGACAGCTTCCAGGTCTGTCCCATTGTTGATTTGGACGGCTGTATAATAATCTGAGAGCCAGGTATCCGGGTTTGTACTGCCGGTATATTTTTGGTAGGTTGGACCAACTTTGGCGAAGCCAGAATGCAGGGTTATCCTTCGGATCCTGTCAGTAAAACACTTAGGACCAAAGTATAGATCATCCTTTTCTGCTCTATCAATGTGTGCAGAATATCTCCCGGCTGAATGGACAGAAGGGGATCTGCTCCTTTCTTTTCCATTGTTGCGCGGACGCGCTTTTCCGAGGTTATCTCTATCTCTTCCGTGTTCACGTCCTTTAGGCGGAGTTCTGCTTCTATGCCTTTCCTTATCCTTAGGAGGTGTCCGGGATCTTTCACGTCTGTGAGGTATATCATATCTTCCAGCTTTTTCAGCTGGGTTTCTCGGAGGTGGCATTATTTTGCCGTCATTCCGGTGTTTGTCTTCCCGATCGTGTGGTTTATATCCATCTTTCGGGAGATGAGGTCCGATTCTAGACGTTGCGTCCCGGTTGTCTGGGTTTTTCCTGTCTTTTCTCGGATCCTCTTTTTTATCCGAATCTCCGGGTTCTTCCGGTCCAGGTGCTCCAGCAACGCAAGTAGCTGTTTTGCAGAGGGCGGAATTATCATGCAGCCTCCCTGATCGTTCTTGGCCTCGCTGTTGCTGCTGTAATGCTTTTCCTAGGAAAGCATACACCCCTTGGAGTTTTTCCCCGTTGGAGTACAGATCGTTGTTTAGGATGGCGAACGCTGCTTCCGCGTTTTCCGCTGCGGTTTTGTATATTGGTTCGCCCTTGGCATCTTTGCCGTTTAACTGCTTTTGCCAAGATGGGTTATAGAACCTTTCTTTTGGCGGCAGTTCTTCCGGTTTTGCGATTCCGGGTAACCTAGTAGGTTTTAACGCGGATCTATGCTTTCTCTCGTACTCCTCTATTTCTTCCTTCATGACCTTGATGTCATTATGGGTTTGTTGGAGATGTTGCCGAGATCTAAGCAGGTGTTGCTGTTGCCGTTGGAAAGCTTGTCTCCTGGCTTCCAGCATCTCAGGGGGTTCATCTGGTCCCACTGGTGTTTGTAATAGCTCTTGCTCTTCCTGTTCCGTCATTGGCGGAGCAGTGATTTCCTTAGATTTCTTTTCCGCTGGCTTTGTGCCGCTAACATCTCCTACTTCCAGGTTTTCATCAGCGAGATCGGCTGATTTTTTCTTCCGGAGTTTGTATTGGAGTTTTTTAGAAGCACGGTGCTTTTTCTTGGAAGAGGGAGGTTTTTTGACAGGTTCATCTTCTGTCATCTCCTTAACATTGGGGAATATCGGAGAAGTTTCTCCGTCTTCTCTCTCTTCCGCCGGCGGAGGGGTTTTAGGGCTTTCCTGGCTATCGGCACCCGTTGTATCAGCTGGTTTTGCCATTAGCACTTCATGGAATCCCTCTTGAAAGGACTTAACCTTTCTTACGAAGGCATCCTCGTCTTCGTCTTCGGAGTCGAAGTTATCCGATCCGGTTTCCGACTCTAACCTCGCCTCAATGGCGGCAAGCATGGACTCTGCTTCCGAGTTCATCGTCTGGTTGACGGATGTCGGATCTTCCGCCTCTGTGACGGGTGTTTCTTCTTCCGTCTCTATGACGGGTAGGTTGTTATCTGCCTCTTGCACGGGATTTCCGTCATCCGTGTTTTCAGCGATTTCGGATTGCACCATGCCGATAAAGTGTGTATCACTTTTTTGTCGGCGATCTGAGCAGAATCCGGCATCATAGTCGTCTTCGACTGGGTATTGGGCGGGTGGGATAAATTTGCTTCCACCGCAAAACCCCATTGCCTCTGCAGTTAGTCCGATAAAGATGTTAGCAGATCCGATCGGTAACACGCAGACACTTACCAGGTGGTTTTGCGCCGGTATATAGGATCCGTTGTCGAGGAAGCGGCCGACGTCGTCGTCGAACTCCAAGCTTCCGACAGTGATCGATCTTCCAATTCCGCCAAGTATCCCAGATCGAAATTTCACGCCTGACGTCGTTTGCCCCACGGTGGGCGCCAACTGTCGAGACATCGTAGTAGTTTTCATAGACGGGGGTGCCATGAGACTACCGTAGAGACGTGGGGTAACGGGATAGCGTAGTAACACAGAACACGGGATTTTAGCCAGGTTCGGTACGTCGCGACAGTACGGCGTACCTACTCCTGCACTTCTCACTAATTGGGACTAAAGCCCGTTTATCAGGGTTACAATGTGAGGGTGTAGATCTAGCTTCTCGGCGAGGATGAGCTTCTCAGCGAGTTGCGTAGAGCTTGAACTTGTGTCTAACTTAACTTGTTTAATCTATCTCCCGTCCGGCTTTATATAATAGCCGGATTAGGGCTTACAGAATAAGAAACCTAGAAGACTACGTTTAACTTGTAACTTGGAAAACAAGGAATCCGTCTTCTCCTCCAAGCCAGATCACGCGGGCCGTGATCCGGGTTCTTCTAGAATCCGGCTTCTGCGCGTCGGACTACTGGGCCGCCCAATGGACCTAAGCCCATTACCATGTAGGCCACCCTGGTAGTCCGGCTCTTTGTCTACCATCTTCTATACCCCTATTCAGTATATATCCGACAGGAAGGAAGGCTATATCATGGTTGCAAGGTAAACATATGATAGGATCGAGACACAAGCATCGAATCATAAGGCTAGAATAAAGGCAACGGGAAGAATCGGTAACATGTGATGAAAGGCAGCCATAGGTAGCAAGTGAGTATACTTGCCTGGAATCCAGCAACAGAGGTACATCCGAAGAACTTGTCGTTGCTCACATCATCTCAACGTCCTATCCACGAAGAAGCAACGAACTAGAACAAACACCGGATGCAACAATTACTCCTACGGCAAAATATCCAGCATGATCAAGATATGGATGCATGACAATTAATTGATGCATCAAAGTAAACCAGTTGACATGGTAAACATATTTAAATGGGCCCATATGCAATTTGGATTGCATATGGAAAAGCCCATGAATTAATGTTGAATTAAATGATCTACAATTAACCATCATGTGAAAGTTGATTAGAATGATGCATGGATGATGAAAATAATAAGAAAACAACAATAGCTTCAGTTTGATATGTTGTTTACCAAGTTTGAAATTTTATTTGTTAAGTTATGAACTTTGGCATTTTAAATGATTTAAACAAACATTTGTTGTTTTCACCAATTTTAAATGTTCAAAACATATACCCAAATTTATATTTGGAAAGAACACAAAATTTTAGATGGAATACATATTTCATTTGTTGAATTTGGATTCTAGACGAGCAAGTTATTAAATTGACAATTTTAACTGCATTAATTAAGAAATAGTTGTTTTCAGCAATTTAATTGATTCAAAACAGAAAACAAAGTTTATATTTGGAAAGCTTATTCAATTTTGCATGGAAAACATATTTTACATGTTGGAATTGGATTTGAATTGCCCAAGTTATGAATTTTGCAATTTAAAAGGTTTAATTAAAGCATTGAATTATTGCACCACTTTTAATTAGGAAAAACAGTAAACAAAATGTATTGAAAAGGTTGAAAACATGATTAAAATGTTTCACTGAACATTTTGAGCTATTAAACATAATTTTTGGATCATTATTGAATTTATTATGCATTTTTCCATAAGCATTTTTATTCTGCCCCTTTTAGTAAACAGAAGGAAACATGTTCAAAATTAATTCAATTGTGACCAAATAAAATACCACTGTGTAGAGTTTGTTAAGACAAAATTTTAGAGCCCAAGTTTGCTCAATTTGGGTGAACAGAACTCAAGTTATGAATTTCCAAAGTTTCAAATTTTAATAGCCATTTCTGTATTTAATTATTTAGTGCACAAATTATTACAGAAACATGTTGCAACTTTGTGACTAACAGAAAGAGCACAAGATTCTGAATCCATAGAAATTTGAATCACTGAAATTGGAGCATTTTTCAATTCGTTATGGATTTTACAAATAAAGATGCAGTTCTATTTTTCTAGAGTTCGAGAAATAAAAGAAAAAGGCCGAAAAAAGAGGTGGCTTTGCCACGGGTGGAATTCGAACCCGGGGCTCCAGGGAGTGCGGACAGGGTACCAAGCCAGTGGGCTGCTGTGCGTGTTTGTGATTGGATACAGGTCCGATTTGAGTTGACGTTGCCGTGGTGCGCTAACTGAACTCAGATCGAACGGAAGAAGTTTCAGAGAGACGACTTGACGAAGACGAGGTTGCAGCCATCGAGGTCATGGCGGACAGACCTCCCACTCACCCGAATTGGTACATACATGGAGCAAACAAGAGGGAGGAGGAGGGGAATCGGGAGAGGAGCTCACAGGGAGGTTGCTGGGGTAGAGGAACATGCTCGAGGATGACCGACGGCCACGAATTCCACGGAAGAAGGTGGCGGCCGGAGATGAAAAAGCGGACGTCGGCGGCGATCAGGATGCTCCCGGCTTGATTCCTTCGCAGGGGAGGAAGAGGAGGCCGCCCTGGTCCGGTTCCCGCCGTCGGCAATCCCTCGCAGCTACCACGACGGAGTCCCGATGGAGCTCCATCTCCGGCTATGGAGGTGAACGTGGTGGAGACAAACAGGGACGAAAAGGAGTGGAGAGAGGGGTGGCGACGGAGAGGAAGATGGGTAGGGAGAGGGCTAGGGTTTGGGAGGAGGAGAGGGGAGGTTTTATGGAGGAGGGGAGCAGGTGGAGGTGGGGATCCATGGTGGGGGAGGGGACAGCGACCTGTCCCCCTCGTGTACGTCCGTACGGAGAAGAAGACGTGGTGGGCTGATGGTGGGGTTGTAGGTGGGCTGGCCCATTTGGGCTGGCCTGCCTCCCCCTGTGTTTTATTTCTTTTTCTTCCTTTTTTTTTGTAGAAGGAGAAAAGATGGAAAAGAAGGGGGTTTTTGGGGTTCAAAAATTATGGGGACAATTTTTATGGTTTCATTATTGCAAATGCCCAGTTGCATGCTATTTTGTTTTTGAAAATTTCAATTTCACAAATTATTTGAATTTGCAAACTTGAATTCAAATTAGGGGTTTATTTAATACCAATTTGAAAACCAACCATTTGTAATTATTCCCAATTCCCAAAATGATTTGTTTGCAATTTTATTTGAAACCATTTGGGACATGTTTGAATTTAAATTGGTTTGAAAACAAGGTGCAATGCATATGATGCAATGCTATGCAAAAAGAAAAATAACCAGAATTCTATTTGGGGAAAATCCCCCGGGTGTTACAACCTTGCTGAACTTCACATTCTTCTTGGACCCAGGAAGGTTGGGTCCACCACCAGAGCATAAGTACCCGGGTTGGGCATGATCTTGGGATGATCGGCTCTGGACCAGACAAAGTCTTGGTCGCACCAGTGCATGTAATCCGGCACCGCTGGCATCACCGCGTTTATCTCCATCGCGCGCCTGCGCTAAAACTGCTTGTCATCCGGCTTGGTGGTGAACACCATGTAGCTCTCATGATGCTCCTGGTACTGGTTCCGGTCTCCACCACCATCATTGCCGTTATTGTTGTTGTTGTTGTTGCGGTTGTTGTTGCGGGTGTAGTAGTTGCGGCTGTTGTTGCGATTGTTGTTGTTTCTGGCCCCTTGGGCCACTTGGTTCACATTCTCTCTTCGCCTGTTCTCGGCCGGCCTGGGAGCATCTGCCCGGATGGGCTGCACATTGGAACCTAGAGCCGGAAGAGGAGGATGGGGAGGAAGTTGGCCAAAGCCCTCACTCTTGATCTGGTCCCACCAGCTGCACTGCCAAGTGGTATGATTGGCTGGTCTACTCGGATGCCGAGTGTGAAAGTTGCATGGCCCATCCTTCATGGTCTCAAAGATAAATCTCTGAGCAGCATCACCGGACTCCTGGGGGGCATTGTACTGCTGAGGAGCATTATACTGCTTCTTGAAGTTCTAGCCCTGATTCTGGTTTTTCCCATACTGGGGCCCAACAGTTTTTTTCCTTTGGCTGCTCCCGGCAGCAGCAGGATCTTGGTTCACAACAGCTACATGCTCCGATCCATATCGGATATCACGACGATCATGCCTTCTCTTGTTGTGGAAATCTTGGCGATCATTGCGTCGGTGTCCATCATTGTTTCTTCTCCTTGGTTCGAAGGAATCGAGCAGAGGCTGAGTAGGGTCACCGAGAGCGTACATATCTGCAATCTTGATTGTCTCGGCGAGCGTACTCGGCATCTCCCTCTGCAGTGTCTGCCATAGCATGTTGCCGTGCCAACAGCCTTGAGCAAACCAAGAAATGGCCTGTGACTCATTCACACCCTCGCAAGTGTTCCTCAGTGTGATCCACCGAGTAAGGTACTCCCTGTCAGTTTCTTCTTCCCTCTGCTTGCACGCAGAGAGCTGCTACGGCCTATTCGACCTCTTGTAAGTGCTGGTGAAGTTGCTGATAAAGGCTTCCGAGAAGTCGAGCCAGCATTTGACGTTGTCTCTCGGCAAATTGTTGATCCAGAGCCTGGCTGGGCCTTCCAACATCTGGGGCACATACCTCATAGCCCATTTTTGGTTACCGATGGCAATGTGCACAGCAGTAATGTAATCATTCAGTCAATCATCTGGCTTGGTCCTTCCATCATAAGTTTTAGTCCCTCTTGCCCACTAGAACTTGGATACAGCCTCTCGTGGTGGTATCACGGCAGATGCTATAGGATGGCTAAAGTGTTGGGGCCGATGGACGCTGGAGGTATCCGGGGAGGGATCGCACGGCGAGTAGTCGCGCGTAAGTAACACCGCAAACAACAATATCTACCCAGGTTCAGGGCCCTCGTGTGGAGGTAACACCCCTACTCCTGCCTACCTCTCTGTATGTATGTTTTCCGAGTAGCCACAGTACAATGTTTGCCTGCTGGCCGAGTAGCCACTCGGCTGTTCTCTCTAGCTCTAGTGTTGGCTCTTGCAATAAATGTGATCTGAGGCAACGTCCCTCGCGCAGGAGGGGGCAGGGCACCTTATATACTGGTGCCCAGCCGAATAAACAAAGACTAAAAGGTACAACTGATGTGACTTAAGCACTGTGACGCAGGGCACGCTTCCGGGATCTCGCGCTGAGAAGCCGCCGCGCCGTACGGCTGACAGGTCCTGTCCGCTCTGTCAGCCTCACAGTGTAGGCCCCCATCCTGTCATGTTCCCTCTGTCGATGACAAGAAAAGACATGTGCCAACCTCTCTGTCACCACGCCGCGTTGCTGATAATCACGTACCTAGTAAGTTGAACCGCACGCCGGTACGGCCATAGGATACGCGGGATCCTGTCAAAACGGCTCCATTGACTTCTTGCCCGAGTAGGAATGCAATCCATCTACTCGGACCACTTTACCGCTATCCGGACGAATACAAACTTTCTCCTTATCGCCTTTTGGCCTTCTATACTTATGACCGGATAGAGACTACCGGGTAGAGGATACCCGGGTAGCCACCAACCCGGCCAACAGTACTCTGATCTTCGCCTTTATCACTTGCCTTACCCCTACTCGGGGGTAGCCCCCCGACATTAGTCCCCAAAGCTGGTAGAGTCCAGCGAACTTGTTCACAGGGCCCTGCCAGCTTAAACCAAATTGTCTTCTTGTAGTAGAGAAGCCGAGTTGCACCTCAACTCGAACCTGTACCTCCTACTCGAATCTCTCCAGCTGTGGTTACGAGATAACCTTCCTGGTAGCCGAGTAGAGCAATTTCGAACACGATCCCGCTTGATCAGACCAAATACACCTCTCCGTGTCGCTACTGGGCACGTGTCAAGCCCCCGTGCCCCCCGACGCCTCGGTGCCAGGGACACAGCAGGCCACGTGCCAGTCTCTGCAACCAGGGCCCACAGCCCGTTAGGTCACGTCAAACGGTACACGAAGGCCCACGATCTGGGACGTGGAATTAACTGCGCCCGTTATGCGCGTGTTTCGCGGTGTGTGCGTTTCTAACGGACGGTTAACCCACGCCACATGATCAATGCCCACGATCAATCTGGTGATAACTGCAACGCGCGAGGCGAGATAAATACCCCCGCGCCGCCCACTTCTTCTTCTTCCTTCGCATTCCCAAACTCTCGCCCCCTCGCCTCTGTTGCCGTCGTCGAGCACACCGCCACTGCACCTCAACGCACCGCCGCCCTACGCACAGCGAGAGAGAGAGAAGCGCATCTCCGCGCATCACCGCCGAGCTCTTCCTCTCCCGCAAGCAACTCCGCTTCCATGGCGCACGGAGACGATGCGGTTTCCGCCCGAGCCGGCTGGGAGGGCTCGGACGTCACCGCAGAGGATTGCCAGTGGTCGGTTAACACCCGCCGCATCCCTCCCGGCGTCGTCTGCCAGCATCCAGGTACCGAACTCGTCCCCAAACCGGACAAGGATGAGTACGTTGTTTTCCTCTCACACTTCAAAGGCGGCTTCAGCCTTCCCATCTCCAAATTCCTCTCAGATTTTCTCCGCCATTGTGGCATTCAACCTCACCATCTCCCACCAAACGCCATAGTCATGCTTTCCACACACGCCACCGTATGTGAGGGTTTTCTCGGTGTCCACCCCACCATCCACACCTGGGGGAGATATTTCTTTCTCCGCAAACAGAAGATCCCAGATCCCGGCAACACTTCTACCCCCCGCGTGATGACCCAGACGGGTAGCGCGATGATGCTGTAGCGCCATACCGGACACCACCCGAGAGTTCTCGGGCTGGATACCGTGCGCAAGTGGCAGCGCGGGTTCTTGTACGTGAAGAACGTACCCGCCGAGAAGGGGAAGCCCATAGAAGACAGGATAGGGCTTCCGAAGTTCAAGAACGAGCTGCCCACTGGGCAGAATTGGGGATACCACCCAAAGAAGACCGTGCTAGACGTCCTCCAAGTAGAAAGGCGCCTGACCGAGTTGGTGGGAGAAGGACTGATTCAAGACGATCCAATTGCATGCTGGATTTCGCGCTGGGTACTCCCGCTCCAGCACCGAGTGCACAAGATGTGCTACATGGGAGGCCCCCGTGATTGCACCAGGACGACAACTTTCGAGCTCACCAAGGACGAGGAGGCCATCTGGGCCAGGTCCATCATGTCGACCTCGCTCACCGAGAATTGGGCTTACGGCTTCATGCCGTATAGCCGCACCAAGAAGATCAGTCAGGTTAGTGCTCTTCTCTGCATCCTTATTCTTTGTAGTTGTCACCGAGTAGAACTCCTCTTAGCCTCATATGCGTTGTATTTGCATGCTGTTCCGAGTAGAAACACTTAGCTTTATGTGCTTAGTGTTTGCACGCTATCCCGAGTAGAACTCCTTAGCTGAATATGCTTTGTGTTTGCATGCTAACCCGAGTAGAATTCCTTAGCCAAGAACTCAACTCACTGTGCTTTATGTTTTCCCCAACAACACATTGATCGCCAGCGAGAAGAGGATAATGAAATCTTCGAAGCCAACTTGACCAAGGACCGAGAAGAGGATGACACGACCGCATATGATACTCAGGATACCTTGTGTATCCCCAAAGCTACTCAGCCCGGTAAGTCCCGAGCAGACGCCTCTATTCGGGATTGGTCCGAAGATGACGAAGGTGATTGAGTTCACCTCTCTGTTTGCTAGCAGTAAACTTTGACTCTCTTTCCTTGCTTGTTTCAACTCCTTTCTTCTTCTACTCTGCAGAGGATCCTGAGTTAGACGAGGAGGAGGAAGTCCTGGTCGTCGATCCGCTATCGGTGGCCGCTCCCAATACTCGGAAGAGAGTTGGCAGTGGTGCCTAGGCACCTGCCCCCAAGAGGACCAAGAAGACAGTCGTGCCCAAGACCGGCGCATCCAAGAAGAGGAAAGCCCCCACCCGCAAAGGGTAAGTGTTCCTACGAGTACATCTTAACTTATTGCCGCTTCCTATTGCACCTTTCCCTTGGTTCCCTTCTCTGCTTTATGATCTTGCCCTATTCTTCCTCATAGCGAGGCTTTTGATGCCGACGCCACCACTTCGTCAACTCCTCAGGCGCGGACAACCCCGCCCCGAGAGGAGACTGTTGATATCTCGGATGAAGACGAGAACCGAGAGCCACGGGGAAGGGTGCGTGCGTCCTCCCCAGTTGATGAAGAACAAGACACCGGCGCCGAGAACGATGGCGCCAGAGTTGAGATAGATCTCACCTCCGAGCAGTCGCCACCCGACGCGCAGACAACTGCCCGAGTTGCTGACGACATTGAGAGACCGCCTACTCCTCCTGCTGCATCCACGGAGGAGAACACTGATCGCGCTGCCGAGCAGCATCAAGAAGATGCTGCCCTCGAGCGGCCAGATACCAACACGGAGCTGTGGCAAGAAGACAACGCTGCAGAGCAGCAAGATCCCGCGGCCGAGCCGCGGGTAGAAGATAATGTTGCCACAAGACCTGATCCCGCTGCGGAGCAGCGGGTAGAAGACGAAGTGATGGAGCCAGCCCGCTAAGACCCAGTGCAGCCAGATGCTGCACCGAGTAGCCGGTCGCCTGTGCCGCCAACTCCGCAGGTGACTCCACCCAGCGCACTAGTTCCTCCACCAACTCGACCACCTCCTCAACCTACTCTCCAAGTGCCACCACCCTCTTCTCGGCCAGCCTATACGCCAAGCACCAAGAAGATCATCAAGACCGCCGAGGCAACCCGGGTACAGCCAAAGCGCACAGTTTCTCAAGCTAGGCAGCAGATGCCGCCCCCCTAAGCCACGAGATGAGCCGTCCGGGAAGCAGGTGAAGAGCACCCAGCTTACGCTTGCTCCGTCTGCTTCAAACGCCAACCCGGATGCCTCCGAGGTCACTGGCCCCGTCGAGAAGCAGAGTGCGACCACCTACCCCGAGTACATGATGACCCTGTCGCAGCGCCACCAAATCTCACTATCCAAGGGAGAGAAGCGACTAGCCGCTCACAAAGAAGGCCAAGCCGTGGGGACCTCCAAGTCCAAGGGAAGAAGGCGACTCCCGAGCTCTTTTCTCGTGGCGAAGAAGATGAAGAGATTGAAGAAGAAGGCCTTACTACCATCTTGGACCGAGTAGGCTATGTTGATAAGGCTTGGAACAGCAAGGCGCACGGTAACCCCACTTGGAACGGTACCGAGTTGGGTCAGCTCGATCACTACCGCACCGACTGGAACAAGGCTGATGTAGGCTTTGTCGCCATGATGGTTGCTAGCCCTTCCTGCACCTTGGCCGAAAATCTGTTCGTCATCCGCAAGAACATCGAGGACATCGAACAGAGCTACGTGATAAGTATTTCTTCTCCTTCTTGCATTTTCCGAGTTGCTGGTTTCTTCTTTCTCTTCTCTTTTTCTCTTTTCCTCTTAGTCATTCCCCCAGTCCCCCAAGATTCGGGCCGAGTGAGTGAAGCCTCAACCGAGTTGACATTTACTCGGGCCAAATCTTCCAAACCACTTACACTTTCTCCCTTCTTCTCTGCAGGATAGCGTCCAGAAGAGGACCAGGGTTTTCCGTCGGCTACTCTGGAACCACCGCATCGCCAAAGACCGTATCCAAGCTCTGGAAGCCAACAAGAAGGATAGCGAGGCGATGGAGCAGATGGCCCTGGACCGCACTCTCCAGATCTCTGAGGTTGAAGGTAAGATTCTAGCATCTCGGTTTGCGCGTTTTGTGTTTACGCCCGTTCTTGCTTTTTGCTTCATAGTTGTTTTCTCTGCAAGCAAGCTCAAGGACTTGGTGGAAAAGCACCGAGACTGCGAAGTTTTTGCCGCCTCTGCCCAAAGCAAGATCACTACTCTGGAAGGTGAGCCTTCCTCTCTCTTCTCTGCAATTGTATCTTCCTACTTGGCTGCTTTGCTGATAATGCTGTTCTTTTTGCAGAAGAGTACAAAAAAATTCGGGAGCAACACCTGCAGTGCCTCACGCCCGCTGAGGTGAAACAGCAAATGCTAGCCCGGGAACTGGAGATTGAGAAGGAGCGCAAGACCGAGAGAGAGGAATACGAGAAGCTCCAACTTGATCTCCAAGCCGCACTCCAAACTGCCATCAACCATGTCAGCGAGAAGAAGGAGCTCGAGAGGACATCCAAGGCTGAGAAGCAGGCACTTGAGCTGGAGATCCAGGTGCTGAAGGATCGGAACTCGGCTCTCGAGACCCAGATCACGGAATCATGCCGCATCCATGCGAAGCATGTCTTAGACGAGACCGACTGGCATAGGAAACTGGGAGCAATTGTCCTTGAGATGGAATGTAAGTTGCCATTATCCGCTATCATGTTTGACTTTTTTCTCTATGCCCTCTTCTATTCTGTTTTTCTTCTTCTCGGTTTCTGTTTCTGACCTAACTTTAGGTCCTGCTGATTTAGATGTCTTCCCGGAGCTTCGTGCTGCTGGCGCAACAAGTGCGAACAAAGCAAGGAAAGCCAGGGCATCAGCCGGTCTTGGCCTTGATGATGGATCCACTATCTCGGACCTTCTCGCTAACTTGAAGACACAGGTGCATTCCCTCAAGGGCCTGGGCACCTCCATGGTGGCTACAACAATCAATTTGCACACCCTGTTCTGGCCAGAAAAGGAGGTCCCAGAAACATTCCAAGGAATTACCGAGAACCTGCGCAGAGTCAAGGCTGAACTTAAGAAGTGGCGTGCCTCCGCAGCTCGGGAAGGAGCTGACGAGTTGCTGCACTTCATCCTGAGCTGGTATGAGAACTTGGACCTTCAAAGGATCCGTGAGCGCCGCGAAGACTCCAAATGGACTAAAGACCCTGACTGCATCACTCTCCGAAAGGAGGTGGCCTACGAGATCACCTCCTACACTGAGACCAACGTCTACATCGACGGCCTCACCGAGCCGGACACTGACGTTGGAGAAGACGATGATGACGAGGACGATGAAGAGGACGAGGACTTGTCTGCGTTCGAGGAGGGTGCCGGAGAGGAGTGAGCCGAGCAGGAGGAGACCAAGGAGACTGAGAAGTCCGAGTAGCAGGGCAACACGGAGGAATCCGAGTTGGCCGCCAACGCTGATGCCGAGCAGCCGCAGCCTACCGCTCAGGAGACCACCATCACCACCGAGATGGTGATCCAGGTGCCAGCTCCCGAGTTGGGCGTGACTGCTACTGCTACGGATGGTCTCTACCCGCTAGCCTCCGACTCTGCGACGGATCCCATCTCCGTGGCTACAGCAACCTCCGATCAAACTGCCTCTGCCAACACCGATATTGACAACACGGGTTCCACTGTTGTGTAATCCCTGCAAATCTTTATCTCCAAACTCTTATTAGATCTCCGGGATGCCGGGTGCATATGTAATCAGTACAATTAAGTCCTTTGCTACTCAGTTTTAATTCAGTTATCAGTTTAGCAACTCTGGCTCAATGCCGGGTTGCGTTTCTATGCAAGTCCCCGAGTTGCATTTTTATCCACTCATTCTTTTTGTCTCAGCTCTTACCTGCCACTTGTGGCTTTTTTGGTAGTCGAGTCACAAGATTTCAAAGTTTGAGTTTCAAATACTTAGCCACTTAGAGAAATGCATGGTAACGCTGCCCACCACTTAGCCGAAAAGAGACAACAGAAACAGAAAAGAACACCCTACTCGGTTGCTACACCACATTTTTCCTTAGCAATTTTTCGTGTGCTCAGTGACCTTTGGCTTGTTCTCTAGCTTGCCATGAAGCCGGGTTGCGGACATCAGCAGAGTCGAAGAGTTGGCCCTTGGGTTTAAACACGTTACTAGATATGCTTATGAAATTCTAAGTAAAGCGACCGAGTAGACAAAGTAAAACAGAGTAGAACAACACAGAACAAATTTGGACAAGGGCAGTCCCCGAGTTTGAATTTGGAGTGCCTACTATAATTGTAACTCGGTTAAGGAGATACATACAACTTTCTGCTCATGAATGAAAGCGGCGGAGTAGAGCTACATTCCAGGGGCGCTTAGATTCCTCTCCGGCTCTATCCGGCATGTTCTTCTGGGGTGCCTGCGCGTCAACTAGATAGTAGGCATCATTGTGCAGAGCCTTGCTCACAGTGAAAGGCCCTTCCCACGGAGGGGATAGGTTGTGCATCCCAACCGTGTGCTGTACGAGCCTAAGGACCATGTCTCCTTATCGGAAAACCCTTGGGTTCACTTTCCGGCTGTGATAACGCCTCAAGTTTTGCTGATAGACAGCTGAACGTGACAGAGTTAACTCTCTTGCTTCTTCTAGCAGGTCAACGTTATTCTCTCGAGCTTCTCTCGCCTCCGCCTCAGTATAGAGGGTTACTCGGGGCGAGTCATGCTCTAGGTCAGTGGGCAACACGGCCTCAGCTACATATACCAGGAAGAATGGTGTGTATCCGGTTGATCGGTTAGGGGTAGTCCTTAGACTCCACAACACCGCCGGCAGCTCGTCGAGCCAACAACCAGGGGTTCGCTATAATGGCTCCATCAGCCTTGGCTTTATGCCGGATAGCACCATGCCATTTGCTTTCTCAACTTGCTAATTGGAGGCCGGATGCGCAACAGATGCAACATCTAGCCGGATCCACTTCTTCTTGCAGAATCTTGCGAAAGCACCCTCAGCAAAGTTTGTGCCATTATCAGTGATGATGTTGTGCGGGTAGCCATATCTCAGGATCACATCCTTTAGGAAACTCACAGTTGTGGCTCCATCACACTTCCGAATAGGCTTGACCTCAATCCACTTGGTGAACTTGTCAACCATGACCAAGATGTGAGTCATGTTGCCTCTAGCTGGCTTGAAAGGCCCCACCATATCCAAACACCAAACTGCAAATGGCCAAGTAATGGGAATGGTCTTCAACTCGGAAGCTGGCATATGAATCTTACTTGCAAATCTTTGGCAGCAGTTGCACTTTCTCACTATATCTTCAGCTTGCTTCAAGGCAGTGAGCCAATAGAAACCTACCGGAAAGCCTTGTTGACCAAAGCCCGAGAAGAGGCGTGATGCCCGCATTCCCCATGGTGTATCTCCACAAGAATTTCTTCTCCTTCTTCCGGCTCGACGCAGCGTTGCAGCACACCAGTAGGACTCCTTCTATGCAACACCTTGTTGAGGATACTGTAACCCTTGGATCTTCTCTATATTTGCCTAGCTTTGACCTCGTCGCTTGGTAAGGTGCCATCCGTTAGAAAGGATAATATGGGCAGGGCCCAACTCGGTGTCTCCCGTGTGGGAAACACTGGTTCGTCCACTTCCATTGGATCAGCCACCAAGACCTCTTCTGAGTTGGGGGCGAGTCCCCGAGTACTCGGAAAGGATCCCCTCGATGAATGCGACAGTCCTCGGGTTGAATGGAGCAGTCCCCGGGTTGCAGGTGCGAGTCCCCGGGTTGGAGACGACAGTCCCCGGGTTCTCTTTTGCAGCCTCCCATTCAATCTCCATCGGAACAGCTTCCTCTCCTGGCAGAGAAGGAACAAAGATAGACTCCGAGTTGGGGGATGGCTTGATGTATGGCTTTCTCAAATGCTCTAAGGCAATCCCAGCCGGGATGAACTGCCGAGAAGACCCCAACTTGGACAACTCATCAGCTGCGTCATTCTCAGCTGGGTGTATATGTTGGAACTCACATCCTTCAAAGAAGCCCGTCATGGTTTGCACCAGAAACCGATATGATGCCATGTTGGCATCCAGAGCATCCCAGGTGTTGGATACCTGGTGCACCACCAAATCCGAGTCGCCATAATAGATGATGTGCTGCAGCCCAACCTCCTTGGCTACCTTTAAGCCGTGTACCACGGCCTCATACTCGGACACATTGTTAGATGCCTTGAAATGAATCTGCAGCACGTACTTGAGTTGATCTCTCTTGGGTGACGTAAGCACTACGCCAGCACCAAGGCCTTCCTTCACTTTGGAGCCATCAAAATGCATCTTCCAGTAGTTGGTTTCCGGCAATGGAAGCTCATACTGCACCTCAGCCCAATCCACTAGAAAATCTGCCAGAATATGTGACTTGATGGCTTCTCTTCTCGCGTACAGAGGAGCGTACGCGGCTAGCTCGATTGCCCACTTGGCTACCCGACCGCTTGCTTCCTTGTTGCCCATGATGTCCGAGATGGGAGCAGAACTCACCACTGTGATGGGATGCTCTTGGAAATAATGCTTCAGCTTCTTGGCACCCAGGTATACGCCATAAGTCATCTTCTGGTAGTGCGGGTAGTTCTGCTTGGAGCTGGATAGCACCTCACTGAGATAGTACAGTGGCTGCTGCACAGTCTTGCCTTCCTCTTCTCTTTCCACCACTATCACCACACTGACTACCCGGTTGGTTGCCTCAGTATAGAGCAGCATTGGCTCTTTGGGTAGCGGACTAGCCAAGATGGCAGCGCTACCCAACATGGTCTTCAGTTCCTGGAATGCCACATCAGCTTGTGGTGTCCAGAAAAACTTGTCACTCTTCTTCATGAGTTGGTAAAGAGGCAAGGCCTTCTCGCCCATTCTGCGCAGGAAGCGGCTCAGAGAAGCCAAGCATCCGGTAAATTTCTGCACATCCTTCGGTGATCTCGGCAAAGACATGCTCTCTATAGCTTTTATCTTTGAAGGATTGGCTTCAATGCCCCGACTGGATACCAAGAAGCCGAGTAACTTGCCAGCCGGGACGCCAAAGGTGCATTTAGTCGGATTCAACTTCATCCTGTACTTGCGCAAGTTGGCAAAGGTTTCCTCAATACCACTAAGCAGAGTATGTGTTTTATACGTTTTGATGACAATGTTATCTACGTACACCTGCACATTTTTGACAATTTGATCATGTAAGCATTTCTGCATGCATCTCTGATAGGTAGCCCCAACATTCCGCAACCCAAAGCACATGACACGATAGCAATAAGCCCCGCACGGGGTAATAAAGGCAGTTTTTATTTGATCATCCGGGTTGAGAGCTATCTGATGGAAACCAGAGTAGGCATCAATGAAAGACAAAAGTTCATAACCGGCCGTGGAATCGATCACCTGATCTATGCGGGGTAGCGGGAATGGATCCTTGGGGCAGGCCTTGTTCAGGTCGGTGTAATCCACGCACATACGCCATGCGGTATCGGCCTTGGGGTCCTCCTTCTTCTTCTGAACCATAATCGGGTTGGGTAGCCAATCCGGATGCAGCACCTCCATGATAATTCCACTGATCAGCAACTTGGTGATCTGATCACCGATGGCTTTCCTCCTCTCATCACCAAAGCGGCGCATAGCCTGCTTAACCGTCTTGGCTTCATGCCGCACATGCAGCGAGTGCTCAACCAACTCCCTCGGGACATCCGACAGATCCTCATTGGACCATGCAAAGACATCCCGATTCACACGGAGGAAGTGGATGAGATCGCTTTCCTATTTTTCTCCCAACCCGGCGCCAATGATGGCAACACGGTCTGGGAACTCAGGATCGACCTGGACCTTCTTTATCTCCTGGGACGCCTGGAATGCAGTTCCGTACTGGGAACCCGGCATGCCAGGCGCACCGACTTGCGCTGCTTAAGCCATAGCCACCACCTCGTGTATCTTCTTCTTCTCGGCAGCAATGACCATAGACTCCGCCAGCTGAGAACTAGCAGACGCGCATTCCAAGGAAGGCTTGTAATCACCCGAGATGGTGATGACACCATTGGGACCTGGCATCTTCATCTTCAGGTAGGCTGCATGGGTTGAGGCCATGAACTTGCTGAGAGCAGGCCTACCGAGTAGAGCATGGTAGGGGCTCTGAAGATCAACTACTTCAAACTGCAGGCACTCGGTGCGGCAGTTCTCGCTGGTACCGAATAGGACATCCACCCAGATGCGGCCGATTGGAGCACAAGATACTCCCGGCACAATGCCATGGAATGTGGTCCTGCTGGGTAGCAGCATGTTCTCGGCGAGGCAAAGCTTCTCTAGTGTATCCCGGTACATGATGTTGATGCTGCTGCCGTTATCGACCAGCACCTTGCTGAACCTGGCATTCTTCTGGGTTCCCAAGAAAGTGGGATCCACCACCAGAGCATAGCTACCCGGATTAGGCATCACCTTGGGATGATCAGCTCTGGACCAAGTAACCTCTTGGTCGCACCAGTGCAGGTAGTGAGGCACAGCCGGGATCACTGCATTTACCTCCATCGCACGCCTGTGCAATGACTGCTTGTCGTCTGGCTCGGTGGTGAACATCATGTAGCTCTCATGGTACTGGTTGCGGTCTCCACCACCATTGTTGCCGTTGTTGTTGTTGTCAACAGTTTTTTTGCCTTTGGCTACTCCCAGTAGCCGCAGGGCCTTGAATCACAACGTTCACCTCCTCGGGATCATACCGAGTATCAATGCGGTCACCTTTGCGCTTGTTTCCGAAGTCTTGGCGTCTGCTGCTGTAACAACAACAACAACAACAACAACAACAACAACAACAACAACAACAACAACAACAACAACAACAATAACAACAACAACAACAACAACAACAACAGTTTTTTGCCTTTGGCTACTCCCAGTAGCCGCAGGGCCTTGAATCACAACGTTCACCTCCTCGGGATCATACCGAGTATCAATGCGGTCACCTTTGCGCTTGTTTCCGAAGTCCTGGTGATGGAGGGATGATAACCCGGTAGCCCAATTCCAAGGTGTAATTTGGCCCAAAGGACGCTGCGCAAGACCCGGCTAAGGATAAAAGAACTTCTAGAAGGCCCAAGATTGTAGGCCTCGTAACCCGGATTGTGGGTTACGGTAAGGAAAGTTAGGGTTTCGCACATAGTGTCCGGGTAGGATTCAGGGTGCGCCTTGGAGGGCAAGCCAGGGGGTCGTGATGAGGGGATAGTAACTCGGTATGCCAGCCCCAGGTGTAATCCGGCCCAAACGGCGTATGGACCAAATCCGGCTAAGGACGCAGAAGCTTCCGGAAGGCCCAGGGCTTGTAAGGATCGTAACCCGGATTGTGGGTTACGATAAGGAAAGCTAGGATACGTATGTAGAGTTCGAGTAGGACTCAAGGAGCGCTTTGTATGGCAAGCCAAAGGGGGTATGAGTACTATATAAACCAACCCCTAGGCTTCGCCTGAGAGAGATTCAAGTCATAACTGTAACACCTATTATCGAGTATCCAGTATAATCATATCGAGATCCGGCGAGTTGTGTTCCGGCTCTTAGATTGCTTTTCGCCATGTCTTCCTTCAAGCTAAATCCTCTCCCAAATACCTGTGTCGACTTGCCCCTAGATCAGTTACCCCCGGTAACATCTGCCGTGATTATCCCACGACAGTTGGCGCCCACCGTGGGGCCTGCGTCCAAAGGTGTTTACATCACGGGAGAAGCTCGGAAGAACATGAGGAACCTCGTCGTCGGAGAAATCTACGTCAACAACCAAGGAGAGAAGATGGTAGACGATTCTGGCTGGGGGCCAGAGTCGGATCACCTCGAAACCGGATCCGTCGTGACAGTCGGCCGCATCAACGTCTTCATCGGTATGGTATGTGCTTCCAATTCAAGCCGTGATAATCTTGAATCTGATTCTGTGTCAGGGGAGGACACGCGTGTTCAATCGGAAAAAGAAGAATCGATCGGAACAACGGGTCCGACAGAGAGGGAGGAAGGTGCCGAGTCTATACGGGATTTATCGGAGGACCGATACGAGAAGGAAAATAGCGAAGAGGAAGAACGGTACGAATCTACGCCAAGCATTATGCGCCGGGTTGCAGTTTATGCGGCCCCCGCAATCAATACCAATCAAGGAAACGCAGCCGCGGCGCCAGTCGGGGCGGCGCAGGTGCTGGCTCAGCAACAAGGTACGGCTGGCCCGATCTTGGCCCAGGTCGATGGAGAATCGGCATCAGTCACCAGTCGCCCAGCGGAGGAGGAGCGACACGCAAATATGTTTGGGTTCCAAGCAAACCGGACACCAGGGGCGGGCCCCTCGAATCCGCGTCACCCAGCTCTGTTTGATAATAATTTGATCTTGGATCCCACAGTCCTAGCTACAGTTATCACCCCAGAAAACGCAGCAGAGCGTGTAAGAGATCTGGACGTGGCTCGTCGTGCATTGGAGCAGCAAAGAAGGCAGGTAGAAGCAGAAAAGCAGGGGATGGCAGCGCGGCAGCGGGAACTGGATGACCTAGAGACCCGGCTTCGGGAGGAAACGACGAGGATTCACCAAAGGCACCGAACTATGTTACCGGCAACAGGAGGGGTTATCAACCCGACTGCCCTGGTGTTCACGCCTCAAGATCAGCCAATCCCACCGGCGAACCAAGGGACCATACCGCAACCAGCAACGGGAGTGCAGCCGGTAAACGCGCCAGCCGGGTTACCCTTGCCTCGGACGGGGGCGACAGCCGGCAACATCATGCCGCCTCCACCATCGCGATTCCGTACCCCAGCAGGTCACTACAACAACCCCATGGACAACGTGTATGCAGCAACACTCGCATTAAACCAGATTCCTGTAAGAGACTCGCCGCACGCAGAAGAAACCCGGCGAGCGATAGATCTGCTGCACACCGCGGTAGCACAGCAAGTCAATTATCCAGATCACAGAAGTGGGATGCATGGGACGCCATACGTGAGTCAACAACAGGGCAACGTCCAAACAAGCGCGGCACGACGAAGGGAAGAGCAACAGCAGATGCCACCCCCACCGCGCGTCCAGACAGTACCGGCAGTATCAGCAGCACAGGCAGTAGTGGACAGCTCCAGGGCCAGAAGAGCCGGGGCCGGGTCTGCAGCACACGATCCACCGGTGGCTCCTCACCCCGTGGCACCCCCGGCCGGGTCACGCATTTCCCGGGCGAGACCAGCCCCAACCACCCTTGCGGGACCCAAGTGTCTCTCGGATGATATCAGAGCGGAACCTTACCCGGAAAAGTTCAAAGAACCGGGGAAAGTAGTGAATTACGAGCCAACGATGGATCCGGAAACGTGGTTAAGCAGCTACGAGATGGCAATGTCAATTCGCAACGCATCCGAGAATCTCCAAGCCAAGTTCATGTACTTAATGATGTCAGAAGGAGCAGCAAAGTTATGGTTCACCAATTTACCGGAAAAGTCGATCAAGTCGTGGGAGGAGCTAAAAACCGCATTTATCAAGCACTTCCATGGGACCTGTAGGAAGTTATTTACTATTGATGACTTAGAAAGGTGCGTCCAGAAGAAAGGAGAGTCAGCACGAAGCTGGGTACGCCGGGTTATGGAGATACTCCACTCATCTACAGATATCCAACCAAAGGACGCACTACAAGCTATGGCGAAAACATGTAAGTATGTTCCTTTAGTACAAAAGCTAACCCGCATGAAATCCAGCAGAAATGCAGCGGAGGTTACGATGGGAGAGTTAATGGATGCATGCAACAAACACGCTGCAACGGATACTACAGAAGAGGAAGTTGATGACAAGAAGGCAAAAGCAAACGCAAGTAGCAGTGGGAAGACCGGCAATGGATCGGCACCAAACAACAATGGAAATAGCCAGAACAAGCGCCCGTTTGAGGGGAGTTCCGAGTTTGTGGCCAATACAGAGGCCGGGTCTTCGAGACCTAGATCCGAAGGGAATTTTAATACCGGAAATCACAATGGGGGACACTACCAAGTACCCCCAAGACCAAGCAACAGTTGGGACATATTTAGGATGGCGTGCCCGAAGCATAGCAGGAATGGCAAGCCGGCCAATCATTCATTGGAGCAGTGTGCCGACTTACAAAGGTGGAAGAACGAGGAAGTGAACAGGGCCATGCGAGGTGCGGGCCGAGGAGGAGGTCCGGGTCTAGGTGGAAATTCGGGCAACGGGCCGCCCCCAGCCGGCAATCCGCCAGTTGGAAATCAAGGTAACAATCAAGGGGGAGCGGGAGGATTTCAAGCTAACCCCAAACAGCTGGGTCAGTATCATGTGCACACTACTGGAGGTTCTAGCAAGGACAAGAAGATACTGAAACAAGCAGTTAATTCAGTCTCCTCCGCTGTTCCAAGATATTTGAGGTGGTCAGAGCAAGAGGTAACATGGAGCAGAAGAGATCACCCGGATAGGATTGATCACCCGGGAGTCCTGGCTTTGGTAGTGGCGCCACAGGTCAATGGTTACGAGCTGAAGAAAGTCTTGATGGATGGAGGGAGTAGTATCAATATCCTATACTGGGAAACTTTTCTGCGCATGGGCTTAAAGGAATCACAGTTGCAAAAAAGTACAACAGTTTTTCACGGGATAGTGCCGGGTCATTCGGCATGCCCCGAAGGAAAAGTGGCATTGGAGGTAGCTTTCGGGGAGTCAAAGGACAATTATCGAATCGAGTGGCTTACCTTTGAGGTAGTAAAGTTGCGCAGCCCTTATCATGCATTGTTTGGAAGGCCGGCTTATGCCAAGTTCATGGCAAGACCATGTTATGTGTATCTACAGCTGAAGATCCCGGGTCCTAGAAAGACCATCACCGTACACGGAAACCGAGATATAGCAGCTGAGTGTGATGAAGGAGACGCGGCAATGGCCGAGCAAGCCTGTAGGAAGGAAGAGCTCAAACATTACCGTTCTCAGGTGGACCTAGAAGAGAGAGCAACGTCAAAAAAGCCAACTCCTGAGGGGGACAAAGCAAAAGTTAGGGCAGAACAAAACCCTAAGATGGTAGGCTTCATCGGGAACGATATTTTCAAAACTCTCAGTAGGGAAGAAGAAGACGTACCACCATCCGCAGCTGATCACGTGTCAAGGGCGATATACCCGGAATGGCTAGCAAATCCGGTACTCATTACGAAAGGGCATAGCAAGTGGAGAATGTGTATCGGCCGTACCAACGCGAGGCCGATTCTCGAGAATAACTAAAGCAGTGTAATGGGCGGCAGGTTTCATACGCACTCTTTTCCTATCCAGGGTACCTAAGGGGACTGGAAGGTTTTTAATGAGGCGGCCTGCTGATTCAAGTAAGAAATTTTTATCAATAAAAGAAGATGGTTTCGAGTCTTATCATGATCCTTGCTTCAGTTACAAGTAAGTAACATTGTTATTATCAATACATCAATATCATCGAAATACATTACGTGAATATAGGTCTCCGGAGGGTTGATCTACTTCAATAAGTAATCACAAACCCGGAGACCCGGCCATGATGCCTATAAGTTATGGGGGCTGGTTACTCGTACAAACGGGTGCGGCTACAATCCTATAACTGGACAAAGGAGCCAATTTTCTTGATTATTCTTACTTAAGCTCGATGTGACTCGCACCAAAGTGGCATGATATGTTCACTTACGATTACAATCAAACTATGCAGCCCAATGGAGCGTGCTTGATTTTGTTTTTCGTATAGATGCAACGACATGGTATCCACGCGAAAGCCGGCTTATAGTACAAGGTAATCAAAAGGGTCATCTAAACCACAAGTCCATGCAGAGTATAAGGCTAACATAGCCGGAAACTCAACAAATATTAAGCATGACTTCAGTATTTATGAGAACAGCTATTGGTCTTCAGCTTGGTAAACAGCAGTATGTCATCTGAGAAAGCCCACGCCCCCATAGCTCGTACTTTGGGTCATGGGGACTGGGGACTTCGAAACAGAAACAAACTATTTAACTACCAAGGTCTGTAAACCTTAGTTGCCGAGTATTGGGGACTTAAAGAAAAGTCCATCTATCAAAACCTACGATACTCGGTTAACCGAGTCTCAAAAGGAAATTGAAAGCAAGAGTTCGAAGTATCGAGAATAAGCTCATAAGTAACACAAGGATGGATATTATCAAAAGCCAGGGAAGGCAAAGAGTTATCATGAATTAACAAAGCATACAGTCATAGTATCAGCATCAATGGCGCACAGGCGCACTACAAAAATCATATCAGTATCGAGAAACGAAAAGCACAAGGTAGCATCCTACTCGGCATCCTGAGAGCGGCCCTCCGGGTCTAGATCTTGGACTTGCTCCTTGGCCTTGCCAGCAGTTTTGCTCGGGCTCTTCACATCTGGACGGACAGGCGGAGGCACGGCCGGTGTAGAGGTGGACGGCTTTGCGCCTAGCTCTGCTTCTCTCTTTGCGGCCTCTTCTTTCCTCCTGGCCAGGTCAGTCGACCATCTTTCCACCATATCAAAAGGAGGAGGTGCATCCACCAAAATAACTTTGCCCTCAGCGTCATATGAACTCATGATCTGGTCCAGCTCCATTTTGTCGGCCAAGGTAGTGGCTGAGGGGCGTACAGCACGTTGAATATCTTTGAAGTCCTTGGGCTCAAACTTGGACCCGTCAGCTTTGAATTCTGGAAACCCGGATGTTACCTTGGCCGGGTCAAGCTTAGGAAAATAAGCCTTCGCCAGTGTAAGGGCCCGGGTCATTCCAATCCGGCAAGCTGAGCGCTTCATTATCTCAATCCATCCAGGCACCGTTGAGAAGGCCTGCATAAGATTATCTTCTCCCGGGTATACCTCAGAAGGCCACTTGATAGCATCCAGCAAAAGTTTCGTGCCGGCAAAAAACGTCCGGAGCATAGTCTTCAGAGTTTTAACTTGAGTAATGGCATTCTCCTCCGGAGCAGCAAGGTTAGCACCTGCAATCGAAACATGCAAGAGCATATCAGTAATGTTGGTTATTACAGCAGCAAGATAGAGATACGCAAATTAATCGCAAATAGCAAACTTACTTAGCAAGATACGGTAAGTGTCCGTAAGCTGAGTCGACAGGTTATTCAGCGAAGACTGGGCAGTATTGTACTTCTTCTTGTAAATGGAGACATCTTTTTTCAATGTCTTTATCTCCGCTTCAAGGGCCTCCCTACGCTTAACTTCAGCCAGCAAGAGCTGCTCAGCTTTAAGTAACGCTTCATCTGACTGAGTAATCTCTGCCTGCAAAGGCCGGGTAAAGCTGTGAGCCGGATATCATGAGAATGTTTCATCTGAGGAAATGAGTACCGGAAAGTACTATGCGAAGTACCGAGGATAATTAAAGAAAATTATACTCGGGACTTGGGGACTGGACGTATAATAAGGAGTATCACGTGAAAGTTACCTGATGTGCTGCAGCCATACGTTCTAAGACAGTCCCTTCTGAAGCTTTCATGGCGAGAAGAGCGCTCATAAGCTGGTTAAAGTCAGCGTTATCCGGGTTAGATGGCTCGGGTACCTGGAAAGTGGGAAAAGGAGCATTTCTTGTAACAGGAGGTGGCACCCGGGTCATCCGAATGTCGGAGTCTGGTCCCCCTCCCGCGCTTGAAGCTGCTCCCTTCTCCTTCTCGCTTGCGTGCGAAGCAGTTGGATACTCGGCGTCATGCCTAGCTGGCTCCGGTGGCGACACTTGCTCGTCGCCAGTCGTGGTGAAGGCATCATCAGCCGGCTCGCTCTCGACCCGGACCCTAGCCCCGGAGTCCTCCTGGTCGCTACTAATAACCGTGGCTCTGAAGAAGGCGCAAGGGCGCAATTAGTCTTTGATTTTTTAAAAAAAAAAAAAGGGTGAAAGTTCGGTGTAATATCAGGAAAAGGCGCTTACCCGGTGTTCACCGGGAAGTCCGAGGGAAAGCCGTCAATAGACCCGGAAGAGACTGGAAAATGGCAAGAAAGACCTGGGATTATGTTACAAAGGAACGATCGGAAAGAAATTTTGTTTACAACAAATACCAGGGTGTTGAACCGGGGGCGGCGAAGCGACCGGGTTAGGGGTCTCGTTGCCCGGATGATTCCGGGTTACTCGGCGCCTAGTCGCGGGCGGCTCCTTCAGTTACGATCAAAAGGGGTGGAGATGGGGTTAGCCCCGGAGTGACGTTATGGAAACAGAAAACCAAAGTGTGAGGAGATGAAGTAAAAACCTGGAGGGCTATCCTCTGGGATTTCCTCTTTGTTCCGGCTTTGGTGGCCGGCTCCGGCTCTTCCTCCTCGCTGGTGGACCCGCCCCTGCTGTCTGTTTCTTCTTCTTCGCTTTGGTCCTCTCGCTCTGAAAAATATCCGAGTTCCCGCATAAAGAAGAAGAAGTGGCAGGATATAACGTGTGCAAGGGAATCAAGTGTGTACCTTCATTCGAGTCAATGACATCGTCTTCCTCCTCCGCGTCTTCGGAACTAGGAGAGGTGTCGACCTTCCAGAAGGCGTCATCGGCCTGAGGAGAGAATGCCAGAGTAATGGTTAATATCAAGACAAGAGAAGCGGATAAAAGTAAGCTGTCAGAAGTCAAAATCAAAAGGCAGGGAACTTACTGCGGGGGCTGGATTCTCGAGGGTAAAAGGTTCTAATCCGGCTATGCCCCGGATTACCTCGAGTTTCTCTGTCAGGAAACCCTTAATCGTTTTGTTGATGTCACCCGGAGCAAGGGTGCTGGTAGAGAAGCGGATTGGGTCCGTGGTTTGACCCGAGTATTCGCACATCAGCTTCTCACGAAGGGAGTTTGGCTGAATGCGGAAGCTAACCCAGGTCTTCACCAGGTTTAGTCCGATGAGGCCTCGGGCGGACAAGATGGAGATCCTAGCTAACAAAGGCAAGATCGCCTCCCTGTCTGAGTCAGGGGCGAAGGCGTTGAATTTCTCGGAGATGTCAAGTTGACCCTCCGAGTAACCCGGCAACTTTTTTTCGCCGGGTGGAGAGGTATCCTGGCAGTAGAAGTAAGAAAGCTGCCAGTGTTTTACGTGAGAATTGAGAGAAATGGGAGGCATAAGGGAGTTCTTGCGGCGCTGGATAGAAACCCCGCCGCAAGTAAGAAGTGCGCCGTCGCCGCTTTCGCGACACGGCTTGCACTGGAAAAGTTCGACAAAAAGAGCCAGACTTGGCGGAGTGCACAAGTAAGACTCGGAAAGAACGATAAAATGGGAGATGTTTAAAATGGAGTTCGGGCCTATATCAAAGATACGGAGTTTGTAGTGGTCTAAGACGTCACGGAAGAAGGGATGACCCGGAGGCCTGAAGCCCCGGGTCACGTGTTCAACGAAGCATATTACCTCATCCGTGGCTGGAGAAGGCCGGGTTTCGTTGCCAGGTGCTCTCCAGCGGATGGATTCCTGTGGAGGTAGGATTCCAAGCTCTACCAATTCCTCCAGTTTGGTCTTGGTGATGGAGGACTTCCCCCAGTTGGCTGAAATGGCGTTTGTGGATTTAGCCTTAGCCGGCTGTTTCCCCTGCCTCTTGGGCGCCATGGGATTGACCTGGTGAAACATTGAAGAAAAGGACGTAAGAAACAAAAACTTGGAAGTTAGCAGGTAAGCAGCTATCGGCAATTTAAACGTAATCCGGCTATTGCCTCGCCGGGTTAAGTATGGTTCGTCCGGGTATCAAGTGACTTTACAAAACCCAAAGAGCTTTCCGCAAAAGCAAATGTTTGGAGAAGCTAGGGGGATACTTATACGCATACTATCTGCGAATGAGCCGGAGAAGTAAGATTTTCTGAGGAGGGAGAGCAAAGGCGGAAACTCTAGATGGCCCGAGCCTAGATTGGGGATCTTATTTCTAAATTTGTGACCAAATTAGTGATTACTGGAGTTAGGGGAGCAATACAAGCTATAAATCCTATCTATGGGAGTGATTATAGTGGAAATCGGTGAGTTAATTTGGCGCAGCCCGAGAAATCGCGGACCGCTCGATTCAGATCCAATCTGAGGAAGAACTAAGAAATTGCGAGAATAAGCTGGAGGGTGTAAGGAACTTACCGAAGAGGATTGGAGTAAGGCCTTGCGGAGACAGATAGCGCAAGATTCGTGCCCTTTCGTGACCGTTGGCCGGCGAATCGGAGGCTTGGCGGCGGATTCGGGAGCTGGAGCGGTTCGTGCGGTGGCGGAGCGCAAACGAAGTCGGATGGGCTCCGGCGAGATGCGTGGGGTTCCCGTGGTGGCACTCTGCGAGCTCGAGCTTGGGAAGAAGTGGAATGGGGGAAATGAGCCGTTAAGAGTTGGATTTGCTCATTGGTCTTTATTTATAACCGTCCGGGTGGAAAGGCTTGGCCTAACGGTCGAGACCCGGGGAATGCGGAGTAATTGGTGATTTCGAAATTTGAAAGGCACATTTTATGCGCAGGCCAATATGATCCAGAGAAAAAGGAAGGGGAAATTGCCTTCCCTGTATCAGCGGTAGTTATCAAGAAGGATGTGGAGTCAGGGAGTTTCCTATTGAGATTTAAGTTTGAGAGATTAAGGAAGAACCTAAAAAGAAGAGCCGGGTTTTTACCTGGCTTCCTTGGCGCCAGTCTCGGCTATTCATAGACGCGCTGCGTCTTAATCCTCATGTGCTTGCATCTGATATTTCTGTAGGGAATAGCCAGCGCTTCGAAGAGTAAATCTTGGAAGCCCAAGCTATTCTGGGGACTACTGATGAGGGGATAGTAACTCGGTATGCCAGCCCCAGGTGTAATCCGGCCCAAACGGCGTATGGACCAAATCCGGCTAAGGACGCAGAAGCTTCCGGAAGGCCCAGGGCTTGTAAGGATCGTAACCCGGATTGTGGGTTACGATAAGGAAAGCTAGGATACGTATGTAGAGTTCGAGTAGGACTCAAGGAGCGCTTTGTATGGCAAGCCAAAGGGGGTATGAGTACTATATAAACCAACCCCTAGGCTTCGCCTGAGAGAGATTCAAGTCATAACTGTAACACCTATTATCGAGTATCCAGTATAATCATATCGAGATCCGGCGAGTTGTGTTCCGGCTCTTAGATTGCTTTTCGCCATGTCTTCCTTCAAGCTAAATCCTCTCCCAAATACCTGTGTCGACTTGCCCCTAGATCAGTTACCCCCGGTAACATCTGCCGTGATTATCCCACGACAGGTCGGGTGCTTTATAAACCGGCCCCTAAGTTAGGTTAAGGGAGATCCAAGAGCCCTAGCAATATCGATTGATATCGAGCATCCAGTATAACACGAGAGTTAAGTCAATATATCGAGATCGGAGATTCGGAGACTTGATTGCCGGCTACCAGATCGAGTTCCATCATGTTTTCCTCTGAGCTAAACCCTCTCCCAAACGCCTGTGTCGTCTTGCCCCAAGATCAGTTACCCCCGGTAACGTCTGCCGTGATTATCCCACGACAGTTGGCGCCCACCGTGGGGCCTGCGTCTAAAGGTGTTTACATCACGGGAGAAGCTCGGAAGGATATGGAGAAACTAGTCATCGGCGAGATCTACATCAACCACGAAGGAGAGAAGATGGTGGACGATTCCGGCTGGGGACCAGAGTCGGATCACCTCGAATCCGGGTCTATCATGACAATCGGCCAGATTAGCGTCTTCATCGGTATTGGTATGTACTTCCGGTTCGATCCCTGACGACTTTGGGTTTGATTCTGTGTCAGGGAAGACCAGCTATATCCAATCAGATGGAGAAGAATCAGTTGGGACAACAAACCCGACAGAAGAGCTCACCACGAAGTGGGAACAGCCGGAGGAGCCGGCATGGACCCCGCGTGGCCGGGTCGAGAAAGAAGATGATACCGAATCTATCCTGCATCTACTGGAGAACCGGTACGAGGAACATAGCAGCGAAGAGGAACAATATGGATCCGCGCCAAGCATTGTGCGTCGGGTTGCGGTTTACACGGCTCCCGCGACCAATCTCAACCAAGAGAAGGTAACCGCGGCCGCAGCCAGGACAGCACAAGCATTGACCCGACAGTAAGGGCCGGCTAACGGGAACACGGTTTTGGCCCAGGTTGACGGAGAGTCGGCATTGGTTACCAGTCAAGCGCCAGAAAACGAGTTACACGCGAACACGTTTGGATTCCTAGCAAACCGGACACCAGGAGCGGGTCCTTCCAATCCACAACATCCAGCCCTGTTCGACAACAATCTGATCCTAGATCCGACAGTTCTTGCCACAGTTATCACTCCAGAGAACGCGGCGGAACGTGTTAGGGATATGGACGTAGCCCGTCGTGCATTGGAGCAGCAGAGAAGGCAAGTAGAAGCAGAAAGACAAGGGATGGCCACACGACAACGCGAGCTGGATGCACTCGAAACCCGGCTCCGAGAGGAAACGACTAGAATACATCAAAGGCACCAAACCAGATTGCCAGCATTGGGAGGAGTCATAAACCCGGCCGCACTATTTATCACGCCTCAGGATCAGCCGATCCCTGCGGCAAATCAAGGAACCGCCCCTCAGCCGACAACCGGAGGAGTACAACCGGTAGACACGCAGGCCGGGTTACCCGTACCACAGACTGGAGTTACTACCGGCAATACTGTACCACCGCCACCACCACCACCACCATCACGTTTTCACACACCAGCGGGTCATTACAACAATCCCATGGACAACGTGTACGCGGCAACGCTTGCACTAAATCAAATCCCCGTGAGAGAGTCACCCCACGCAGAGGAGACCCGGCGGGCGATAGATATGCTGCGTACCGCGGTGGCACAACAGGTTAATTACCCGGATCACAGAAGTGGAATGCATGGGACACCATATGTCAGCCAACAGCAAGGTAACGCCGGCAATATCCAGACAAGTTCGGCACGTCGGAGGGAAGAGCAGCAGCAAATGCCGCCTCCTCCACACATTCAGGCAGTACCAGCAGCATCAGCAGCACAGGCCATCGTGGACAGTTCCAGAGCCAGGAGAGCCATGGCCGGGTCCGCGGTACATGGGATACCAGCAGTACCGCGTCCAGCTGTACCCCCTGCAGGATCACATGTTTCCCGAGTAAGACCAGCTTCGACCATTCTTTCAGGACCTAAGTGTCTTTCAGATAGCATCAGGGCTGAGCCTTACCCGGAAAAGTTCAAAGAACCGGGTAAAGTAGTGAATTACGAGCCGACTATGGATCCGGAAACATGGTTGAGCAGTTATGAGATGGCCATGTCGATTCGCAATGCGTCCGAGAATCTTCAAGCCAAATTCATGTATCTAATGATGTCAGAGGGAGCAGCAAAGTTATGGTTCACCAATCTACCGGAAGGATCTATCAAGTCATGGGAAGAATTGAAAACCGCGTTTATCAAGCACTTTCACGGGACGTGCAGAAAGTTATTCACTATTGATGACCTAGAGCGATGTGTTCAGAAGAAGGGAGAATCGGCGCGCAGCTGGGTACGCCGGGTTATGGAAATACTTCATTCATCTACAGATATTCAGCCCAAGGATGCGCTGCAAGCTATGGCAAAGACCTGCAAGTACACACCTTTAGTACAAAAACTAACTCGCATGAAATCTAGTCGGAATGCTTCAGAGGTTACAATGGGAGAACCGATGGATGCATGCAACAAACATGCCGCAACGGACACTACGGAAGAGGAAACTGACAATAAAAAAGCAAAAGCAAACACAAGTAATAACGGAAGAACCGGCAATGGATCAGCGCCGGGTAACAACAGCCAGAACAAGCGCCCGCTTGAACGAGGCTCCGAGTTTGTCGCCAACACTGAAGCCGGATCTTCCAGACCAAGGGCAGAAGGAAATTTCAATACTGGGAATCACAACGGAGGAAACTATCAAGGGCCACCAAGGCCGAGTAATAATTGGGACATATTCCGAATGGCATGCCCGAAGCACAGCAGGAACTGTAGGCCAGCTAACCACTCCTTGGAGCAGTGCGCCGACCTACAAAGATGGAAGAATGAGGAAGTGAACAGAGCCATGCGAGGTGCAGGTCGGGGAGGAGGACCGGGTGTAGGTGGAAACCCGGGCAACAGCCCACCCCCAGCCGGTAACCCGGCAGCTGGAAATCAAGGTAATAACCAAGGGGGAGCAGGAGGTTTCCAGGCCAACCCCAAGAAATTGGGTCAGTATCACGTGCATACTACAGGAAGTTCCAACAAGGACAAGAAGATACTGAAACAGGCGGTAAACTCGGTGTCCTCGGCTGTCCCGAGATACCTGAGATGGTCAGAACAGGACGTAACATGGAGCAGAAGGGATCACCCGGAAAGAATAGAACACCCGGGAGTCTTAGCATTAGTAGTCGCACCGCAGGTCAATGGGTATGAGCTGAAAAAGGTTTTGATGGACGGTGGAAGTAGCATCAATATACTGTATTGGGAAACCTTCCTACGCATGGGTCTCAAGGAGTCTCAGCTACAAAAAAGTTCAACAATTTTTCACGGGATAGTGCCGGGTCATTCAGCGTGCCCCGAGGGAAAAATCGCATTGGAGGTAGCTTTTGGGGAATCAAAGGATAACTATCGAGTTGAGTGGCTCACTTTTGAGGTGGTCAAATTGCGCAGTCCTTATCACACGCTATTCGGAAGGCCGGCTTATGCTAAATTCATGGCTAGGCCGTGTTACGTGTATCTACAGCTAAAAATCCCGGGTCCTAAACAGACCATCACCATACATGGAAGCCGGGACATAGCGGCTGAGTGCGAGGAAGGAGATGCAGCAATGGCTGAACAAGCTTGTAGAAAAGAGGAACTCAAATATTACCGGGATCAAACAGACTCGGATGACAGAACAGCCCTGAAAAAGCCGAGTACTGAAGGCGAAAGGGCAAAACTCAAGGCAGCACGAGATACCAAGATGGTGGCTTTCGTAAAGGGTGATTCCCTCAAACAATCCACCACAAGAGAAGAAATTGCGCAACCGTTCACAACCAGCCGCGTCATGGAAACGCCTTATCCGGATTGGCTGGCAAACTCGGTACTCATAGTAAAAAAGGTCAACAAGTGGAGAATATGTATCGATTATGACAGTTCCGGACAGATTCCCAAGGAGAACTAAACAATGTAACGGGCAGCAGGTTTCAGACGCACTCTTTTCCTATCCAGGGTACCTAAGGGGACTGGAAGGTTTTTAATGAGGCGGCCTGCTGACCCAAAACTTTCTCGTATCAATAAAGAGATGGTTATCAAGCCTTATTTTATGATCTTTACTTCGATTACAGGTAAGCATTATTTATTGCTATCAGTACATCAGTATCATCAAGTATGTTGCATATATATAGGTCTTGAGGGCTGATTGCTTGAATAGCACAGTTACAAACTCAAAGACCCGGCCTTGATGCCTATGAGTTATAAGGGCCGATTACTCGCAAACGAGTACGGCTGCAATCTTATAACCGGACAAAGGAGCCAAATTTTCTTGACTTTTCTTACTTAAGCTCGATGTGACTCGCACTAAAGTGGCATGATTTGCTCGCTTACGATTACAATCAGCCATGAAGCCCAATGGGACTTGCCTGACCCTGTTTTCGTACAGATGTAACAACATGATATCCACGCGAAAGCCGGCTTATAGTACAAGATTGTCAAAAGGGTCATATAAACCACAAGTTATGCAGAGTATAAGGCTAATAGCTGGAAACTCAACGTTTATCAAGCATAACTTCAATACTCACGTGAAACGGCTCTAGGGCTTGGGCTTAGTAAAAACAATCTGTTTTCTGGAAAAGACCGCACATCCCAGACCCGGATTTTGGGCCTTGGGGACCGGGGATTTTGAAACAGAAACAAGTTGTTACTAAGCCCAACAAACCCTAACATCCGAGTCTTGGGGACTTGGGGACTTAGAGAAAAGTCCCCCTGTCAGAACCCAAGATGCTCGGAAACCGAGTCTCACAAAAGGAACCATAAGGAAAGCCGGATATCGAGAATAAGCTTAAAAAACCAGAAAAATATCAAGTTCATCCAGAGGCCAGAAGAGGCACGAGGTATATCAAGGAATTAAAGTATGTTACAAATCTTGGTACTAGTATCAAAGGTGCATAGATGCACCGACAAAAGAATATATGTTTTGAACAAGAGCAGCAAAACGGTCAAGGTATCGTGGTAGCATTTGTTTACTCGGATTCTTGAGTAGAATCCACACCCTTACCCTTGCCCTCCGGGTCTTGGTCCTGGGCTTGCTCCGCAGCTCTCCCGGCATCATCACCCGGGTTCTTCGCATCAGGACGGACAGGCGGGAGGACAGCCGGTGTAGAAGTGGTTGGCTCCGATCCTAACTCGGCCTCCCTCTTCGCGGTTTCTTCCCTCTTCCTGGCTGAATCAGCAGCCCATTTTTCCAAAATGTCGAAGGGTGGGGGTGCTTCCTCCTTCACGATTTTGCCTTCAGCATCGTACGAACTCATTAACGTACCCAGATCCATACTATCGGCCAAAGCGGTTGCCGAGTGACGCACTGAGGATTGTACGGCCTTGAAGTCCTTGGGCCCAAACTTGGAGCCGTCTGCTTTGAATTCTGGAAACCCGTATATCACTTTTGCCGGCTCAAGCTTAGGAAAATAAGCCTTCGCCAGCGCAAAGGCCCGGGTCATACCAATCCGGCACGCCGAGCGTTTCCAGATCTCGATCCATGCAGGCACAGTCGAGCAAGCTTGGATAAGATTTTCTTCACCCGGATATACCTCAGTCGGCCACTTCACGGCATCTAGTATATACTTGGTGCCGGCAAAGAAAGTCCGGAGCACAGTCTTTAAGGTTTTAGCCTTTGCAACGGCATCTTCTTCTGGGGTTGCAAGGTTAGCACCTGCAGTTGAAACAAAGAAAGGCCATATCATTAATCCCGAGTATCATGTAACAAAATAGAGGCGTGAAGGCAGTCAGCATCAAGAAACTTACTAAGCAAGATACGATAAGTATCGGTAACTTGCTCCGACAACTTTTTCAGTGCGCTTCGAGAAGTGGCACACCTTTTCTTATATTTGGAAACATTTTTCTTCAAAGTTTCCACTTCATCTTCAAGGGCCTCCCTCCGCTTTACCTCGGCAAGCAGCAGTTGTTCGATCTTGAGAAAAAGTTCATCGGACCGGGTGGCCTGTGCCTATGAGAAATCAAAGTATGAGAATTAGTCGGATATCATGGCAAGCCGATTATCGCGCAGAATACCGAGCACAATTTCAACAAATTATACTCGGCACTTGGGGACTAGATGGATAAAAAGAGATATTAGGTAACATTACCTGGTGCTCCGCTGCCATGCGCTCTAGCACATCTTTCTGCGAGGCCTTCATAGCAAGGAGAGTGCTCATCATCTGGTCGAAAGTTTTATCGCCCAAATTGGAAGACCCGGGACCTTGGGGACTTGGAGGAGGGACTCTACTCTTGGTGCGAGAGGGTATCCGGGTCGTTCGAGTATCGGAGTCTGGTGCCCTCTCTCCCGCGCCCAAGTCTGCAGCGTCTTCCTCCTCGAGTACGTGAGAGGCTATGGGATACTCGGCCTCTCGGTCGGCGGGGTTTATTGGTGGCACTTGTTGTTCTTCCCCGCCAGCTGCGGCGTGCCTATCATCAGTCCGGTTCTCCGTATCCGGGTCATCGGTCTCCATATCTTCTTGATCGCTAACAGTGACCGCGGCTCTATGGACAATGTAAGCAGGTAGTTAGCGTATGGCTGGAAAAAAGCGATGAAACAGTGATAAAGCATCAGCAAGGGAACTTTACCCGGGATTCACCACGAAGTCCGAGGGGAGCTCACTGCTGGACCCGGATGAAGCTGAAAAACATCAAGTAAGACACGGAATTATCTTGTAAGGAGATGGTTTGGAAAGACTTTGATATTCAAGAAAGGATTAGATAAATACCGGCGCGTTGAGCCGAAGACGATGAAATGCCCGGGTTAAGAGCACCATCACCTGGAAAGTTCCGAGTCATTCGGCGCTTGGTCGCGAGCGGTTCCTTCAGATATGGCCAGAAGGACAGATCCCGGGTTAGTTTGTGCATGATATCAAGTAAGTATGATTTAGAGGCAAGGAAAAGGTATGGAACCTTGAAGACGACCCCTTGGGGTTTTCTCTTTGTTCCGACCTTGACTATGGGCTCAGCGTCGTCCTCGTCACTCGCTGACTCCACCCTGCCTTCAGTTTCTTCTTCTTCGTCGTCTTTCTCTTCTTGTTCTGAAAGTTATCAGGATTTACAATCGGAAAACGAAGAATGAACAACAGTGATTTCAAAAAAGAAAGAAAAAAAGCTAAGTGGAACTCGGAATGTACCTTCATCCGAGTTAGCGGCGTCTTCTTTCTCCTCTGGAGTTTCAGAGCTAGGAGGAGTTTCAATCTTCCAAAAGGGATCATCGGCCTGAGATGAAGATATAAGAATAAGGGTTATTAGTCATATCGAGTGGAAAGTGTGAAGATAAAAATATGAAAGCCGAGTCTTTACTTTGGGGGCCGGGTTCTCACGCGTGAAGGGTTCTAACCCGGCTATATTCCGGATTACCTCCAACTTCTCTGTCAAGAAGCTCTTGATAGTCTTGTTGGTGTCTCCGGCTGCAAAGCTATGGGGTGGAGTACCGGAGCGAGTCTGTGGTGTGTCCCGAATACTCGCACATTAACTTAGTGCAGATGGAATTGGGTTGGATCCGGAAATCGACCCAAGTTTTCACCAGGTTAAGCCCAATGAGACCTTGGGCCGACAGAACAGAGATTTTGGCTAGTAAAGGTCGGATGGCCTCCCTGTCCGAGTCAGGGGCAAAGGCGTTGAAAGTCTCGGAGATATCGAGAAGGCCCTCCGAGTAACCTGGCAGTTTCTTTTGGCCGGGGGGGGAGGTGTCTCGGCAATAGAAATATGAGAGTTTCCAGTGTTTGACGTGGGAGTTGAGAGTGAGGGATGGCATCAAAGAATTCTTGCGGCGCTGGATAGAGACCCCGCCGCAAGCGAGAACTGCCCCGTCACCGCTTTCGCGGCACGGTTTTCACTGAAAAAGCTTGATAAAAAGAGCCAAACTTGGCGGTGTGCACAAGTATGACTCGGAAAGAACGATGAAATGGGAAATATTTAACACAGAGTTAGGCCCTATGTCAAATATTCGGAGGCCATAGTGGCTCAAAACATCTCGAAAGAAAGGGTGACCCGGAGGACGGAACCCCCGGGTCACGTGCTCTACAAAGCATATTACCTCATCATTGGTGGGCGTGGGCCGGGTCTCGTCACCCGGCACCCTCCAATGGATATCCTTTTGAGAAGGGAGGACTCCTAATTCGGCCAGTTCTTCTAACTTGGCCTTTGTAACCGTGGACCGCGCCCAGTTGGCTGATATGGAGTTGGTGGTCTTGGCCTTGGCCGGTTGTTTCCCCTGCCTCTTGGGAGCCATGAGATTAACCTGCAAAAGCACAAGGTAGAAGAGTACAAGAAATGAGACTCGGAAATCATGAGTCATCCGAATGTTTGCGAGGAATATCAAGAAGACATGGAAGTAAAAGAGTTATCCGGGTATCATTCTATGGAGCAAGGTTACGAGTTGTCCGGGTATCAAACATCGTTACAAAAACTATGAAGTGCTTATGTGTTGAGAGGTGTTTGGGAAAGATGGATGGTTACCCATGTGTCTACTGCAAACAAAGGAGCCGGAAAAAGAGAATTTTCCGGGTGTCAGTGGCAAGCGCGGAAATTTTGGGCGGCCCGAGCCTAGATTGGAGATTCCATTTCTAGATTTGTGGTGAAATTAGTGATTATGGGCAGTAGGGGAGCAAAGTGAAATCTATATTTAAGTCATTGGATGAGTTAGAATGAATTCGGGCGACCTAATTCGGCGTGACCAGAAAAATGGCCGGCGGGTTGACTTAGTTCTAATCTGAGGTAAATCGAGAAATTGCAAGCACAAGTTAATGGATATAAGAGACTTACTGGAGGAGATCGAAGTGAAGCCCGACGGAGGCAGATAGCGCAAGCTTGGTGTCCCTTTGCGATTCCCGGCGGGCAGGTCGGGGATGCGGCGGCGGATCTTGGCGGCGGCGCGGGGCGAACCGTGGCGGAGCGCAGCCGGCGGCCGATTGGCTCTGGTGATGCGCGCGAGGTCTCCGTGGCGATGCTCTGTGAGCTTGGGCGCGGAGGCGAGGAGGAAGAAGAAAGTGGGAAAATGAGCCGTTGGGGTTGGATTCGCTCTTAAGTGACTATTTATTAGGGTGTGGGCGGCTAAACCTAGCTCAACGGTTGGCAACCGGAAATTTCGGGCTAAACGGCTATTTGCCTGGATTCCGTGGGGTGTGCTTTGAGTGCTAAACAAGATATCCGGACGGAAACAAGAATGAGACCCTCTCCGCAAAATTGGGGTCAATTATCGAGTAAAGTTAGCCGAATCTTTGACATTCTTATCGGGGTGTTGACCCGGGAAGACAAGTAAAGACGTGGAGAAAGCCGGGTTACTATATGGCCGCCGTGGAGTTAGGCCTAGCTGTTCATCAAAGCAATGTAACCCGGCCCCCATTGAACTTGTAAGTTTGATAGTTTTGCAGGGAATAGCGTGCGCTTCAAAGAGGATCTTGTGAAGCCCAAGCTATTCTGGGGACTACTGATGGAGGGATGATAACCCGGTAGCCCAATTCCAAGGTGTAATTCGGCCCAAAGGACGCTGCGCAAGACCCGGCTAAGGATAAAAGAACTTCTAGAAGGCCCAAGATTGTAGGCCTCGTAACCCGGATTGTGGGTTACGGTAAGGAAAGTTAGGGTTTCGCACATAGTGTCCGGGTAGGATTCAGGGTGCGCCTTGGAGGGCAAGCCAGGGGGTCGGGTGCTTTATAAACCGGCCCCTATGTTAGGTTAAGGGAGATCCAAGAGCCCTAGCAATATCGATTGATATCGAGCATCCAGTATAACACGAGAGTTAAGTCAATATATCGAGATCGGAGATTCGGCGACTTGATTGCCGGCTACCAGATCGAGTTCCATCATGTTTTCCTCTGAGCCAAACCCTCTCCCAAACGCCTGTGTCGTCTTGCCCCAAGATCAGTTACCCCCGATAACGTCTGCCGTGATTATCCCACGACACCTGGCGTCTGCTGCTGTCATGGTGGTTCCTTCTCGGCTCAGGAGAATCGAGCAGAGACTGAGTTGGGTCACTGAGTGCATACATATCTGCAATCTTGATCGTCCCGGCGAGCGTACTCGGCATTTCTCTCTGCAGTTTCTGCCACAACATGCTGCCATGCCTGCAGCCCTGAGCAAACCAGGTAATGGCCTGGGCCTCATTCACATCTTCACAGGTGTTCCTCAAAGTGCTCCACCGAGTAAGGCACTCTCGGTCAGTCTCCTCTTCCCGCTTCTTGCAAGCGGACAGTTGCTGCGGCCTATTCGGCCTCTTGTACGTGCTGGTGAAGTTGCTGATGAACGCCTCCGAGAAGTCCAGCCAGCAGTTTATGTTGTCTCTGGACAAGTTGTTGAGCCAAGTCCGAGCAGGGCCCTCCAGCATCTGCGGGATATACCGCACATCCCATCTCCGGTTGCCGCCTGCAATGTGCACAGCGGTAACATGGTCACTTAGCCATTCTTCCGGCTTGGTGCTGCCATCATAGCACTTGGTCCCCCTAGCCAGCTGAAAATGGTTCACGGAGGGCTCCTCCATGATACGACGACCAAAACAATCTGGGCCGGGTGGCCCCTTGTTCTCGAGCTGCGCAGATCGATTGATCCGGTCCAGCTTGTACCTTGCGTCACTAGGCTCCAGCATGCGGTCACCCAAACGGTCAGTGACATCTATTGGGTAAGCATATCCGGCTAGCCCCATCGCCGAGTACCCATCATCGTAGCGGTTTTCCTGCACATCTACGGGTTGAGCCACCGGGTTGGCTGTTGCCTCAACTACTTGCAGCTGCACGGCGGCGGGCTGCCGCACTCTTGGCTGAGCTGGGTTGGCAGCATGATGCCGCGATGGTCCTGCACGGTCTCCTCCTTGCCTCTTGCTGTGAGCTTTATTGGCTTGATAGCATGCTCCTGGAGTGTTGTGTTTCTGACCGGGCTGCCGCGGCACAGCGTGCTGTTTTGCGGCGACAGCCGGGTCGTACACCTCAATCTGTTTGTTCTTCCCAGAGTTCACACTCTGGTCCCTCTCATTGCCAGGAAGCGGTGATGAGGCCTGATCCGTAGATATAACCGCATGCGAGTGCACAACCTGAGAAGCGCCAGCACCCGGATTGGCTTTCCGGAACTCCTCGTTCTGCCTGGCTGCCTCTAGCACTAGCTCATTGAGTCTATCCTGCTGCCTAGCGAGCGCGTCGCCAGCAAGATGCGGCAACTCAGCAGCTACTGCCTCTGCAGCCCTAAGAGTTTTGGTGGGGGTGCTGTATCTCGGCCTACCAACAGTGTTCAAACTAGCAGATTGGCTAGCAGCCCTACCATCTCTAGCCAGCTCAGCGCCTAAGTTGCGACGAGTAGTGCCTAGCTTGCTAGACAGCCTAGAAATATGAGTAAAGCCATGCGCTACGTTATACTCGTTTTGAGCTAGGTTAAGCTCAAGCCTAACCTTCTCCAGCTCCTGGAACTCCGCGAGTAGCGCTTGACGTTGCTGCTCGAGTTGCGCCTTCATGGCGGCGAGTTCCGCCTTGTTAGCTCGTGGCATGCCCAGCTGCGCGGTAGCATCACCGCGAGCAGCTGGTATCGCTGTAGACGTGGAAGGATCCACGTAACCCGGAATGTTGTGAGGCGCGTCATAGGGCTTGTGAACCCTTGCTCCAGCAGGTTCCTTGATGACTCCCGCGGTAGCGGCCGCGCCTTTCCCGGCATCGATAGCCGGGCCTATCATCATCACCTCCACGCTGTCCGTAGAGCAGCCAGAAGGCTTCCCGCGGGCAGCGAGTACATCAGGAGGATCTTCCGAGACGAGCACCTCCTCCGGGAACTCGCGGATGATGGTGGTGGCGACGTAGACCAGATGCGTGCCGAAGGAAAGCACCGAGCCTCCTGCCGGCATGGGACTGCTGATGACTCCCAAGTGCAGGAGATCAATTGTAGTACCTTTCGATAAGTATTTGAGTGTCGAACCCACGAGGAGCTGAAGGTAAGCTATCTATTCTCTAAAGCCCTATAACCCTCTTATATGGTTGTTTATGCAAAGCAATAAGTTTGACTAAAAGGAACTAACTAATTAAAAGCAAGTGACGTGGAGTGTGGTTTGTCTAGTAACTAGTGAAGTGTCGTGGTGGTATCACGGCAGATTCCATGGGATGGCTAAAGTTGGGGCCGATGGACGCTGGAGGTGCTCGGGGAGGGATCACACGGCGAGTAGCCGCGTGTAGCAGATCACAAAGAATGCAAACACCAAGATCTTACCCAGGTCCAGGGCCCTCGTGCGGAGGTAACACCCCTACTCCTTCCTCTCTCTTTATATGTGTATTACTGAGTAGCCACAGTACAATCAGGCCTTCAGCCGAGTAGCCACTCTTCTCTCTAGTTCTTTCTACGTGAAGCCAATGCTCAATGTCTTAGCTAACGCAGTGAATGGTTCCGAACGAGTGAGTCGACCCTCGCACAGGAGGAGGCAGGGCACCTTATATACTGGTGCCCAGCCGGATAGAAAACAAGTATAAAGTACGACATGATGTGACAGGAGCCTTGCAGAACCGCGCACGCCTCCGGGTTCCCGCTGACACTCGCCCCGTAAGTCGTTGCGCTGTTCGGAGATGGGACCTGTCCATCCTTGTCAGTGAGATAGGGTAGGCCCCTAGCCCTGTCATGTCCCCTCTGTCAGTGACAAGACTAGAAAGGCGCCTACCGCACTTTAGCCACGCCGTGGTGCGGATAATCACGCACTCCGTAAGTTGAACCGCACGCCGTACGGACGCAGGATACGCGGGATCCTTTGTCAGAATGGCTCCATTGACTTCTGGTGTGAGTAGGAATCCACTCCCTCTACTCCGACCACCTCCTCTACTCAGAAGAATATAACTTTCTTGATTCTTCCTCCTGGCCATTGGTAGGTACGGCCGAATAACTGTCCACCGGGTAGCCAGCCAACTTGGTCAAAACTGCTCTTATGATCTAGCCTTTAGCACTTGCCTTACCCCTACTCGGGGGTAACCCCCCGACATTAGTCCCCGAAGCTGGTAGAGTCCTGCGAACTTGTTCACTGGGCCCTTCCAGCTTAAAAACAAATCTTGTCTTTGAACTGTAAGATGCCGAGTAGCACCTCCGAGTAGCCCTTATCCTTGGCTTGAATCTCTTCTTCTCCGAGTAGCACCATTTCTCTTCTCTGATGCCGAGTAAAAAGACTTAGTGAAATCTCCGTAACACAATCCTACCCACACAGTGCGAATCC
The DNA here is from genome assembly GCA_028641055.1 of Alopecurus myosuroides. Classification (NCBI taxonomy): domain Eukaryota; kingdom Viridiplantae; phylum Streptophyta; class Magnoliopsida; order Poales; family Poaceae; genus Alopecurus; species Alopecurus myosuroides. The sequence continues at coordinate 112,905,981 of CM054059.1, read as the reverse complement.
ACCTCTGCGTGTCGCGACGGGGCACGTGTCACACCCTTGTCACTCCGACGCCTCAGTGCCTGGGATACGGCAGGCCACGGGCCAGTAACTGCGACCAGGGCCCACCAGCACGTTATGTCACTTCAACCGCAGTAAATCGCCCACGATCTCGACGTGGGATTAACTGCGCCCGTTATGCGCGCAATATGCGCTGTGTGCGTTTCTAACCGGTTCACTTCCCACGCCGCACGATCTCTCTGCAGGATTGATCCCGCTAACTCCGCTGGTAACCGCAACTCGAGGGGAGAGATAAATACCCCCTCGATTCCCTCTTCTTCTCTTTCCTGCTCACTTCAATCCCCTGCCTCTTCGTTTCTCCGCCGCCGCCGAGCGCTCCGCCTACGCAACCGCTTGCTGCGCCGCCGCTCCACGCGCCACCGGAAAGATCCCGAGAGAAACTCATCCAATCCAAACTCCAATCTCCCACCAATCTTCTTGCTTCCATGGCTCGCGGAGAGGATGACGCTGCCGCCCGCGCCGGATGGGAGCGCTCCGATGGCACGGCGGAGGACTGCCAATGGCTAGTCAATACCCGCCGTGTCCCTCCCGGCGTGCGGTGCAGGCAGCCGGACAACGATATCGTCCCCACGCCGGAGAAGGACGAGTTCGTCGTCTTCCTCGCGCACTTGAAGCGCGGATTCGGCCTCCCCGTCTCCGACTTCTTCAAGGAGTTCCTCTCCAACTTCAGGTTGCAGCCGCACCATCTCCCCCCAACGCCATGGTGATGCTCGCCTTCCACGCGGTGGTCTGCGAGGCGTTTCTCGGCGTGTACCCAACTATCCACAGTTGGGCGTGCTACTTCTTCTTCCGAAAGCAGAGCATCCCCAACCCGGGAAACACAGAGAGCGCTCGCGCGATGACGATGACGGGGAGCGCCATGATGCTGCAGCGCTCCACTGGTAGCCACCCGCGCGTCAAGGGATTGGAGACGGTGCGCAAATGGCAGCGCTCCTTTCTCTACGTCAAGAACGTCCCCACCGAAGAAGGGAAGCCAATCCAGGACCGGATAGGGCTCCCTAGGTGGAAGAACGCGAGGCCAACCCAGCAAAACTGAGGCTATAACCCGAAGAACAAGATCGAAGACCTTGTTCAACTCGAGTCGCGCCTCGCCGAGTTGAAGGAAGAGGGATTCCGCCGCGATGATCCCCTCGCGTGCTGGATCTCGCGCCGAGTGCTCCCGCTGCAGCGCCGCTCCCACAAGATGTGCTACATGGGAGGGCCCCGGGACTGCACGAGGACCACCACCTTCGAGTTGAGCACCGCGGACATAGCCATCTGGGCGATATCCATCGCGCAGACGTCCCTCTCCGACACCTGGCAGTACGGCTTCGTGCCGTATAGCCGCACCAAGCCAATCGGACAGGTCAGTCTTTTGTGCTTTATCTCTGCACTCTGATACCGAGTAGGACATCCTAGATACTCTGGTAGGCTTCATATGCTTTGTGTTTGCATGCCCTGTCGAGTAGAAATCCTTAGCTGAATATGCTTTGTGTTTGCATGCTAAGCCGGGTAGAACTCCTTAGGCTTATATGCTTTGTGTTTGCATGCCACGCCGGGTAGAAATCCTTAGCTGAATATGCTTTGTGTTTGCATGCTAAGCCGGGTAGAGCTCCTTAGGCTTATAACTCAACTTACTCATGCCATCTTTTTGCCTTTCCAGCACATCGATCGCCAGGCTGAGGAAGATGAGGAGGTCCTCGAGGACAACTGGGACAGTGACCGAGAAGAGGACGAGAGACCTGTCGTGGGATAATCACGGCAGACGTTACCGGGGGTAACTGATCTTGGGGCAAGACGACAAAGGCGTTTGGGAGAGGGTTTAGCTCAGAGGAAAACATGATGATGAACTTTGATCTGGCAGCGGGCAATCAAGTCGCCGAGTCTCCGATCTCAAGATAATAACTCAAATTGCGTTTTATACTGGATACTCGATATTAGGCGAGATTGCTAGAACTCTTGGATCTCTGTAAACTAGACCTAGGGGTCGATTTATAAAGCACCGTACCCCCCATGGCTTGCCCTCCAAGGCGCACCATGAATCCTACCCGGACACCGCTTACAAACCCTTAGCTTTCCTTACCGCAACCCACAATCTGGGTTACGAGGCCTGCAAACTTTGGGCCTTCCAGAAGTTTCGTTATCCTTAGCCGGATCCTGCGCCATGTCCCTTGGGCCGGGTTACACCTTGGAGTCGGCCCACTGGGTTATTATCCCTCCATCAGTAGTCCCCAGGATAGCTTGGGCTTCATGGATCCTTCCTTGAAGCACTGGCTATTCCCTGCAAAAATATCAAACGCACAAGTGTACGGAGGCCGGGTTAAAGTGCTTTGACATATAGCTAGGCCTAACTCCATGGTGGCCATATAGTAACCCGGCTTTTCTCCAGACGCTTTGCTTAACTTTACGGGTCTAAGCCTTGATAAAAATGCCAAAACTCTATACTTTACTCGATAATTGATCCCGATACCGCGGAGAGGATCCCCTTCTCTTTTTCGTCCGGATATCTTGCTCGACATGTGAAGCATATCTCGTAAAATCCGCGCGGATAGCCATTACCCCAAATCTTCCGGATTCCGCCCGTTGGGATAGGTGTATCCGCCCACACCTTATAAATAGGGCCCAGAGGGTAACTTGGACTTCCACACATCACTCCAATCTCTCATCGGCTCCCTCACTCCCTGCGCCCCGCAACACCTCGAGAATCCCGAGCACGCCGCCGTAACTAGGCCGCCGCCCGTTACATTCAACCCTGAACCGCTCCGCGCCGCCGCCAAACTCCGCCACCGCGCCTTCGTTCCGCTCATCAAGAGCTGCAAGGGGGGATCTAGATCACGGCACCGGCCGCCGCCAGGCCACATCCCAATTTCTTCCAGTAAGTATTCGTCAATCTAGCCCCGTGATCTTTTCGATTTAATCTAGATTGGATCTGGTCAATCCGCAGACCATGTTTCCCGTCACACCGAATTAGATGGTTTAAATGCTCGCCAACTCCTTCAATAACCTGTTGGATAATCATACACCACCCTCCTATCGTTATTAATCATCAATTTCCCCGTAGAATCATTCGCAAGTTTTCCAATCTAGATCCATGCCATCCAAATTTCCGCGCATATCATTAACACCCGGAAAATCCTCCCTTTCCGGCTATTTTGCTTGCAGTAGAGACATGGGCAACCATCCGTCTTCCCCAAACTCATTTCAATACGTAAGTGACCAATAATTTCCATAGTTGTACTTGATACCCGGATAATTCGCAACTTTCACTCCGTGCACAGTACCCGGCTAGTTCTTAGTTCTCACACCTTCTTGATACCCCAAATAGATACTCGGGTATCCCAACATTTTCGAGTCTCATCCCCTGTATCTTTTTTCCTGGTATTTCGCAGGTTGATCCCATGGCCCCTAAGAGACAAGGAAAGCAGCCGGCTCATGCGAAGACAACCCAGACCATATCCGCCAACTGGGGGAGATCCACAGCTACGAAGGCCCAGCTAGAAGGGCTGGCCGAGTTGGGAGTCCTCCCTTCCCAGAAGGACATCCACTGGAGGGCGCCGGGTGACGAGACCCAGCCCACACCCGCTGACAACGAGGTAATCTGCTTCGTGGAACACGTGACCCGGGGATTCCGTCCTCCGGGTCACTCTTTCTTTCGGGAAGTCCTTAACCATTACGGCCTCCGGGTGTTCGATATAGGGCCTAACTCTATATTGAACATAACCCATTTTATCGTCCTTTGCGAGTCCTATTTATGCATTCCGCCAAATTTGACTCTTTTCCTAGAACTTTTCCAATGCAAACCGTGCCGCGAAAGCGGTGACGGTGCACTCTTGACTTGCGGCGGGGTTCCCATCCAGCGCCGCAAGAATTCCCCTATGCCGACCCTTAACTTAAACTCTCACGTTAAGCATTGGCAACTCTCCTTTTTCTACTGCCGAGACACCTCCCTACCCGGCGAGAGAAGATTGCCGGGTTACTCGGAGGGTCTCCTAGATATCTCCGAGTCTTTCAATGCTTTTGCCCCTGAGTCGGACAGGGAGGCCATCTAGCCTTTGCTAGCTAGGCTAGCTGTTCTCTCGGCCCAAGGCCTTCTTGGGCTCAACTTGGTGAAGACGTGGGTCGATTTCCGGATCCAGCCCAACTCTACCCGTACCAAGTTGATGTGCGAGTATTCGGGGCACACCACAGACGCGCTCCGATACTCCACCAGGAACTTTGCAACTGGTGGTACCAAAAAAACCATCAAGAGTTTCTTGACGGAAAAATTGGAGGTGATAAAGAACATTACCGGGTTACCTCCATTCACTCGGGAAAACCCGGCTCCAGCGGTAAGATCCAATTCTCATAACCTTTTTCCACACTTTGACCTGATGCAACTTCCAATTCTTACTTTCATCTTTCTGACTTTAGGCTGATGATCCCTTCTGGAGAGTTGAAAGCTCCCCCCCTCCAGAGACCCGGAAGAAGAAGACGAGCCGGTTGATGATGATGAGGGTACTTATCCGACTCTCATGTTATCTTTTACTTGCATTATTTTCCTACCATTTACCTTTTTCCCATGGATACATACTCGATTTTCAGGGAGGGAAGACGAAGAAGAAAAGGAAGAGGAAGACCCGGAGGCCACTGAATCCGATCAGGAGGTCACAGTCAGGGCCAAGAGGAAGGCCAGAGGAGTGGTTGCAAAGGTTCCTTTTTCCTTTATGTCTTCTGAGCCTTACTCCTTCGATACCATGCGTAAACTTAATCAACAACTGTCACACTCATCATTCTTGAAGGATCCTCTCCCGGCTAAGCGCAGGGTGACCCGGAGTTCCCCGGGCGAGGATCCCCTTAACCCGGGTATCTCCACTTCACCTGCTCACCGGGCCAGCACTCCTCCACCTCAGCCCTCCAAATCTCCTCAGCGCCACCCATCTCCTAGCCACCCACTCGCTGGGCAATTCCGGGTGCCGCTATCGGTGCCTTTGGCGACCTCGTCCGCCTCCAGCGGCGAACTCCCGCCGGATTACGCTGTGAACACCGGGTAAGTCTCCATCGCTCGATATCCTTTTGCACCTAATAACTACCAACCTATATCGCTAACCACTTTTTTCCTCCTTCCTATCAGCGCCCAAGCTACCACTAGTGACCCGGAAATCACAGAAGCAGAAAAGCAGGGGGTGGAGGGGCCGACTATTAAAACGGATGCTGTAGTTGACGATGAGACTGAAGACGGCCAAGAACAAGACCCCTTCAATGACCCGGCTCAACAGGAAAACGTGTCTCCAAAATCCTCCGAAGAAGTGGACGAAGAAATTGAGATCTTGGAGACGAAGACGGGCTCTCCTAACCCGGATACTCAGACGGTCCGGGTTTCGACCCCAAGAACCGGGAAAGTTCCCCAGCCGGAAGACCAATCTGCTGGCTCTTCTAGAGTTCGCCCAGAGTATATGACGTTCACCCAAATGCTTGATGCCCTCTATACCTTAAAGGCCGATGAAGAGAATATTCTAGATGCTTTGATAACAAAGCACAAGGTAAGTCCGAGTGACACCACTTGTATCCTTGTATAGTCCCCAAGTTCCAAGTGAATTACTGGTTTAATTTGCTTGGAACTTCGTAATAGATCCGACTGAACCTTCCTTGTGTTTCCACCTAGGATTTCGTTGCGTAATCTGAGAAGAAGCTGGCGAAGGCTGCCAAACGCATTGTGAAGGAGACAGCTCTTCACGAAGCAGCTGAAGCTGAAGCTCGTAGGAGTGGAAAAATCACAAGGAAGTATAGGAAAAGGGCTCACTTGGCTGAGGACAGGCTAACAACACTTTCTGTGCAGATTGCCGATACCTACTGCGCAGCAACTGGTATGATCTTTGAACTTTAGCAATTAAGACCCGGATTTTCCTTTGGATAAATAGCCGGATCTCCTTGTTCATTACTTTTCTTACTTTCAGCAGGTCCGGATGATTCGATCCCGGAAGAGGATGATACTGCCAAGCTGAAGCTCATTAAAGATACTGTCCGGCAGCTCAGTGCCAGCGTTGGATGGATTCTCGATGAACTACGACTACCGGGTGTTGGACCTGGTAACATGAAAAAGTTGCTGGAAGTCTGCTCCACCATTCCTGAGTGGATTTGGCATTGGAAGCGCTCATCCTGTCAGTTTGGAGTAACCCGGGGTCTTGCGCTGGCTAAAGCTTATTTCCCTAAGCTAGAGCCGGCCAAGCTGATGAGCGGGTTTCCAGAATTCAATCAAGACGGGTCCAAGTTCTCACCAAAGAATTTCAAAGCCATTCAGAAAGAAGTTCGTCACCCGGCCAGTGTGATCGCCGACAGTTTGGAGATTGATTCTATTCTTCCTGCATATGATGCTAGTGACAAGGTTATTAAGGCAGATCGCCCCAAGCCATACGATATGCTTGCCCGATGGAGGGAAGAAGCTGCCAAGATTAGGGAGGAAGATGCAAAGAAGAAGGCTGAAGCCGACTCTGCGCCCGCTACCTCTACACCCATCGTTCCTCCACCCGCGCGAGCCGGCATTACTGCTGACCCGGGTGCTGCTGCTACCACAAGTGATGGCAAAGGCAAGGCGAAGATGGAAGCCGCGGCTTAGAATGCCGAGTAATACCTGCCACTTCTTATGCGTCAGTCGGCCTGATGTGCCGTTTAAACAATTATTTTTGAATGGTGCGCCTGTGCACCTTTGATACTCTTTATCGAAATTTTGTAATGCATTCTAAGTTCCTGATACACCTTGTGCCTCTTCTGGCTTTTATGTTTATCTACTTTTGAACCCATGTGATCTTGATATCCGACTTTCTTTATTCTCGATATCCAACTTTCTTTATTCTCGATATCCGACTTTCTGTATTGTTCCTTTTGTGAGACTCGGTTTCCGGGCTTCATGGGTGTTGACAAGTGGGATTGCTTCTAAGTCCCCAAGTCCCCAAGACTCGGATGTTTGGATTTTTTGAACCTTAACAACTAAGCAATTTTTTCCTCTCTTAAGATCCCGAGTTTCCAGGACCCGGATTTCCAAGTCTAGGATACGTGATCTTTCAAGGAGAACAAATTGCTTGCTGCTAAGTCCACAAAAACCGAGTTGTTTCACACAGGATCTGAAGTTATGCTTAATAATCGTTGAGTTTCCGGTTATTAGCCTTGTACTCTGCATAACTTGTGGTTTAGATGACCCTTTTGACTATCTTGTACTGTAAGCCGGCTTTCGCGTGGATACCATGTTGTTACATCTATACGAAGACAGAGTCAGGCAAGTCCCACTGGGCGTCATGGCTGACTGTAATCGTAAGCGAACAAATCATGCCACTTTATTGCGAGTCACATCGAGCTTAAGTAAGAATAGTCAAGAAAATTTGGCTACTTCGTCCGGTTATAAGATTGTAGCCGTACTCGTTTGCAAGTAATCGGCCCTTATAACTCATAGGCATCATGGCCGGGTCTTTGAGTTTGCAACTGTGCTATTCAAGCAGCCAGCCCCCAAGACCTAAATATATGCATCATACTGAAAGTACAGAACATGATAATAATCACCTCTTTTCTTGATAATCACCTCTTTACTTGATATGAAAAAATTAGGCCAGCAGGCCGCCTCATTAAAAACCCGTCCATTCCCCAAGGGTACCCTGGATAGGAAAAGAGTGCGTATGAAAACCTGCTGCCTGTTACATCGTTCAATTCCACATGCCAACATAATTTTTGCTAAGTATAATATGGACGTAGCTGAGCCACGTTCCATGGTCTGTCTCTTTCTTGCATAGATGAAGTGGTATGAGCGGTGTCATTAACTGTGGTCGACTCTTCCCTTGCATCTATCAAGTAATATGACCCATTATGCAAATTCCGGCTTACGATAAACGGTCCTTCCCATGGTGGTGATAACTTGTGCTTTCCTTCGTTCGACTGTACCAGGCGCAGAACCAGGTCTCCTTCCTGGAAGACCCGGGTTTTCACGCGCCGGCTATGATATCTCCGTAAATCCTGCTGATATATGGCTGATCTTTCCAGAGCTTGTTCCCTTTGTTCTTCTAACATATCCACGGCGTCTTGCCGGGTCTTTTCGTTCTCCACTTCGACGTATGCTGATACTCGTGGTGAATCATGAATAATATCACTCGGTAGCACTGCCTCCGCGCCATAGACCATGAAGAAGGGCGTCATCTGAGTTGATCTGTTAGGTGTAGTATTGATACCCCAAACCACGGCAGGAAGCTCTTCGACCCACGCACCAGCAGCCCTAACACAGGGAACTCGCAGTCGTGGTTTTAGTCCGCGAAGCAATTCTTGATTTGCCCTCTCCACTTGTCCATTGGCCTGTGGATGAGCCACTGATGCTACATCAAGCCGGATTCCATTGTTTCCACAGAACTTTTCCATCTCACCAAGGGACATGTTGGTTCTGTTGTCGGTAATTATGCTGTGAGGATACCCGAACCGGTAGATTATTCTTTTCAGGAACTTGACTGCTGTAGCTGCTTCACAGTTGGTAACTGGCATGACCTCTACCCACTTGGTAAACTTATCAATAGCCACTAAAAGGTGTGTCTTTTTGCAAGGTGACATATGAAAGGGGCCAACCATGTCCAAACCCCAGACAGCGAACGGCCAAGTTAACGGGATGGTCCGTAATTCCATAGCCGGCACGTGGGTTTGGCGAGCGTACCTTTGACATCCGTCACACCTTGCTACTAATCGTTCCGCATCTGCTAGAGCCGTGAGCCAGAAAAATCCATGTCGATAAGCTTTGGCCACAAGGGATCTTGTAGACGCATGATGCCCGCAATCACCTTCATGGATTTCCCTGAGAATCTGTCGGCCTTCTTCTGGTGCTACGCAGCGCAAAAAGACTCCCGTGGCACTTCTCTTGTATAACTCCCCATTGATGATAGAATACCCCTTCACTCGCCGCAAAATTTGCCTTGCTAACACCTCCTGTTGTGGTAACTCGCCTCGTGATAGGTAGGCCAAAAACGGTTCTGTCCATTCGGGAATAACGCGTATAGTGGCCACGAGTTCCATATCCGGGTTTTTACTTGCCAGTTCCTCCTCAGACTCGGTTTTAACTGATGGTCGCCATAATTCGTCCAGGAAAACGTTAGGTGGAACCGGCTCTCTGCGCGAGCCGAGTCTAGCGAGGGCGTCTGCTGCCTCGTTCTTTCTCCTGTCTATATGCTCTACCTCATACCCGGAAAAACATCCTGCAACCCTATCAACCTCCCTGCGGTATGCTTCCATAGTCGCGTCCTTTCTATCCCAAGTTCCTGATACCTGCTGTACCACCAGGTCCGAATCTCCAAAGCATCGTATCCTCTTAATATTCATCTCCTTGGCTACCCTTAAGCCGTGCAATAGGGCCTCATACTCGGCCACGTTGTTGGAACAGTCAAAGTGAATCTGTAGTACATAACTCAATTTGTCTCCTTTGGGTGATGTTAGCACCAGTCCAGCTCCTGACCCCTCGTATTGCTTTGACCCATCGAAGTGCATGATCCATGACTCGGAATTTGGAACTATGGTGGCCATGCCTGTGTGTGTCCAATCATTAACAAAATCGATCAAAGCCTGAGATTTGATTGCTGACCTGGGCTCGTAGCTGATGTGATAATCCCCCATCTCTATCGCCCATTTGGCTATTCTTCCGGTTGCATCCGAGTTTCTGATGATATCCGACATTGGTATTGAGCTAACTACTGTTATAGGGTGTTCCTGAAAGTACGGCTTCAGTTTCCGGCTGGCCATGAAGACCCCGAAAACCAGCTTTTGCCAATGCGGATAACGCTGCTTTGCCTCTGATAATACTTCACTGACATAATAAACCGGCCTCTGGACTGGATAACCTTTCCCATCCTCTTTACGCTCCACAACCACTACTGCACTGACGGCTCGGGGGCCTGCTGCCACGTATAGCAACATAGGCTCTTTAGGACCCGGGGCCGCTAGTACTGGTGCTTCAGATAACTGCTTTTTTAGTGCCTCGAACGCCTCATCCGCCTCCTCATCCCATACGAATTTGTCGGACTTCCTCAAGAGCCGGTATAATGGTATTGCCTTTTCTCCAAGTCTGGATATGAATCGGCTCAAGGCTGCTACGCAGCCCGTGAGTTTTTGAACGTGCTTCAAATTTTCTGGCTTTTTCAGATTTTGGATAGCTTTGATTTTATCCGGGTTTGCTTCAATTCCTCTCTCGGAGACGATAAAGCCGAGTAATTTCCCGGCTGGAACTCCAAACACGCACTTTGTCGGGTTAAGGTTCATCTGGTACCTTCTTAAATTCTTGAACGTTTCCTTTAGATCATCGATAAATGTTTCTGCCTTCCTGGTCTTGACAACCACATCATCCACGTAAGCATGGACATTGCGTCCAATTTGGTCCTCGAAGCATTTCTGAATACACCGTTGATAAGTTGCGCCAGCGTTCTTCAATCCAAACGTCATGGTTTTGTAACAAAAGGCCCCAAAAGGGGTTATGAATGATGTTTTCTCCCAATCCTCCCTCTTGAGCTTAATTTGATGGTACCCGGAATATGCGTCCAGAAAGCATAGCAGGTCACTCTCGGCTACTGCGTCTACAATCTGGTCTATCCTTGGTAGTGCGAACGGATCCTTTGGGCAATGCTTGTTGAGGCTCGTGAAGTCGATGCACATCCTCCACTCGTTGGTCTTCTTCATCACTAGAACCGGATTTGCTAACCAATCCGGGTGAAATACTTCCATGATGAAGCCGGCTGTCAGTAACCGAGCAATTTCTTCACCTATAGCTTTCCTTCTTTCCTCATTCATCTTCCTCAAGCCCTGCTTCACAGGCCTGGACTTGGGATCTACGTGCAAACTGTGCTCTGCCAATTCTGTAGGGATACCCGGCATGTCGCTAGGTGTCCAGGCGAATACGTCCGCATTTGAATGAATAAACTCCACAAGTGCCTTCTCCTGCTCTCTTCCCAAGTTAGACCCTATAGTGAATTGCTTAGTGGAATCTCCTTCAACAAAATCTATCTTCTTGGTGTCCTGTGCTGCCTTGAATTTTTCTCTTTCGTCCTCGGTATTCGGTCTTTTAAGTGTTGTTCTATCATCCGGATCTACTTGGGACCGGTAGTACTTGAGTTCCTCTTTTCTGCAAGCTTGTTCGGCCATCACTGAATCTCCTTCGTCGCACTCGGCCGCTATATCCCGGCTTCCATGGATGGTGATGGTCTGCTTAGGACCCGGAATCTTTAGCTGCAAATACACATAACACGGCCTAGCCATGAATTTAGCATAAGCCGGTCTTCCGAACAGCGCGTGATAAGGACTGCGCAATTTGACCACCTCGAACGTGAGCCACTCAACTCGATAATTATCTGTTGATTCTCCGAAAGCAACCTCCAATGTGATCTTTCCCTCGGGGCACGCTGAGTGACCCGGCACAATCCCATGAAAAACTGTTGAACTTTTCTGTAGCTGGGACTCTTTGAGACTCATGCGTAAGAAGGTTTCCCAATATAAGATATTAATGCTACTTCCACCGTCCATTAGGACTCTTTTCAACTCGTAACCATTGATCTACGGTGCAACTACCAATGCCAAGACTCCTGGGCGCTCTATTCTTTCCGGGTGATCTCTTCTGCTCCACGTTACCTCTTGTTCCGCCCATCTCAGGTATCCCGGAGCGGCCGAGGAAACCGAGTTTACCGCTTGCTTTAATGTTTCTTTGTCCCTGCTAGGAGTTCCTGTAGTATGCACATGATATTGTCCTTTCAAATCAGACGTACGTACCATACTGATGAAGATGTTGATCTGGCCGATCGTCACAGTAGATCCGGATTCGAGGTGATCCGACTCTGGCCCCCAGCCGGAATCGTCCACCATCTTCTCTCCTTCGCGGTCGATGTAGATCTCGCCGACAACGAGATTCTCCATGTTCCTCCGAGCTTCTCACGTGATGTAAACACCTTTGGACGCAGGCCCCACGGTGGGCGCCAACTGTCGTGGGATAATCACGGCAGACGTTACCGGGGGTAACTGATCTTGGGGCAAGACGACACAGGCGTTTGGGAGAGGGTTTAGCTCAGAGGAAAACATGATGATGAACTTTGATCTGGCAGCCGGCAATCAAGTCGCCGAGTCTCCGATCTCAAGATAATAACTCAAATTGCGTTTTATACTGGATACTCGATATTAGGCGAGATTGCTAGAACTCTTGGATCTCTGTAAACTAGACCTAGGGGTCGATTTATAAAGCACCGTAACCCCCATGGCTTGCCCTCCAAGGCGCACCCTGAATCCTACCCGGACACCGCTTACAAACCCTTAGCTTTCCTTACCGCAACCCACAATCCGGGTTACGAGGCCTGCAAACTTTGGACCTTCCAGAAGTTTCGTTATCCTTAGCCGGATCCTGCGCCATGTCCCTTGGGCCGGGTTACACCTTGGAGTCGGCCTACTGGGTTATTATCCCTCCATCAAGACCTCCTACGACACTCAGGACACCCTCCGCATCCCTCATGCCAACCAGCCTGGTAAGCACCAAGTTGATGCGTCTATCCGCGACTGGTCCGAGGATGACGAAGGTGACCCAGTTGGCCTCTCTGACCGCGAGTAGCGCAATCATAATTCCTTTTATGCTTCTCAATCTCTTTTCCTCTTTTACTCTGCAGAGGATGTCGAGCATGAGGATGACGAGGAGGCCGAGGATCCCATCGACGTCCAGCCTCTCTCTGTGGCTGCTCCCACCACTCGGAAGAGGACGGGCAGCGGTGCCCAAGAACCCGCTGCCAAGAAACCCAAGAAGACCGAGAAGACCGAGAAGAGGAAAAAGACCACCACCGCCAGAAGGCAACTCCCCACCCGCAAAGGGTAAGTTGTTCCATTTGAATTACACTTAGCTTCTGCCTCTCGCTATTCTGTTTCTCTGTTTTTGTCTTTCTGATTTCCTTCCTTCTTCCAGCGATCCCCTGGATGCTGACGTAGCCGCTGCCCCCACTCGCACCGGCAAGAGGAAATCCGTCATCGACCTTGAGAAACTCGTCGATCTCTCCGAGGAGGAGGACGAGTCCATGCAGCAGGATAGGGCGCGTGCGGCCTCTCTTGTAAAGATGGAAGAAGAGGACATTGGCGCCGAGAACACGGGCGCGGGTGACCAAGACGACGAGAACTTGGAGCAGCAGTCCTACTCGGACCAGAGCGCGCAGGATGCTGCTCATGATGAGACACCTCCCTCTCCCCCAGCTGCCTCAGCCGGGGAGAATATTGATCAAGACCCCGAGAACCAGAATCGCGCCGCCCTTGAGCGGCCGGAGGACCACACCGAGCAGCAGGAAGAACACGCTGCAGCTCATGAAGACCCCGCGGCCATGCCGCGGGTAGAAGAAAAAGACGACGCCAGACCTGATCCCGCTGCCGACCAGCGGGTTGAGAATACTGTGGTGGAGCCCGTGCTCCAGAGCCAAGCGCAGCCGGACGCTGCGCAGGGTAGCCGGCCCCCTGTGCCGCCTACCCAGCAGGCCTCACCACCAACTGCTCCAAGCCCTCCCCCAAAGAAGAAAACGACCAAGACTGCATCTGAGCTTATGCCTCCACCAACCTCACACCAAGCGGCTCCGTCCGCTGCGCGCCAAGTGCCTGCACCCGCTTCTCGGGCGGACACCGGCAAGAAGACCATCAAGACTGAAGCTGCCGCTATCCGCAAGAATCCGCCACGCCATGCTGCGCAGGATGCCAGCCTGATGCCACCGCCCAAAGCACCTACTGCGTCCACCGGGAAGCCGGTAGTGAAGAGCACGCAAGTCACCACTGGCGCTGCTAGTGGATCTGCTGGTGCAGGCGCAGGATCGAGTGCACAAGCCAGCTGGCCAACATATGTGTTGTCTGGGTCCAGGCAGTACGGCATCTCCTTGTCCAAGGGCGAGCAGCGGATCTCTGCTCTGAAGGACGGCCCGGCCAAGGCAGTGGACGCCAAGCTCAAGGCCAAGAAGCCCATCGAGATCTACTCGCGCGAAGCTGGCGAGGATGAGATCCAATCAGAAGGGCTGATGCAGGTCGTGGACCGGGTAGGCTTCATCGACAGGATTTGGGAGAGTGACGCCCACGGCGTTGATAAGTGGAATGGCAGCATGTTGGGCTGTTCGTCCTCCGCAAAGCCGCCGAGGACATCGAGCAGACATACGCTATAAGTGTTTCTTGCTTTTTCCGAATTGCGGTATCTCTTCTCTTCTGTTCTTCTTTCTATCCTTAGCCACTACCCAGTCCCCGAGATTCGGGCCGAGTAGACGGACGCTCAACCGAGTTGTTGTCTTCTCGGGCCAAATCTTCCCAAAATTTCCTAACTCCTTTTCTTCTTCTTTACAGAATAGCCACTTGAAGAGGACTAACCTGTTCCGGCGGCTGCTCTGGAACCACAGCATTGCCAGGAAGCGCACCGCGGCCCTTGAAGCCAAGCACAAAGATGATTCTACTCTGGAGCAGGCGGCAGTGGACCGCGCTCTCTAAATCTCTGAGCTTGAAGGTTAGCTTCTAGCTATTCGGTTTGTGCGTTTTGTGTTTACGCCCGCTTTTGCTTTTTTCTCTAATTCAGTTTACTCTGCAGGCAAAGTCAAAGAACTGCAAGAACAGCATGAGCACTGCCACGTCTTCACCGCCTCCGCCGAGAGCAAGATCAAGGAGTTGGAGGGTGAGTTGCCAGCTACTCTGATGTCTGTATCTTCTCCTCTACTTGGCTATTCTTCTAACAGTGCTGTCCTTCTCGTAGAAGAATACAAGAAGTTCTGGGAAGAGCACCTTCATTGCTTGATGCCTGCCGAGGTGCAGCAGCAGCTGGCCGCCCGAGATGCTGCACTCAAGAAGGAACGCGACGGCGAGTTCGAGTCGATGCAGGTGAAGCTGAAAACAGCTCTCGGGGGCGCCCTGGAGACCGAGACCTCAGCCAAAGCCACCAAGCAGGCGCTCGAGGCAGAGATCGAGGTGCTGAAGAAGCACAACGTGCAGCTCGCGCAGCAGGTTGCCAACGCGCGCAGCATTGAAGACCGGCATCTTGCGGACGAGGAGGCTTGGAAGATCAAGCTGGATACGCTGCTTGTTGATCTTAGAAGTAAGTTTTCTCTTCCCGGCACTTTTCTGTTTCTCTTCTTCGCTACTTGGCTTGCTTTTGCTCCCACTCTTTCTTCTCGATTTTATCTCCTCTCTGCCTCCTTACCTAACTTTTATTGGTTCCTCTCTAGACATCTTTCCTGATCTTTGCGCCACAAGCTCGCCTGCTCTGGCAAAGGCGCAGCAACTCCGAGCTGATTCCGGGCTGCCCATCAACATCAAATCCAGCGTCAACGACAACCTCCTTAACATGAAGACCCAGCTGCGGCAACTCAAAGGCCTGGGCACCACCATGGTGTCCACAGCGTACAAAATCCACGATCTGTTCTGGCCGGACGAAACCGCGCCCAACAGCTTCACCGATCTTGCCGAGAAGCTGGATGGCGTGAAGGCCGAGCTGAAAAAGTGGCAGTCTTCCTCAGCCCGGGCTGGAGATGATCTTCTGCTTTGCTTCATCTGTAGTTGTTATGAAAATCTGAACCTTGACACGATCCTCGAGATGCGCCAGGGCTCCAAATGTTTCGAGGACCCCGACTGCGTTGCTCGCAGCAAGGCAGCAGCGTACGAGGTAGCTTCCTACGCGGACACCGCCACCTTCATCGACGGCGTCACCGAGCCCGACACCGAGGTGGAGAGCGAGGGTGACGACGAAGATGAGGATACCGAGTCCGATGACTTGGGTTTCTTCGAAGCTGGTGCCGCGAAAGGAGCTGCCGAGAAGGGAAAAGGCAAGGCCAAGGTTGATGACGAAGTCGAGCAGCCGGAAACCCAAGTCGAGGAGCCCACCATAACCACTGAGATGGTGATCCAACAGGCGGCTCCCGAGATGGGCGTGACCAGCAGCAGCTTCCAGGCTGCCGCATCGACCTCGACCACGGATCTTATCTCCGTCGCCAGGGCAACCTCCGAGCAAGCCGCCAATGCCAACACAGAAGCTGGTGCCGAGAGCGCCGATGCCGAGAAGACTGACGCGGATATCACTGCCATTGTCGACACTGCTGCCGCCTGAAACACTTATCTTAACTTTTAATCAGATCCCCGGGATGCCGGGTGCACATGTATCAAACAATTAAGTCTCTTGTTGCTACTCCATTTTATTTCAGTTTAAGTTCTTAGCAACTCTGGCTCAATGCCGGGTTGCGTTAATATGAAAGTCCCCGAGTTGCATTTTTTATCCGCTCTTTCCTTTTTATCTCAGCTCTTACCTGCAACTTGTTGCTTTGTTGGTAGTCGAGTCACAAGAGTTCAAAGTAGGAGTCTCAAATACTTAGCCACTTAGAAAAATTCATAGTAACGCTGCCCACCACTTAGCCGAAAAAAAAGAAAAAAAAATTGTAAAAAACACTCTACTCGGTTGCTACACGCTTCCTTTCCTTTGCAATTTTTCATGTGTTCATTGACCCTTTGGCTTGTTCTCTGGCTTGCCATGAAGCCGGGTTGCGGACAGCAGCAGAGTCGCAGAGTGTCCGGTGAGTTTAAACACACTACTTTGTATGCTTTTGAAATTCTAAGTGGTTCAACCGAATAGACAAAGTAAAGCAGAGTAAACACAAGGAACAGTTTGGACGAGGGCAGTCCCCGAGTTCAGATTCATATTGCCGAATAGAGGTTCAACTCGGATAAGAGAGTACATACATAATTTGCTCACGAATGAAAACGGCGGAGTAGAGCTACATTCCAAGGGCGCTTGGATTCTTCTCCTGCTCTATCCGGCCTGTTCTTCTGGGATGGCTGTGCGTCAACAAGATAATAGGCATCATTGTGTAGAGCCTTGCTCACAATGAAAGGCCCTTCCCACGGAGGAGATAGCTTGTGCATCCCGGCTGTGCGCTGCACGAGCCTAAGCACCATGTCTCCTTCTCGGAAAACCATTGGGTTCACTTTCCGGCTATGATAACGTCTCAAATTTTGCTGATAAACAGCTGAACGTGACAGAGTTAACTCTCTTGCTTCTTCTAGCAGGTCAACGTCATTTTCTCGAGCTTCTCTAGCCTCTGCCTCCGTGTAGAGCGTTACACGGGGCGAGTCATGCTCTAGGTCAGTAGGCAACACGGCCTCAGCTCCATAAACTAGAAAGAATGGCGTGTAGCCGGTTGACCGGTTAGGGGTAGTCCTTAGACTCCACAACACCGCTGGCAACTCGTCTAGCCAACACCCAGGTGTTTTCAGCAGCGGCTCAATCAGCCTTGGCTTTATGCCTGATAGCACCATGCCATTTGCTCTTTCCACTTGCCCATTTGAAGCGGGATGCGCAACAGATGCGACATCTAGCCGAATATGCTTATCTCTGCAGAACCTCGCAAACACACCGTCAGCAAAGTTTGTGCCATTATCCGTGATGATGCTGTGCGGGTAGCCATACCTCAGGATCACATCCTTCAGGAAACTCACAGCAGTGACTCCGTCACATTTCCGAATAGGCTTCACCTCAATCCAATTAGTGAACTTGTCAACCATGACCAAGATGTGAGTCATGTTGCCTCTAGCCGGCTTGAAAGGGCCTACCATATCCAAGCACCAAACAGCAAATGGCCAAGTAATGGGAATGGTTTTCAACTCAGAAGCTGGCATATGAATCTTACTTGTGAATCTCTGGCAGCCATTGCACTTTCTCACAATATCTTCAGCTTGCTTCAAGGCAGTGAGCCAAAAGAAACCATGCCGAAAAGCTTTGTTGACCGGAGCCCGAGAAGAGGCATGATGCCCGCATTCTCCTTGGTGTATCTCCACTAATATTTCTTCTCCCTCTTCTGGCTCTACACAGCGCTGCAGCACACCAGTCGGACTTCTTCTATGCAGCACATCTCTGAAGATTGTATAGCCCTTGGATCTTCTCTGAATTTGCCTCGAGGTAACCTCATCACTCGGCAAGGTGCCGTCCTTTAGAAAGGATAATATGGGCAGGGCCCAACTCGGTGTCTCCCGGATGGGAAACACTGGTTTGTCCACTTCCATTGGAATAGCCACCACTTCTTCTTCTTCTGGGTTGAAGGCGAGTCCCCGAGACCTTGTGCATGCGGCAAGAACCCCCTCAATGAATGTGACAGTCCCCGGGTTAAGAGGGGAAGTCCCCGAGTAAGAAGGGACAGTCCCTGGGTTGCAGGCGCCAGTCCCCGGGATGGAGACGGCAGTCCCCGGGTTCCCTTTTGCAGCCTCCCAGTCAATCTCCATGGGAACAGCTTCCTCACCAGGCAGAGAAGGAACAAATATGGATTCCGAGTTGGGGGATGGCTTGATAGATGGCTTCCTCAAATGCTCCAAGGCAACCCCAGCCGGGATGTATTGCCGAGAAGACCCCAACTTGGACAGCTCATCAGCTGCCTCATTCTCTGCTCGGTGTATGTGTTGGAACTCGCATCCTTCAAAGAATCCAGTCATGGTTTGCACCAGGAACCGATATGAAGCCATGTTGGCATCCAGAGCATCCCAAGTGCCTGAAACTTGCTGCACAACAAGATCCGAGTCGCCATAGCATATAATGCGCTAAACGCCAACCTCCTTGCCACCTTCAAGCCGTGTACTACGGCCTCGTACTCTGCTACATTGTTGGATGCCTTGAAGTGGATTTGCAGCACGTACTTGAGTTGATCTCGCTTGGGTGACGTGAGCACCACACTAGCACCCAAGCCTTCCTTCACCTTGGAGCCATCAAAATGCATCTTCCAGTAGTTGGCTACCGGAGTAGGAGGCTCATACTGCACCTCAGCCCAATCCACCAGAAAATCTGCAAGGATCTGAGACTTGATGGCTTCTCTTCTCGCATATGCAGGAGCGTACACGGCCAGCTAAATCTCCCACTTGGCTACTCTGCCACTTGCCTCCTTGTTGCCCATGATGTCCGAGATGGGAGCAGAACTCACCACAGCGATGGGATGCTCTTGGAAATAGTGCTTCAGCTTCTTGGCGCCCAGGTACACGCCGTAAGTCATCTTCTGGTAATGTGGGTAGTTCTGCTTAGAACTGGACAGTACCTCACTGAGATAGTATACAGGCCGCTGCACAGTTTTGCCTTCTTCTTCTCTCTCCACCACAATCACCACACTGACCACTCGGTTAGTCGCAGCAATGTACAACAACATTGGCTCTTTGGGTAGCGGACTAGCCAAGATGTGAGCTTTACCTACCATGTCCTTCAGCTTCTTGAATGCCACATCAGCTTGCGGTGTCCAGACAAACTTGTCACTCTTTTTCATCAACTGATACAGAGGCAAGGCCTTCTCACCCATTCTTCCCAGGAAGCGGCTCAGAGAAGCCAAGCACCCAGTGAACTTTTGCACATCCTTCAGGGATCTCGGCAAAGACATGCTCTCTAAGTCTCTATAGCTTTTATCTTTGAAGGATTGGCCTCAATACCCCGACTGGATACCAAGAAACCGAGTAGCTTGCCAGCCGGGACGCCAAAGGTGCATTTAGTCGGATTCAGCTTCATCTTGTATTTGCGCAAGTTGGCAAATGTTTCCTCAATATCACTAAGCAGAGTATGTGTTTTATTCGTTTTGATGACAATGTCATCTACGTACACCTACACATTTTTGCCAATTTGATCATGCAAGCATTTCTGCATGCATCTCTGATAGGTAGCCCCCGCATTCCGCAATCCAAAGCACATGACACGATAGCAATAAGCCCCGTACGGGGTAATGAAAGCAGTCTTTATTTGATTAGCAGGGTTGAGAGCTATCTGATGAAAACCAGAGTAGGCATCTATGAAAGACAAAAGCTCACAACCAGCAGTGGAATCGATCACCTGATCTATGCGGGGTAGCGGAAAGCGATCTTTGGGGAAGGCCTTGTTCAGGTCGGTGTAGTCCACGCACATGCGCCATGCGGTATCCGCCTTGGGGTCCTCCTTCTTCTTCTCAACCATCACCGGGTTTGCTAGCCAGTCAGGATGCAAAACCTCCATGATAAAGTTGCTTATCAGAAACTTGGTGATCTGGTCACCAATGGCCTTTCTTCTCTCATCGCCAAAGCGGCGCATCGCCTGCTTCACTGGCTTGGCATCATGCCGCACGTGTAGCGAGTGCTCAACAACCTCCCTCGGGACACCTGGTAACTCCTCATTGGACCAGGCGAACACGTCCCGATTCTCACGGAGGAAGTGGATGAGCTCGTTTCCTATTTCTCTCCCAACCCGGTGCCAATGATGGCAACACGGTCTGGGAACTCAGGGTCGACCTGGACCTTCTTTGTCTCCTGGGACGCCTGGAATGCAGTCCCGTACTGGGAACTCGGCATGCCGGGTGCACCACCTTGCTCTGCTTGCGCCATAGCCACCACCTCGTACATCTTCTTCTTCTCGGCAGCAATGACCATGGATTCTGCCAGCTGGGAGCCAGCAGAGGCACACTCCATGGACTTCTTGTAGTCACCCGAGATGGTGAT
Organism: Alopecurus myosuroides; assembly: GCA_028641055.1. Lineage (NCBI taxonomy): Eukaryota > Viridiplantae > Streptophyta > Magnoliopsida > Poales > Poaceae > Alopecurus > Alopecurus myosuroides. The sequence goes on along the minus strand of CM054059.1, from coordinate 112,885,503 downwards.
CATTCCATTGGGACCAGGGATCTTCATCTTCAAGTATGCAGTATGGGTTGAAGCCATGAACTTGCTGAGAGCGGGCCTACCGAGTAGGGCATGGTATGGGCTTTGGTGGTCAACCACCTCAAAGGCCAAGCTCTCGGTGCGGCAGTTCTCCCTGGTGCCGAATAGAACGTCTATCCAGATGCGGCCGATTGGAGAGCAAGACACTCCCGGCACAATGCCATGGAAAGTGGTTCTGCTGGGTAGCAGCATGTTCTCGGCCATCCCGAGCTTCTCGAGTGTGTCTCTATACACGATGTTGATGCTGCTGCCGTTGTCAACCAGCACCTTGCTGAATTTGACATTCTCTAGAGCACCCAAGAAGGTGGGATCCACTACCAAAGCATAGCTACCCGGGTTGGGCATCACCTTAGGATGATCAGCTCTGGACCAAGTGATCTCTTGATTGCACCAGTGCAGGTAGTGGGGCACGGCAGGAATCACAACATTGACTTCCATAGCGCGCCTGTGCTGAGACTGCTTGTCGGTGGGCTCAGAAGTGAAGAACATGTAGCTCTCGTGGTGCTCCTGGTACTGTTTGCGGTCTCCACCACCATTGTTGCCGTTGTTGTCGTTACCTCGGCGACTGTTGTTGTTGTTGTTGTTGTTGTTGTTGTTGTTGTTGTTGTTGTTGTTGTTGTTGTTCCTGTTGTTGTTGCGGGTGTAGTAGTTGTTGTTGTAGTTGCGGTTGCGGTCGTTGTTGTTATTGTTGCGGTAGCGGTCGTTGCTGAAGTTGCGGTTGGCTCCTAAAGCCACCTGGTTCACGTTCTCTCTTCTCGGGAAGACTGCAGGCCGAGGAGCGGGTGCCCGAGCTGGCTGCACATTGGCATTCGCAGCTGGCAGAGGAGGAGGAGGAGGCAAGCCCTCGTTCTTGATCTGTTCCCACCAACTGCACTGCCGAGTAGTGTGGTTGGCTGGCCTGGCTGGATGCCGAGTATGGAAGCTGCAAGGGCTATCCTTCATATCCGTGAAGATGAAGTTTGGTGCAGGACCCGAGTTGCCGCTACCCCACTGGGGTGCATTGTACGGCTTCTTGATGCCTTGGCCCTGATTCTGGTTTTGCCCGTACTGGGCTCCAGCAGTTTTTTGCCTCTGGCTACTCCCAGCAGCCGTGGTCACAGCATTCACCTCCTCGGGATCATACCGAGTATCAAGCCGGTCACCCCTGCGCTTGTTGCGGAAATCATTGCGCTTGCTGTTGTTGTTGTTGTAGTTCCTTCTCGGCTCGGGGGAGTCCATCAGAGGCTGGGTTGGGTCGCCAAGTGCATACATGTCCGCGATCTTGATAGTCTCCGCGAGTGTACTCGGCATCTCGCGCTGCAGCTTCTGCCACAACATGCTACCATGTCTACAACCCTGCGCAAACCAAGTGATGGCCTGGGCCTCATTCACACCTTCACAGGTGTTCCTCAAGGTGCTCCACCGAGTAAGGTACTCGCGATCGGTCTCGTCTTCCCGCTGCTTGCAAGCGGACAACTACTGCGGCCTATTCGGCCTCTTGTAAGTGCTGGTGAAGTTGCTGATGAAGGCCTCCGAGAAGTCCAGCCAGCAATTGATACTGTCCTTGGGCAGGTTGTTGAGCCAAGTCCGAGCTGGACCCTCAAGCATTTGCGGAACATACCGCACAGCCCCTCTCCGGTTGCCGCCTGCAATGTGCACGGCTGTGACATAATCACTCAACCAGTCCTCCGGCTTGGTGCTTCCATTGTAACACTTGGTCCCTCTGGCCAGCTGGAAGTGGTTCAATGATGGCTTGTTCATGATGCGAGGGCCAAAGCACTCTGGGCCAGGCGGCCCCCTGTTCTCGAGTTGCGCGGACAGATTGATCATGTCCATCTTGAACCTGGCATCACTGGGCTCCAACATGCGCTCACCAAGGCGACCAGCAACATTCCTGGGGTCAGCATAACCGGCTAGCCCCATCGCCGAGTAGCCATCATCATACCTGTTCTCCTGCACCACAGCGGGTTGCACCACAGGGTTGGCTGCTGGCGCAGCCGTACGCGGCTGTGCTGCAGCAGGCTGTTGCGTCCTCTGCCGAATAGGCTGAGCAGCAGGACGCCGAGAAGGCCCCACGTTGTCTCCGCTATGTCCCTTGCTCTGAGCTTTATGGGCTTGGTAGCCTGCTCCTGCAGTAGTGTGTTTCTGACCGGATTCTCGCGGCACAGCGTGCTGTTTCGCGGCGAGAACCGGGCCGTACACCTGCATTTCTCGACCCTTCCCAGAGCGCACACTCTGGTCCCTCTCGCGACTGGGATGCGGTGATGACGCTTGGTCATGAGATCTCGCCGCACACGAATGCACGATCTGAGAAGCATCAGGACCCGGATTGGCTTTCCGGAACTCCTCATTCTGCCTAGCAGCCTCTAGCACTAGCTCATTGAGCCTCTCCTGCTGTCTAGCGCGCGCGTCGCCAGCTAGGTTTGGCAACTCTGCGGCTACAGCCTCAGCAGCTCTAAGTGTTTTGGCGGGGGTGCTGTATCTAGGCCTGGTGGAGGTGTTTGCGGTGGCAGATTGGCTAGGAGCTTCTACAACTGTCGCCATCTCGGCGCCTAAGTTGCGACGCGTAGCTACTACTTTGCTAGACTTCCTAACAACAGGAGTAAAGCCGTGGGCCTTGTTGTACTTGTTCTGGTCTAGGCTAAGCTCGAGCCTAACCTTCTCAAGCTCCAGGTGCTCAGCGAGCAGCTCCTGGCGCTGCCGGTCGAAGTGCGCCCTCATGGTCAAGAGCTCGAGCTTGGTGGGAGGCGGCATGCCCATCCGTGCAGCGGATGCCGGTATCGTTGGTGTAGTGGAGAGAGGGATGTTGGAATCCTTCTCGTAGGGCTTGTGGGTCCTCCCGCCAACACTCGGTCCAGCGAGATCCTCGATGACCTCCGCGGCAGCAGCCGTGCCCTTCCCGGCATCGGTTGCCAAGCCGGTCATCATTACCTCCACGCTGTCCGCGGAGCAGCCCACCGGCCTTCCGCGGGCAGTGAGCACGGCAGGAGGATCCTCCACGACCAGCACCTCCTCTGGAAACTCGCGGACGACGGCGGTGGTGACGTAGATGAGGTGTGAGCCGAAGGAGAGCACCGAGCCGCCTGCCGGAATGGGCCTCCCGCCGAAATCTCCGGCGTTGTCGGTGACGAAGTCGAAGGAGCCGAATCTGTGGACAAGGCCACAGACTACACGCTCCCCAGTAGCAGAAATGAGTCCCGTCCGAACATGGACTCCAGCCAGCGCCTCTGTCTGCCCCACGGTGGGCGCTAACTGTCATGGTGGTATCACGGCAGATGCCATGGGATGGCTAAAGTTGGGGCCGATGGACGCTGGAGGTGCTCGGGGAGGGATCACACGGCGAGTAGCCGCGTGTAGCAGATCACAAACAATGCAAACACCAAGATCTTTCCCAGGTTCAGGGCCCTCGTGCGGAGGTAACACCCCTACTCCTGCCTCTCTCTTTATATGTGTACTACCGAGTAGCCACAGTACAATCAGGCCTTCAGCCGAGTAGCCACTCTTCTCTCTAGTTCTTTCTACGTGAAGCCAATGCTCAATGTCTTAGCTAACGCAACGACTGGTTCCGAATGAGTGCTCGCACAGGAGGAGGCATGGCACCTTATATACTGGTGCCCAGCCGGATAGAAAACAAGTATAAAGTACGACATGATGTGACAGGAGCCCTGCAGAACCACGCACGCCTCCGGGTTCCCGCTGACACTCGCCCCGTAAGTCGTTGCGCCGTTCGGAGATGGGACCTGTCCACCCTTGTCAGTGAGATAGGGTAGGCCCCTAGCCCTGTCCTGTCCCCTCTGTCAGTGACAGGACTAGACAGACGCCTACCGCACTGTAGCCACGCCGTGGTGCGAATAATCACGCACTCCGTAAGTTGAACCGCACGCCGTACGGACGTAGGATACGCGGGATCCTTTGTCAGAACGGCTCCATTGACTTCTGGTCTGAGTAGGAATCCACTCCCTCTACTCGGACCACCTCCTCTACTCGGAAGAATATAACTTTCTTGATTCTTCCTCCTGGCCATTGGTAGGTACGGCCGAATAGCTATCCACCGGGTAGCGAGTACCGGGTAGCCAACAACTTGGTCAAAACTGCTCTTCTGATCTAGCCTTTAGCACTTGCCTTACCCCTACTCGGGGGTAACCCCCCGACATGAAGCAAGTTTAAAATGCAAGTAATCCTAAAGCAAGTTTCACAAGTATCAAGCAGCAAATATCTCAAGTATCTCAAGGGAGCAAGTGTTATAGCAATAGGTGTTTCGTTCGTGTGGTTGTCACAATTAGTGAAGCACATGTTTTAGTCTTAGTTGTTTCTTCTAGGAAGGAGCCATGAATAGGTATAGTCAAGTAAATGATCTACAACCCCTTATGATGGATCATGTGGCCAAGTAAATGACCGCACAAGACTGATTAAGACATAAAGTCCCACCATAGCCTTACGTTCTAAGGTCACCTATATATATCCCCCAATGACTTAACTTTGTGGCTCGGTCTCAGGTTACTGTCATTCCCAAGTCACCACCACTCTATTATGCTACCGGTGATCACCTTACATGCATTCCCCAACATATGCGTGCACTCATATATTGTACATAAAGACAATCATAGAATATAACAAACTTGTATGCAACCAATCAACGAACTATTTCACCATTGCCAAGAACAATTCACTACTCAAACATAGACGGGGAGACACAATACATCAAGGGAATATAGTATTGCATCATACATCGTGTTTGCCAAGAGATTACAGTGGAGAGATGGAGCTGATCTTGTTGTAGATGTTGATGATGAACACGCCGGAGGGGGTGGAGCCCTCCGGGGGTGATCCCGACAGCGTTTCCCCCCTCCGATCTTCTCCGGCGGCAGCCTTCTGTCTCTCTGTTTTGTGGTTTCGTCTCTCGGCGCCGCCTCCCTCTCGAAAAGGCCAGGGGACCCTTTATATAGTTGTTTTTATGTCACGACACACTCGGGAGAAGAAAGATCGACGACATCGGAGCCACGGGGGCAAAAAGGGGGCCCCACACGCGGCCAAGGAATCTGGCCGCGTGGAGGGTCCTATTTTCCACCTGGTTGGCCTTTTGGCCCTCTACTTTGGCCCATGGTCTTCGTCTCGAAAATTCTGAACCGTGCTCTTTGGCCTTGCCCTTTTTGGAGTCCCGAAGCTCCCGGAAAGTATGAAACACTAAAAAGTACGTTTTCTGGAAAAACAGGGTTAGAACCAAAAGAAGGGGGATTGTTTAGAAAATCCCCCAAAACATTATAAAATATGAATATAAGTTGCTAATATGTAGGAAAAACAAGTAATAACATGCAAAGTTCATGTATGCATTTTACATGCATCAACATCCCCAAGCTTAACCCATGCTCGTCCTCGAGTATGAAGGTGATAAAACTAACATGGACTTTGCATATTGAAACAATCGTGGGATATCAAGGAGGATTATTCATGCTACATATAATCAAATGATTAATACTAGAAATGAGTAGCAATATACAATTCATGTTGTAAGAAATATCAAATATGCAAGCAAAGATGCTTCATGAAAGTTCACAAAGTGTATAATGAAATAAAAGCAGTATGGACCAAATGCATACACAAAATGAAAAATAAAATCCTATATTGGTCAAAGAATAGCATAATGGAAAATAGAAAATATGGTGGACACTTTGGAGAAAATTGAGTAGAGGTAAAACATGATCAAGTCTTATTTAGCCTCTAAATTATTCAACTAAAATTACTAATTGAAATGTGGTATCCATTGATCTAGGACTCTCATTGCCCCTTTATCACTATCATCTTAAATGGTGAATGTTGAAGTAATGTGAATGACAAGGTGGTTGAAAGCCTCATGCCCCGTGAGTGTGAAAACCTACTCCATGATTACTCAACTTAAGATTCCTAATAAGCTTTGTACAATCATAATAAGTATTAATGACATCATAGAGAACCGCAAAGAGGTACCTCTTGCCCCATGACATGGAAACAAGCCCATGTCACAATGACAAGACAAACAAATGGAGTAGACTCATCATCCTTTTTATTTTCATTCACTATTATGCATAGCTTCTTATTTTATTGTAGGATGTGTTGTAGAGTCACTCAAGCTGTAAGTAAATTTACACCATGATAAAGCATGGATTGGGTTAGCGGCCCAATGCGTTTCTCTAGTCATATAGATACTTACTCATCAAAACTTACTATTCCTCTATTTCATTTCGGCATGGCAGGAGTCCAAAAACAAAAGTACATGATATCAACTAAATGTAAATTTTTGTGCAATGTTGAAAGCTTTCTGGTTATACACGTTTATAGCTAGCTCCCAACCACACACTTTTCAAACGCAAAACTTGTGGCTCCCATTATTGGGTCATGTTTATTAGATGCATAAAAAGTAAAGTGTGCCTTCAAAAGTTCGTGAGAGTCCTATCCCAAGTTCAACCCATGAAAATTAATAAAGTGAATATCTTAATTTAGAAAATAAATAACACAATAACATGGTGAACATACTCGGAATAGCAATGAAGCTAATGGGAAGATATGGTGGACTCACTGGAAATACTTGGCTAAGGAGTGTTGGAAACAAGTTTTTACTTGTTGGAATTTTTAAATTTTTGGCTAGCAAGAGGGAGATAGTTGACCAGCTACTATGCATGCATATGTCCATAGAACTACTCATTTCATGACAAACTAAATAAACCAGCAATTATCATCAAGGACATGAATAAGAGATAGCTCAAGACAACATTATTGCAAATTTCTACACATAAAAAGCCTATAAATCATGCAAACATATGTAGCTCTTCAAATCAACCATGGCATCCCTATTCCAAGTCATAATACTAGCATCCAATACATTCCAACCCCAAACTCCAGTAGCTCAATCTCATATAAAATGATGGGTGTGGTCTTATCAAAACAAAAATAAAAACAAAAACTAGACGCTTCAAGTCTCTACGATAAATGCTTTGCTTAGAAAAACAGAAAGTAGACGTGTGCTAACCAAAAGAGTGTAGCTCCAGTGGGGTGTTCATCACATCCCCAAGCTTATGGCTTTCACCATTCTTGGATGTATTGAGGCGCAGCTCCTCTATTCCCTATGAAAAAACTTCACAAAACATGTTTCTCCCATTCTTTTTCTGTAGGGTGAGATTAGCAAGGACAAACAAATCACATGCTTGCTGTGCAAAATTACAAATCAAATGCTCCAGTAGATAGACAATAAGGTTCATTATTTTGTATGTTCACTCTATTGCTTGAAAGAATCATGGAAATTCGATTCCCAAGTCCAAAGAGTGCATAAAACAAAAGAAGGCAGAATCTGTCCAGAAAAGCAACAGCAGAAAAATGAACGTTTTTCCCTAAGCTAGACTCGTCAAAAACTTAAGCCAATTTTTTTTATTACAGAGGACGAAACGTTGCAGAACATACCAAAAAATTAGCTCAATCCGACATACCAATAAAAAACGTAAAATCATACGGTGAGCAGACTCGTGCTGAAACAGAAATTTCATGCACTAGGATAGCAACTTATAAGTCCAAATGGGTTTGACTTGACTCTTTATTGAAAACTCCAGAATTAAAACAAAAAAATCTAATCTCTTGAGACAGCAAGAGGACACTAGGAAAATCCAAACAAAAACAACCGGGTTGCCTCCCGTAAAGCGCTTTCTTTATAGCCATATAGCTAGGCTTTACTTACTTAACATCATGATGGTTGGAGTGAGGTGGCTCGGCATCCCCAAGCTTGGATTCTTGTACTTATTTGATACATGTAGGGTGAGCCCAGGGGTACATCCCCAAGCTTGATTGGTTGTCCCTCATGATCTTTGTTCATATCACTCAACTCTTCCTCCTGAAAAATTCTTCTTACACAAATCTCAACATAAAACTTGATTAGAGGGGTTAGTGCCTCCATAAATAAAATCCACATAGGTACAGCAAAGACACATCATGAGTTGATTCTAAATATTAACTACTGTTACTACAGTTGTGCATTGCTCCTTTATCAAAAGAACCACACAAAACACAAGTAATGAGAGCAACGCAAAATAAAGACATAATCTGCCAAAAACTGAACAGCCCGTAAAGAGTGAATTTTTAGAGGCACTTAAGTTGCTCAAATCAGAAAACTTAAAACTAATGAAATATGTAGTGATAACTAAATATTTCTTTCGTAAATTACCAGGTCAAAATTCCACTTCTGTGATTTTAAACATTTTTCCCAGTGAAGTTCAGGAATCTGTTTTCTTGACAGCTAATTACTATTGTTTAATCCTATCTCTCATATAAGATTATTCTTGCCATTTAAGATGAGAAATAAGATAGAAATGTGATGTTACAGTAGTGAACTAATATTTTTATTGTTTTTAGCTTTGGAAAAAGTTTTAATGATAGAGACTTTGCAATGGTTTCATTGGCATGAACAACACATGTTCAAGGTCGACCCCAACTTCTCCATTACTCATCCTTCTCGTTTACTTTCCCAAATTTTTTATAAAATGAAAATCTTAAACTAAACGATACATAACAGTAGGTAAAGGCATTTTACATGTTGTAAAGACATAAATGCGTGCTCAAACCGAATAGGAAATTAAAGCATAAGGAACACACCAAAAAAAATTTAAACAATTTATTTTTAAGTCTAACCCATTTCCTATGCATTGGCATTTTGTAATGAAACAAATAAAAGAAGCACATAATAACAAGCATAGAAAGGTAGATCAAGTTCAACTTCAATACTTTCAGCATAAAGAGGGGAAACTTAATATTGTTGAAATATGTGTAACCATGTTTCCCTCTCTCATAATAATTTTCAGTAGCATCATGAATAGATTCAACAATATGAATATCACATAAAACATTCTTATCATGAGCCACATGCATAAAAGAATCACTACTCTCCACATAAGTAAAATCCTCATTAGTGATAGTGGGAGTTAAACATTCATAATTTTCATTGCAATCGTCATATATAGGAGGCATAGTATCATCAAAGTGAATTTTCTCCTCCAAGCTTGGGGAACTAGAAATATCATGCTCATCAAAACCAACTTCCCCAAGCTTAAAACTTTCCATAGAATCAGCAAGTATATCATTTTTATCCTCAATAGTAGGGGGACTAAAACTATCATATTCATCAAGACAAACTTCCCCAAGCTCAAGGTTTTCCTTAGCAATAAAGGTGTTCAAAGAATTAGTACTACCACAAATATGATTGTTGTGCAAATAATTTTTCAATTTCTCCTCAAACACTTCATGTCCTAATTCAAGGTAGATATTATACAGTTCTAAAATTGTTTGGTTGTTTTCCATTGTATAATTTTTTTTTGTGTTTTAGGTTTATATGTTAGTATGAAATGCAAACAAGAATAAAAGCTTAGAACAACGCTCCCCGGCAACGGCGCCAGAAAAGTGCTTGATGACTCCCAAGTGCAGGAGATCAATTGTAGTACCTTTTGATAAGTATTTGAGTGTCGAACCCACGAGGAGCTGAAGGTAAGCTATCTATTCTCTAAAGCACTATAATCCTCTTATATGGCTGTTTATGCAAAGCAATAAGTTAGACTAAAAGGAACTAACTAATTAAAAGCAAGTGACGTGGAGTGTGGTTTGTCTAGTAACTAGTGAAGCAAGTTCAAAATGCAAGTAATCCTAAAGCAAGTTTCTAAAGCAAGTTTCTAAGCAAGTTTCACAAGTAGCAAGCAGCAAATATCTCAAGTATCTCAAGGGAGCAAGTGTTCTAGCAATAGGTGTTTCGTTCGTGTGGTTGTCACAATTAGTGAAGCACATGTTTTAGTCTTAGTTGTTTCTTCTAGGAAGGAGCCATGAATAGGTATAGTCAAGTAAATGATCTACAACCCCTTATGATGGATCATGTGGCCAAGTAAATGACTGCACAAGATTGATTAAGACATAAAGTCCCACCATAGCCTTACTTTCTAAGGTCCCCTATATATATCCTCCAATAACTTAACTTTGTGGCTCGGTCTCAGGTTACTATCACTCCCAAGTCACCACCACTCCATTATGCTACCGGTGATCACCTTACATGCATTCCCCAACATATGTGTGCACTCATATATTGTACATAAAGACAATCATAGAAGATAACAAACTTGTATGCAACCAATCAACGAACTATTTCACCATTGCCAAGAACAATTCACTACTCAAACATAGACGGGGAGACACAATACATCAAGGGAATATAGTATTGCATCATACATCGTGTTTGCCAAGAGATTACAGTGGAGAGATGGAGCTGATCTTGCTGCAGATGTTGATGATGAACACGCCGTCGGGGGGTGGAGCCCTCCGGGGGTGATCCCGGCGGCGTTTCCCCCCTCCGATCTTCTCCGGCGGCAGCCTTCTGTCTCTCTGTTTTGTGGTTTCGTCTCTCGGCGCCGCCTCCCTCTCGAAAAGGCCAGGGGACCCTTTATATAGTCGTTTTTAGGTCACGAGACACTCGGGAGAAGAAAGATCAACGGCATCGGAGCCACGGGGGCAAAAAGGGGGCCCCACACGCGGCCAAGGAATCTGGCCGCGTGGAGGGTCCTCTTTTCCACCTGGTTGGCCTTTTGGCCCTCTACTTTGGCCCATGGTTTTCGTCTCGAAAATTCTGAACCGTGCTCTTTGGCCTTGCCCTTTTTGGAGTCCCGAAGATCCCGGAAAGTCTGAAACACTAAAAAGTACGTTTTCTGGAAAAACAGGGTTAGAACCAAAAGAAGGGGGATTGTTTAGAAAATCCCCCAAATCATTATAAAACATGAATATAAGTTGCTAATATGTAGGAAAAACAAGTAATAACATGCAAAGTTCATGTATGCATTTTACATGCATCAACTGCCGCCGAAATCGCCGGTGTTGTCGGTGACGAAGTCGAAGGAGCCGAATCTGTGGACAAGGCCACAGACCACGCGCTCCCCCGAAGCAGAAACGGGTCCCGTATGAATATGAACCCCAGCCAGCGCCGCTGCTGGCCCCATGGTGGGCGCCAACTGTCGTGGTGGTATCATGGCAGATGCCATAGGATGGCTAAAGTGTTGGGGCCGATGGACGCTGGAGGTATCCGGGGAGGGATCGCACGGCGAGTAGCCGCGCGTAAGTAACACCGCAAACAACAATATCTACCCAGGTTCAGGGCCCTCGTGTGGAGGTAACACCCCTACTCCTTCCTACCTCTCTGTATGTATGTTTTCCGAGTAGCCACAGTACAATGTTTGCCTCCTGGCCGAGTAGCCACTCGGCTGTTCTCTCTAGCTCTAGTGTTGGCTCTTGCAATAAATGCGATCTGAGGCAACGTCCCTCGCGCAGGAGGGGGCAGGGCACCTTATATACTGGTGCCCAGCCGAATAAACAAAGACTAAAAGGTACAACTGATGTGACTTAAGCACTGTGACGTAGGGCACGCTTCCGAGATCTCGCGCTGAGAAGCCGCCGCGCTGTACGGCTGACAGGTCCTGTCCACTCTGTCAGCCTCACAGTGTAGGCCCCCATCCTGTCCTGTTCCCTCTGTCGATGACAAGAAAAGACAGGTGCCAACCTCTCTGTCACCACGCTGCGTCGCTGATAATCACGTACCTAGTAAGTTGAACCGCACGCCTGTACGGCCACAGGATACGCGGGATCCTGTCAGAACGGCTGCATTGACTTCTTGCCCGAGTAGGAACGCAGTCCATCTACTCGGACCACTTGACCGCTATCCGGACGAATACAAACTTTCTCCTTATCGCCTTTTGTCCTTGAATACTTATGACTGGATAGAGACTACCGGGTAGAGGGTACCCGGGTAGCCACCAACCCGGCCAACAGTACTCTGATCTTCGCCTTTATCACTTGCCTTACCCCTACTCGGGGGTAGCCCCCCGACACAGCCGGCTCTCCCATGATTCTGGGACCAAAGTAGTTCGGTCTGGGTGGTCCTCGGGCTTCTATCTCTTTAGACAGGTAGATCCTGTCCAGCTTGTACCTCGCATCACTTGGCTGCAGCACCCTTGCTCCTACCCGAGCTACAAGATCTCTTGGGTCAGCGTACCCGGCTTGCTCCATCGCTGAGTACCCGTCATTGTAGCGATCCTGGTGCATAGGACATGGTTGAGCAACCGGGTTGCCCACTACAGCAACGGCTTGTGGCTGAACAGCAGGCGAAGCCGGTTTGGCAGCCTGATGCCGAGATGGACCATCTCGGTTGCCTCTTTTTCCCTATTGATGAACTCGGGCGGCCTGATGACCAATACCTCCAGCGATGTGTTTTTGACCGGGCTGCCGCTCTACAGCGTGCTGTTTTCCGGCAATAGTCGGATCGTACACCTGCATTTGCTTGTTCTTCCCGGAGTTCACACTCCGAGCCCTCTCACCACCGGGAAGCGGTGATGAGGCCTGTCCTCCGGATCATGCCCCATGCGACTGAACAACATGGGACGCACCAGCTCCCGGATTTTCTTGCCGAAAAGCCTCATTCTGCCTGCTAGCTTCAAGAACTAGCTCATTGAGCCTATCCTGTTGCCTAGCGCGAGCCTCACCAGATAAGTGCGGCAACTCGGCTGCAACTGCCTCTGTGGCTCTAAGTGTTTTGGCAGGAGAGCTATATTTTGGCCTACCAGCTGAGGTCATACTACCATACTTGCCAGCAGCTCTACCATCTCTAGCCAGTTCGGCACCTAGGTTGCGACGAATAATCCCTATCTTGCTAGGATTTGTAGCAACAGGAGTAAAACCATGGGCTCTATTGTACTCATTTTGATCAAGGTTGAGCTCAAGCCTAACCTTTTCCACTTCCTGGGCCTCCTGGAGCAAGGCCTGGCGCTGTTGCTCGAGTTGCGCCCTCACCACCGCTGATCCGCATCAGTGGCGAGAGGCATGCCCAAATTCTCGACGACACCGGCAAGACGCGCCGGTATCGCTGTCGATGTAGAAGGAGTCGTGTTGCCCCGTTAGTTCTAGGGCTTGTCATAAGGCTTGTGGCCCTGCCGAGCAGCCGGCTCGTCTACGACTTCGGGCGCAGTGGGCGCGCCTTTCCCGGCAGAGATAGCCGCGCCAGTCATCATCACCTCCATGCTACCCGCGAAGCCAGCGCTGGGCCGCCCGCGAGCGGCGAGAACGGCAGGAGGGTCCGCAGCAGGGAGCACCACCTCGGGGTACTCGTGGATGACGGTGGTGGCGACGTAGACCACCTGCGCGCCGAAGGAGAAGACGGAGCCGCCTGCAGGCAAGGGCCTGCCGCAGAATTCACCAGCATTGTCGGTGACGAAGTCGAGGGAGCCAAATCCATGGACAAGGCCACAAACCACACGCTCCCCCGAACGAGAAACGGGTCCCGTCCGGATATGAACCCCAGCCAGCGTTGCTGCTGGCCCCACGGTGGGCTCCAACTGTCGTGGTGAGGTAAAGACAGATGCCATGGGATGGCTTAAGTTTGGGGCCGATGGACGCTGTAGGTATACGGGGAGGGATCGCACGCCTAACTGGCGTGCACAGAATACTGCAAACACAACAATCTACCCAGGTTCGGGGCCCTCGTGTGGAGGTAACACCCCTACTCTTGCCCCTCTCTCTCTCTATAATAGTATGTCGAGTACAAGAGTTCCCCACTCTCTCTCTGTTTCTTTCTCTTTGTGAACTGATGCCTCTAGTTTGTTACCGAATGGCTCGTGATCAGACCGACCCCCACGTAGGAGGGGGTAGGCCACCTTATATACTGGTGGCCAACCACTATTCTACGAATAAAAAATAGTGAGTAGACAACACCACTGTGCAGTAGCGCACGCCTCCGTTTCTTCTCTGACAACGTCGCCGAAAGTCTCCGCGGTAGGCCGATGACATGTCTTGTCCCCCCTTGTCAGTCTCCCCGGTAGGCCGCTGACATGTCCTGTCCCCCTTCTCAGAGACAGGACTTGACACCTCCCATACCGTAATACACCACGTCTGGATACAGATTACCACATAACTAGTAAGTTGAGCCGCACGCCGGTACGGCCCCTGGATACACGGGATTCACCTCAACGGCTCCATTGACTTTGCCTCCGAGTAGAACACCTTCTTCTCTATCCGGATCACCCGAGTGCTACCCGGCTGACCCAGACTGATACATGAATCTTCCCTTGGTCGCTTGTTTTTCCTGCTGGATAGCGCCAACCGGATACCATCCTATCCGGATACCCGCCTACCCGGAAAGTACCAACTAGGTACGGCCGAACTCGGTAAACAATACCTTGAACTCCATTTCTCACCTGCCTCGCCCCTACTCGGGGGTAACCCCCCGACACCTGGCGCGGCCAAGGGGGGGGCGCCACCCCATGGTGTGGGCCCCCTGATGCCCTCTTCGTCTCCTCTTCGGTCTTTTGGATTCTTCCGGGGAAAATAGGGGCCGCGCCACCCTACGGTGTGGCCACCCTATGGCCCCCCTCCGGGGCTCTTCGGAACTTCTGGAAGCCTCCGGAACTTCTAAGACTTCTGGCTTTTGAATTTTCCAATTCCGAGAATATTTCCAGAACAAATTTTCTGAAACTAAAAACAACAGAAAACATGGAACTGGCTCTGTGGCATCTTGTCAATAGGTTAGTCCAGAAAATCGATAAAAATGACATAAAGAAGGGAGAAAACATGTAGCAATTGGAATAATATCATCATGGAGCATCAGAAATTAGGGATACATTTATGACGTATCAGGGCCCCCTGAGGCCCCCCTCTGGGTATCTTCGGGACTCCGTGGAACCTCCGGGACTTGTAAGACTTCCAGACTTCGAATTTTCCAATTTCGAGAATATTTCTAGAACCACTTTTCTGAAACTAAAAACAGCAAAAAACATGGAACTGGTTCTGTGGCATTGTCTCAATAGGTTAGTCCGAAAAATCGATAAAAATGACATAAAGTGTATAGCAAATATGTGGGAAATAACATGAAAACAACATGGAACATAAAAAATTAGGGATACGTTTACGACGTATCAACATCCCCAAGCTTAGTTCCTACTCTTCCTCGAGTAGGTAAACGATAATAACAAATAATTTTTTAGATGACATTCAACCAACATAAACTTGATCATCTTAATATAAAAGCACAAGTAAGCTACGATTATAGAACTTAACACAAACATCATAAATAGAACTTTAATAATAAAGCATAGCAATCACTTTGCATCATGAGAAGTAACTCAAATAAAAGATCATGAATAACAATGCAAAGTAAGATATAAGTTTGTTTCAAGTATAGAGAAAGCATGGCAAAGTGGTATTTCGCTAGTCCTTAAGAGTGGGACAAAACATAAATGCCAGGATACCTTTAAAGTTCATGAGGAAGACTAGAACCAATAATTATAGAACTAGCAATAACACATCATGAATCAATTAATAATATTTCTGGGACAAATGCACATAAAACTCAGAATGGCAAAAATGCTCTCTCAACTGTGCATAAAGTTAGAAAATGAAGACTCAACATAAAAGTAAAAGAAAGGCCCTTCGCAGAGGGAAGCATGGATAACTCATGTGCTAGAGCTTTTATTTTATTAATATATGTATTAGAAGTTTGACACCCCTCCCATCCATCTTACACAACCAAGGCTAACTGAATCCTCGGGTGCCTGCCAACAATCACATACCATGGAGGAGTGTCTATATTTTTGGAGATGTATGCTAATGTCAACGAATGGTAAACAGAAAATACAGTATGCCACAAGCCAACTAGATTTCACAAGAGCGGTCCCATATGAAGGACTCAACTGGTGTGGAAGGTCATCCCTCTTTCTCTTTTGTTTACACAATTATGCTTTAACTGATAAATCAGGGGAACAAATAGTGAAGAGATTTTGTGTGTATTAATTTGGGGCTGGGCACCCCGCTACCAGCTCTTCTATCAATTGGATAAGAGGATGAAGCCACTAGTCCAGGGTGTGAAATCCAATCAGCAAGTGAGATAAATATTCTCTATTTATTTCCTCATGAGCAAAATCAGGAACACAAAGCAGGAATAATTTTGAAGGTTTTAAAGGTAACACATGAGAAATTTACTTGGAGTGGAAGTTAAATACCACATGTAGGTAGGTATGGTGGACACAATGGGAAAACTTTGGTTTTAGGGAGTTGGATGCACGAGTAGAATTCCATACTCAGTACAGGTGGAGGATAGCAAAAGACTAGGAGCGACAAATCAAGAGAGCATAAGAGCCATAATCATGCATAGCGACATAAACATCATTAATCAAAGCATAAGTGGTACCACAAGTTAAAAACTAAATTATCATAGTCATAAACATGGTGTGATCATGTGCCAAGTAAACCAAATAAAACATTCAAAAGAGAATACCACAAATTTATGCTTCAATATGATAAGAACAATTGATGATTCTTTCAATGTCACATTAAAGACTCTCAGATATTTGAGGATAATCATGCTAATCAATAACCACAAGGCTTTAAAACTAAAATAACATCTATCATGGTATGAAAAATTTCTAGCCACAGTCTATACAAGCTTCTACTTGCACCGTTAAAAATTCTACTTCAAGCAGCAGTTTCTTTTCCCAACAAGCACCATACAAAATATGTTTTAACAAAAATTATATACATGCTACAGCAATAAAACATCATAGTACTCACATAATACTACTAAAACTAACAGCTATGAACAAGAGATGCAATGAAAACAAGAGCCGAACAAGAATTTTTGCACTAACTAGAAGAAAAACTAAGAATACTAGCATAGCAAGTATTCAAATGAAAAAGAGGATCGTGTCTCTCTCCCAAAAAAGTATGCTAGGTCCAATGACATATTGAAGCAAGGAAAACAAAAGAAAAACAAACAGACGCTCGAAGAAAACTTCATATGACTTGACCGAATAAAAATATAGCCTCATGAGAAGTGACATGATAGATAGTTGACGAAGAAGGGGATTCCTTGGGCATCCCCAATCTTATATGTTTGAGTCTTATAAAAATATTCTTGTATGAACCACGGGGGAATTCCCAAGCTTTGACCTTGCACTCTTCTTGATCACATATATCACCTCTTCTCTTGACACTTGAAAACTTCCTTCACACCATACTCAAACCATAATTTGCATTAGAGGGTTAGTGCAACAAATAAAACTGCATGGTTTATGTATGTCACAAGTGATATTAATAATTTTAAACATTAGCTACAGCCTCTGATGTTTCGTGAAGCAAATAAATCCACTTGACATAGCAAAAGAGCCAATGCAAGAAAAATGGCAGAATCTGTCAAAACTAGAACATTCTGTAAAGACAAATTTTTTTGAGGCACTTAAGTTTCTCAAATCGAAAAACCTAGAGAACAAAAAAGTTGCGGAATTAGACGAGGAATAAGAAGAAAGAAAATTCAGGTCATTATGATCTTCCTGGAATTTTCACGAATTTTACGGTGGACAGCAGAATTCTGTTTTCTGCGCAGAAATCCGAAAACCAACTCCAACTCTCGTCAGAAACTTTACTTGGCACTACTAAAACATGAAAATAAAGATACAAATGAGTTTATACAGAAGTATACAACAGCTTGACTCAAAGAAAATAGAGAAAAACAAAGCAAAAATAAAACCATGGGTTATCTCCCAAGAAGTTCTTTTCTTTAACACAATTTAGCTAGGCCTAGAAAAATGGAATCAAGTATTTTAAAGTGAAGATGATGCTCACATAATAAATATGAATTAAGGCAAAGGAGATCATCAAGAAGCAAGTATAAAACTTTGAACGAAAAGAGAGGTGTTTTAGTAACATGAAAATTCCTACAACCATATTTTTCTCTCTCATAATAATTTCCAGTAGCATAATGAACAAACTCAACAACATAATTATCACATGAAGCATGTTTGTCATGGTTTAAAAGCACACAATTCATATCAAGCTCAAAAACAGTGGGATCAAAATTTAAAATCAGCTCCTCTTTCTTCCCACTTTTTGCAATAGCAAAACAAGATGATTGATCACTCATAAAAGGTATAGGACACATTATAGCAATCCTATTTTCAGTAGCATTATAATTTATAACATCAATTAACATAGGACCATCATCTAGAGCATTATCATATAAATTTTCTAAACAAACTTCCTCATTATCATGCATATCAATAGTTGGAAAAAATAGAGGATTCTCATAGGATTTATCAAAGTAGCATGGATTATCATGAATAACAGTAGCAATATAATTCTCACAAGTTTCATTCATAGTAGTATCAAGGTCACAAGTATAGCAAGTATCAACTTCATAAAAAAGAGATATTTCAAAAGAATCAATAGGATCATCACAATTATGAGTTAAAGAGTTACTATCATTGGGAGGTAGACATGGGTTCCATTATTCCTCCTCTTGATCATCACTCTCCTCCTCTTTTTCATCCAATGAGCTTCCAGTTTCAGCAATTTGGTCTTCCATAGGCTCCTGCAAGGCATTAATCTCTCCCTTTGGGGGAGAGAATCTATTAAGATAATCAAGTGTGTAGTAATTACAATCCTTGTAATTATCAAAGCAATATTCGAGTATAGCATATCCTTGTAATCCTTGTAATTTATAAGGGGCGTCATCAATACTTTCAAGCAAATAAGCAATTTCGAATGCACCCTTGCAAGCAATAAATTCCTCAATTTGTTCCACATCATAAAATTCATAATTTCCCTTAACATAAGAAGATATGGTAACATTATCATTATACACACATTGAAAAGGGAGGTGTTTATACCTCCTACAGCAATGAGATTTATCAAAGCAATAAGTAACATTATAAGTAGAGCACAAGTTTCTAGCATAGTCATGCAATTTATTAATTTGCTCCCATAAGTTTATCCCTTTTTCTGACAAGCGGTGTTCATTGTAATATTTTTGTTGTTCATACGTGAACCCACCTTGCCTATAAGATCTAGTTTTAAAGACATCAACCATTGATAGCAAGCATGATAAAGAAAAAATAACAACTAGAATAAGAACTAATATTTTTTTTGTTTTTGATATACAGAAGCAAACAAGACAAAATAAAATAAAATAAGCAAAACAAAAACAAAGTAAAGGTATTCGAAGTGAGAGAATCCCCTTGCAGAAATTATCTTCCTCCCCGGCAACGGAACCAGAAAATATGCTTGATGCGTGTGAAAACACGTTCGTTGGGAGACCCTGATGCACCCAAAATGCATCTACTTTTCCAAGCACTTTGCATCGTATTTCTCTCCGGAGTCCCCCCATAATTGAATAAATCTGCAGAATCTGACGCTGTTTTTAGCAAAAGTCTTCTTTCCGTCTATTTTTGCAGGACTTTTCACAGGGGACGAAAACCAGAAGAAGGCCGACAGATTCTTAAGGAAATCCATGAAGGTGATTGTGGGCATCATGCATCCACAAGATCCCTTGTGGCCAAAGCTTATCGACACGGATTTTTCTGGCTCACGACGCTAGCAGATGCGGAGCGATTAGTGGCAAGGTGTGACGGATGTCAAAGGTACGCTCGCCAAACCCACGTGCCGGCTATGGAATTACGGACAATTCCGTTAACTTGGCCGTTCGCTGTTTGGGGTATGGACATGGCTGGTCCCTTTCACATGTCACCTTGCAAGAAGACACATCTTTTGGTGGCTATTGATAAGTTTACCAAGTGGGTTGAGGTTATGCCAGTCACCAATTGTGAAGCAGTTACAGCAGTCAAGTTCCTAAAAAGAATTATCTATCGGTTCGGGTATCCCCACAGTATAATTACCGACAATGGAACCAACATGTCCCTTGGCGCAATGGAGAAGTTTTGCGGTAACAATGGAATCCGGCTTGACGTAGCATCAGTGGCTCATCCGCAGGCCAATGGACAAGTGGAGAGGGCAAACCAATAATTACTTCGTGGACTAAAACCACGACTGCGAGTCCCTTGCATTAGGGCTGCGGGTGCATGGGTAGAAGAACTACCTTCCGTGGTCTAAGGTATCAACACTACACCTAACAGATCTACTCAGATGACACCATTCTTCATGGTTTATGGTGCGGAAGCAGTGCTGCCGAGTGATATTATTCATGATTCACCTCGAGTATCAGCTTACGTCGAGGTAGAGAACGAGAAGATTCGGCAGGATGTCGTAGATATGTTAGAAGAACACAGGGAGCAAGCCCTGGAAAGATCAGCCATATATCAGCAAGATTTACGGAGGTATCATAGCCGGCGCGTGAAAACCCGGGTATTGCAGGAAGGAGACTTGGTTCTGCGCCTGGTACAGTCAAACAAAGGAAAACACAAGTTATCACCACCATGGGAAGGGCCGTTTATCATAAGCCGGAATCTGCACAACGGATCGTATTACCTGATAGATGCAAGGGAAGAGTCGGCTACAGTTAATGACACTGCCCATTCCACTTCGTCTATGCAGGAAAGAGACAGACCATGGAACGTTGCTCAGCTACGTCCCTACTATACTTAGTATAGACTATATTGGCAAATGGAGTTGCACGATGTAACAGGCGGCAGGTTTCAGACGCACTCTTTTCCTATCCAGGGCACCCTTGGGGACTGGGTGGGTTTTTAATGAGGCGGCTTGCTGACCTAACATTCCCATATCAAGAAAAGAAGTGGTTATTCTCATGTTCTTTAATCTCAGTATGTTGCATATATATAGGTCTTGGGGGCTGATTGCTTGAATAGCACAGTTGCAAACTCAATGACCCGGCCTTGATGCCTATGAGTTATAAGGGCCGATTACTCGCAAACGAGTACGGCTGCAATCTTATAACCGGACAAAGGAGCCAAACTTTCTTGACTTTTCTTACTTAAGCTCGATGTGACTCGCAATAAAAGTGGCATGATTTGCTCGCTTACGATTACAATCAGCCATGAAGCCCAATGGGACTTGCCTGACCCTGTTTTCGTATAGATGTAGCAACATGGTATCCACGCGAAAGCCGGCTTATAGTACAAGATAGTCAAAAGGGTCATCTAAACCACAAGTTATGCAGAGTACAAAGCTAATAGCCGGAAACTCAACGTTTATCAAGCATAACTTCATTACCTATGTGAAACGGCTCCGGGTCTGGGCTTAGCAAACAACAAACTCGTTCTCTTCGAAAAGACCACATATCCCAGACTCGGAAATTCGGGTCTTGGCGATTCGGGATTTTGGAAAAAGAAAAAGTTGCTTAGTTGCTAAGGCTCAAAAAACCCAAACATCCGAGTCTTGGGGACTTGGGGACTTAGAGGCAAGTCCGCTCGTCAACACCCATGAAACTCGGAAACCGAGTCTCACAAAAGGGATCATAAAGAAAGTCGGATATCAAGAACAAGTTGACTCACAAGTGGATAAATTTAAACGATCAGAAGAAGCACAAAGTGTATCAAGAACCTAGAGTGCATTACAAACTTCGGTAAATAGTATCAAAGGTGCACAGGCGCACCATCCAAAAATAGTTGTTTTAACAACACATCGGCCGACTGACGCGTATGAAGTAGCATTAGGTATCAGGTATCACTCGGCGTTCTAGGCCGCGGCGTCCATCTTCGCCTTGCCCTTGCCATCACTTGGGGTAGCAGCAGCACCCGGATCAGCAGTACCGGCTCGCGCAGGAGGAGGAACGACTGGTGTGGAGGTAGCGGGCGCGGAATCGGCTTTAGCCTTCTTTTTGGCAGCCCCTCCCTCTACTTAGCAGCTTCCTCCTTCCATCGGGCCAGCATGTCATACGGCTCGGGAAGATCCGACTTAACCGCTTCACCAGCAGCATCATACGCAGGAACGATGGAATCGACATCCAAGCCGTCAGCAATCACGCTGGCCGGGTAACGGACCTCCTTCTGGACGGCCTGGAAATCCTTCACGGAGAACTTGGACCCATCAAGCTTGAATTCCGGGAAACCGCCCATAAGCTTGGCTAGCTCGAGCTTAGGGAAGTAAGCCTTGGCAAGCGCAAGCCCCCGGGTTACTCCAACCCGGCAGGACGAGCGTTTCCAGTGCCAAATCCACTCGGGGATAGTGGAGCAGGCGTCCAGCATTCTCTTCAGGTCGACATGCCCTTTACCCGGCCACCGTATTTCTTTAAGGATCCATTTGGTTCCGGCGCATAGCTGCCGGATAACGCTCTTGATAGTTTTCAGCCTGGCAATATCATCCTCGTCCGGCATCACTTCATCCGGACCTGCAGAAAGAAATGGAAACACGAGTAAGGAAACTCCGGCTATTTATCAGAAGGATAACCCGGATGAAGAATCGTACCAAGCAAAGCACGATACGTATCAGCAATTTGAACAGAAAGGCTCGTTAGATCATCTTCTGCTGTGTGAGCCCTCCGCCTATACTTCTTCATTATCTTCCCACTCCTCCTGGCCTCAGCCTCGGCCTCCTCACGCAGAGCCACCTCCTTTGCAATGAGCTTGGTGGCCTTTGCCAGTTCCTTCTCAGATTGAGTCACGAAGGACTGCACGGATGCAAGGAAGGATTAGCCGGGTAAAGGGGCAAGTTATCAGTCGGTTATGCCGTAAAGTTCCAAGCAAATTGTGAATCAGTTCACTCGGAACTTGGGGACTAGATAAGGACACAAGCAATATTATTCGGGTTTACCTCGTGTTTGGCTATTAAAGCCTCCAAGATGTTTTCTTCATTAGCCCTCAAAGTGCGCAAGGTTTCGAGCATCTGGGCAAACGTCAGGTCTTCGGGTCGGACACCAGAAGAGCCGGCAGCCTGGTCGCCTAGTAGGGGAGCTTTCCCCGCCTTTGGGGTCGAGACCCGGACAGTCTGGGTATCCGGGTTGGGAGAACCCATCCTCGTGTCCGGAACCTCGATCTCCTCGTCCACTGGTTCGGATGACGCTGGAGACCCGGCGGCTTGGTGAAGTGGATCGCCCAAGGGGCCTTGTTCCTGGTTGTTCTCAGTATCACCGCCAGTTGCGGCGTCTACGTTCTCAGTCGGCTCCTCCGCCTCCCGGTTATCCATCTCCACATTCTCCGGGTCACTAACTGTGACTTGAGCGCTAAAGAAAGGGAAGAAGAGCAGTTAGCAATAGTAATTTAAAGTTATCAGGTATGAAAGGATGTCGTATAATAAAGACTCACCCGGTATTTACAGCGTAATCAGGCGGGAGTTCGCTGCTGGAAGCAGATGAAGCCGTCAAAGGGACCGATAGCGGGACCCGGAATTGCCCCGCGAGCGGGTGATTGGGAGATGGATGGCGCTGAGGAGATTTGGAGGGGCGAGGAAGAGGAATATCGGCCCGGAGGTTTGGCGAGGAGGAGATACCCGGGTTAAGGGGATCATCCCCTGGTGAACTCCGGGTCACTCTGCGCTTGGCCGGGATAGAATCTTTCAAGTGCGATGAGTTAGATAGTCGTTGGTTAAGTCTGTGCATGTTATCAAAAGAATAGGGTTCGGAAGACATGGTGGAATAGGGAACCTTGCACACCACTCCTCTGGCTTTCCTCTTGACCCCGACTGTTATTTCTGGATCGGACTCGGTGGCCTCCGGGTCTTCGTCATCCTTCTCATCCTCGTCCTCTGGCCCTGCAAGCCGAGTATGTGTCGATGGAAAAGGTTAAAATACGGAAATTTATGCAAATGAAGATGACGTAAGATTCAGATAATTACCCTCATCATTGTCAGCCGGTTCGTCTTCCTCCTCCGGGTCTCCGGTAGCAGGAGAAGTTTCAACATTCCAGAAAGGGTTATCAGCCTGAGATAAAAACAGGAAGGTGGGAATCAGTAATTGCATCAAGTTGAAGACGTATGAATAAAGTTGCATACGTCGAGTCTTACCGCTGGGGCCGGGTTTTCCCGGGTAAATGGTGGTAACCCGGCAATGTTCTTGATCACTTCCAGCTTTTCCGTCAAGATGCCTTTGATGGTTTTGTTGGTGTCGCCGGCTGCAAAGCTCTTGGTGGAATATCGGAGTGCATCTGTGGCATGCCCCGAGTACTCGCACATCAATTTGGTGCGGATAGAATTAGGTTGGATCCGGAAATCAACCCAAGTTTTCACTAGATTGAGCCCAAGAAGGCCTTGGGCGGAGAGGACGGTTATTCTAGCTAGTGAAGGCAGGATTGCTTCCATGTCCGAGTCAGGGGCGAAAGCATTGAATTTCTCGGAGATATCAAGGAGGCCCTCTGAGTAACCCGGCAACCTCTTTTCGCCGGGTGGGGAGGTGTCCCGGCAATAGAAGTATGAGAGTTGCCGGTGTTTGACGTGTGAATTAAGAGTAAGAGGTGGCATTAGAGAATTCTTGCGGCGCTGGATAGAGACTCCGCCGCAAGCAAGAAGTGCTCCGTCGCCGCTTTCGCGGCACGGTTTGCACTGGAAAAGTTCGGTGAAGAGAGCCAAACTTGGCGGGGTGCACAGGTATGACTCGGACAGAACAATGAAGTGGGTAATATTCAACATAGAGTTAGGCCCTATGTCGAATATCCTGAGGCCATAATGGCTCAGGACCTCACGAAAGAAAGGGTGACCCGGAGGACGGAATCCCCGGGTCACGTGCTCTATAAAACAGATTACCTCATCCTCGGCAGGTGTGGGCCGGGTCTCGTCACCCGGCGCCCTCCAATGAATGTCCTTCTGAGAAGGGAGGACCCCCAACTCGGCCAGCTCGTCCAGCTTGGCCTTTGTGACTGTGGATCGCCCCCAATTGGCGGATATGGATTGGGTTGTCTTCGCCTGGGCCGGCTGTTTCCCTTGCCTTTTGGGAGCCATGGGATCAACCTGCAAAACACGAGGCAAAAAGGTGCAAAAAGTAAGACTCGGAAACCATGGGCTATTCGAGTATCTGTGAGTGGTAACAAGAAAGTACGGAAGTTAAGCATTATCCGGGTGTCATTCTAGAAGGCAAGGTTACAAGTTATCCGGGTATCAAGCATCATTATACAAACTATGGGGTACTTACGTATTCAAAGGTGTTTGAGGAAGACGGATTATTGCCCATGAATCTACTGCAAGCAAAAGAACCAGAGGAAGAGGATTTTCCGGGTGTCAATGACATGCGCGGAAAATTGGAACGAAATGGATCTAGATTGGAAAACTTGCGGGCGATTTTACGAATAAATTAATGGTTAACGATGATAGAAGAATGATGTATGGCCGTCAATCAAGCTATTGGAGGAGTTATCAAGCATCTAAGCGACCCGACCGAGCATGACAGGAAGAATTGCCCGCGGGTTGACCTAGATCCAATCTAGAGTAAATCAAGGGATTGTGAGGTTGAATTGATGGGTATGAGAAACTTACTGAAGGGTATTGGAGTAGCACGCAACGGCGGTGAACAGCGCGGTCTGGATGATCCCTCGCAACTCCCGGCGGTCCGGATGAAGGTATGGCAACGGAGCTCGGCGGCGGCGCAGAGTGGCGCGAGGATGAATGTGGCCGTTGGCGGCTTGGCTCCGGCAAGAGGCGTGAGGTTTTTCGCGATGGTGTTGCGCAATCACGAGAGAAGAGGAAAGGAGAAGAGCTGGAATGGATTGTTGGAAGGTTAGGTTGTCTCCCGGGCACCTATTTATAAGGTGCGGGTGGATAAGATCTAGGCCAACGGGAGGGAGCCGGAAATTTTGGGATAACGGTTACCTGCGCGGATTTTGCGAGATACACTTTAAGTGCTGAACGAAATATCCGGACAAAAATAGGAAGTAGATCTTCTCCGCGACATTAGGGTTAATTATCGAGTAAAGTAAGCCAGATCTTTAACATTCTTATTAGGGTGTTAACCCGGAAAACTAAGCAAAGTACTTGGAGAAAACCGGGTTACTA
This sequence comes from Alopecurus myosuroides, assembly GCA_028641055.1. Classification (NCBI taxonomy): domain Eukaryota; kingdom Viridiplantae; phylum Streptophyta; class Magnoliopsida; order Poales; family Poaceae; genus Alopecurus; species Alopecurus myosuroides. The sequence continues at coordinate 112,859,775 of CM054059.1, read as the reverse complement.
TATGGCCACCGTGGAGTTAGGCCTAGCTGTTTGTCGAAGAGTCGTGTCGACAAATCCCTCGGATGAGCCGGTAGGGTTTCGAGTAGAGGAACGATGTACGCGCTGGTGATCTCGACGGCTAACAAGGAGAAAGATTTACCCAGGTTCGGGGCCCTCGTAGAGGTAAAACCCTTACTCCTGCTTGTCTGATCTGTATTATGGCGAAATAGTCGAGCTGTTACAATGGCGATGCCATGGTGAGGCATACGGGGTATCCCGTGTATTGCCTAGTCTAGTTGTGGCTTGTATCTTCCTCTCTCTAGATTGGATCGGGATTAGTTGTTCCCTCATTGGATGTCTTTTTCTCTCCTCCCTCGTGGCTTTATATATGCAGCCAGGAGGGGGTTACATGAGTCCTAGTAGATTACGTATAGGAGTTCTTGTCTTGACCCGCAAGTCTTGCGGGTGGGCTTCACGTGGACCTTCTGGAACACTCCAAGGGCTCCTCTTCTTGGGCCTTAACCTTGGGCCTGAGACGGGGTGTCCTTACCCGCAGGGTCCAGGATCCATGTATTCGTCAGTAGCCCCCGAGCGTTTACTCGATTGAGAATCTGTCGGGTAGACGCTCAAAGTCCGTTCTTGATATCTTTGATTGGTTATTCAATCGTCTGGTTTTGAGAGTGTATACCCTGTGCGCGATGCGCTTTCTCATACTCGAGTATCGAGTGGTAAATGTGCCTTGCGTTGGCTATTTTCACAGAAGGATGCGGCTCAGTCGCTTGGCTCTCCCGAAAGATCAGATGAGTTTCGAGACGCCGTTGATGGCGTCCGCAATATGTACGTTGCTGCTGTCCTCCAGCCTGCGCGTGAAGAACGGTGTTGATTTTCGATTGTAGATGATGAAGGCCGTGCGCGAGGCCGGCGAGTGCTCGATGAAGTTGAAGGAGCCGAAGTAGATGAAATCCATGGGGCCGAGGACCCAAAGCTTGATGTAGATTAGGCCGGCGAGACCGTAGATCCAGCGCGTGTCGTTCCCACAGACGGCGCCAATTGTCGAAGAGTCGTGTCGACAAATCCCTCGGATGAGCCGGTAGGGTTTCGAGTAGAGGAACGATGTACGCGCTGGTGATCTCGACGGCTAACAAGGAGAAAGATTTACCCAGGTTCGGGGCCCTCGTAGAGGTAAAACCCTTACTCCTGCTTGTCTGATCTGTATTATGGCGAAATAGTCGAGCTGTTACAATGGCGATGCCATGGTGAGGCATACGGGGTATCCCGTGTATTGCCTAGTCTAGTTGTGGCTTGTATCTTCCTCTCTCTAGATTGGATCGGGATTAGTTGTTCCCTCATTGGATGTCTTTTTCTCTCCTCCCTCGTGGCTTTATATATGCAGCCAGGAGGGGGTTACATGAGTCCTAGTAGATTACGTATAGGAGTTCTTGTCTTGACCCGCAAGTCTTGCGGGTGGGCTTCACGTGGACCTTCTGGAACACTCCAAGGGCTCCTCTTCTTGGGCCTTAACCTTGGGCCTGAGACGGGGTGTCCTTACCCGCAGGGTCCAGGATCCATGTATTCGTCACTGTTTATCAAAGCAATTTAACCCGGCCTCCATTGAGTTTGTAAGTTTGATAATTTTGCAGGGAATAGTGTGCGCTTCAAAGAGAATCTCGTGAAGCCCAAGCTATTCTGGGGACTACTGATGGAGGGATAATAACCCGGTAGGCCAATTCCACGGTGTAATCCGGCCCGAAGGACGCTGTGTAAGATCCGGCTAAGGATAAAAGAACTTCTAGAAGGCCCAAGATTGTAGGCCTCGTAACCCGGATTGTGGGTTACGGTAAGGAGAGTTAGGGTTTTATGCGCCGTGTCCGGGTAGGATTCAGGGTACGCCTTGGAGGGCAAGCCAGGGGGTTCGGGTGCTTTATAAACCGGCCCCGGAGTTAGGTTAAGGGATCAAGAGTTCTAGCAATATCGCTTGATATCAAGCATCCAGCGTAAAACGAGAATTGAGTTAATATATTGAGATCGGAGACTCGGCGACTTGATTGCCGGCTACCGGATCGAGTTCCATCATGTTTTCCTCTGAGCTAAACCCTCTCCCAAACGCCTGTGTCGTCTTGCCCCAAGATCAGTTACCCCCGGTAACGTCTGCCGTGATTATCCCACGACACTCAGCCTCCTATTGAGAAGACCAAGAAGAAGAAGAAACCAAATAAAGATAAAGATAAAGGTAAAGAAAGGGATCCATGGGTACAAAGACCCATTCCATATCCCCAAGAGGTATCAAAAACAAAAGATGAAGAGAGGTATGGGCAATTTTATGATATGATTAAGAATATGAAATTAGAGATTCCACTTATTGATGTTATTAAGAAGCCTCCATATTCAAAATACATGAAAGATATTGTCACTAATAAAAGAAAGATACCTATTGATGCTATTACTGCTATGCTTGCTGATTATTCATTTAAAGGAAAATTGCCTGAAAAACGTGGAGATCCTGGTATTCCTACTATTCCTTGCAAAATTAAAGAAGCCTATGTGAAATATGCATTATGTGATTTAGGAGCTGGTGTTAGTGTTATGCCTTTCTCACTATATAAGAAGCTTAATTTGAACAAACTAGTTCCAACAGAAATATCTTTACAAATGGCTGATAAAACAACTATTGTACCTATAGGAATATGTGAGGATGTTCCCATCTCTATTGCTAATGAGTTGATACCTACTGATTTTGTTATATTAGAAATGCCTGAAGATGATAATCTATCTATTATTCTTGGTAGACCTTTTTTGAATACTGCAGGAGCTGTGATAAAGTGCACTGAGAGCAAAGTGACATTTAATGTTAAAGGCAAAGAGCACACTATTTATTTTCCCCAGAAGAAACATGTTACAAGTATGAGCACAAGTGTGAATGCTATACAAATCAATTCCATTAAGATTGGTAGCATTGAAATACCTATACCACCTCCAGCGCCAAGGTATGAAATATTGATGATTGGGACCATTCCAATCAAATATGAGGTAACTTGATTTATTGTTTTATAATAAGTAATAATAAGAATCATGAGCTATATTCTTTACATGTTGCTAATGAGACCTGATCAACCTCATTACTAATGTGGAAATGATAAAGGCATGATTCACAAACATTTAAATTGCATTTTTTTTATGTTTATTTGCTTTAAAATTGTGAGACATAGACATAGTATTAAAAAATTTAGAATCAGAAATCACAGAATATAAAGTTTTAGAAATTCTCTGTAGAAAAGTTTCACGTAAAATTCCAGAAAAATTAGGGGGTCAGTTTTTTGCTCGAAGGGACCAACAGCCAGTGGGGGAGCACCAGCAGGCCACCAGGGGCGAAAATAGGTACCTCCACGCGGCCAGATTCCATGGCCACATGGGATACCCCTTTTTTGGCCACAAGTGGATGCTGGGGCCCATCCAATGCTCATCTGCTCCCTTTCGACCGAAAACCAACCCCAGTTCATCTCCTCCATTTTTCCCGTGCTCTGTTTCTCCGTCAATCCTCGATCTCCACATTTGAGGCAGATTTTTCAAATCTGTTTGATGGAATCACTCCTTGGTATGTAACTCCTTCACTCATCCAATTACTTTTTGCTCCCATGCTTTGTGTATGAAGTATTTTGCTGCACTAGGTGTCACCTATTATGTCTAAGAACTCCATGAATTTAAGTTTTCTAGTTGATATGGATGCATGATATTGATTAGAGGACTAGTTATGGATGCCTTAGCACTGTTTTAGAGTGATACAATTTATTTTTTGTTGAATTTTATTTTGGTACAGCAAGGTAACATGCTGAACAAGGGAAAGGAATTGCTTGGGATGTCCTCAAGGACAAGGAGAAGAGAATCAAGGGTGTCCAACAATCATGATGATAATCAGTTATGGGAGGATGAATTGGTTTTTGCAGGTGAAAATCTGCGTGTCCATACCACAAGATGGCAAGACCCCGAAGTTCTTGAACATTGGGGGATTGCTGAAGATTTCCAAGCCTTTGCTGCAACTACGGGGCTGCTTGAGTTCTCACGCCGTCCACGCAACACATATGTGGAACTCTCGAGGGAATTCCTCTCTACATTCAGGTTTGAGGGACCGGTGGTGCACCGGAAAAGTAAGTCTAAGAACCCTCCTCCAGCTACTTTTGTCATTAAATTTACAATGAGGGGGCAGCGTTTAGTCATGTCATTAGAGGAATTCTGTAAGGCTAGACGTGTACCAACTACGGGGTTATGGGATGAAACATATGCTGATTCTAGAGAAGAACTTGTCACATTCTGGCGTAGCATTGCTAAAAATATTCCTGAAAGAATGAATAGAGGCAAGCTCACATGCATCCAACACCCGGGCCTTAGATATTTTGCATTGTTTCTTGCTAGAGGATTCCTTGCTAGGGATAACACTTCTGCTTGCACTGGTCCTATGATCTATTTATTAAAATGTGCAATGGAAAACACAACACCTATATATAACCTGGGAACCATACTTGCTAGAACTTTGCATTTAGCTGTGAGTAGGAATGGCACTGATAAAACTCCTTTATATGTTGGTGCCATTGCCACTTTGATCCATGAATACATTATGGCAGAACGAGGTTTTAATGATAACATGGGTACCATGGTAAATGAGTCTCGACTGCTGGATTTTGGTTTACTTTTTCGCATGGATATGAGCAGGGCTGAGAAAGAATATTTTTCATATTGCTATAAGGATTCTAATGGGCACATTGTGTCTGTTAGGCTCCCTTGTGCTGACGTGTTTGACAGGGACACAAAGTGGACTGTGCAAGAAGAGCCACAACAAGAAGAGCACAACAGGAGGAGCCCCAATACCAGGCGCCTATGGCATATCCCTGGGGCTTCCCTGAACCACACCTTGGAGCACAGGCATGGCAGGATCCATCCTTCTTCCAGGGAGGTTCGTCGAGTGGTGGACATGATTACCACCCAGGATACTAGCTTGATCACAAGCTTGGGGGAGTATTTCTCTCCCTCCTCATTCGTTGTGTTATATCACTTGCATGTTATTTGTTGTTTTATGTTCTTTAAATCTGAAAAACACAAAAATATTTTTGTTATTTGATAGCTAGTTTACTTCTGGTTATTTACATTATGTTTCTAAAAATCAAAAACCACAAAAAGATTTTTGTTTTCTTGAGTTTAGTATAAATATGGAGCTCCAGGAATTGCTGAAATATGTTCACTGTTATATGCTCTAATCTTTACCTGTGACTCCGTTTGAGCTGAAAATTTAATCACTACTGCAACTTTTTATGGCCTTCACCTCTGTAAAACATGAGAAACTTTTGAGGTGTTTAGGTAGGTAAACAAATTGCTGAATGCAGTAACTTTTTATAGCAAGATTTGAGTTTTTATTGAGCAGTTCAAGTGGGGAGAGGAGAACAACAATGATATGATAATGTGCTTGAAGGGATGAAAGGTATGCCACCTTTGCCGTGCTTATGTATGCTTTTTAATAACAACAAGTGCACACCTTATGATTCCCTTAACACTTAGTGACACAATAGCCATTGTTTATCTTCTCCGTGGTTTAGTTGAATATATTCTGATGCAACTGGAATATTGTTTAGTGTCATTACTTGGCTGATGGATTGAATAATTGTAGCCTTAAGCAAAGGTTTACGCATCCCATTGTGCTTACTGAACTTGCCAACCAAGGAAAGAATTAAAAGATAAAATTTCATGAATGATAAAAGTGGAGTCTTATGCTTGACGAACTTATGGTTGGGGGTTAGTCTAAATGTGTATCACATGGAAAACTTTCAACACTGCACTAAGAATTCTATATTCAAGTTGATATCATGTTCTTTTAACTGTGGATGCCTGTCATGCCAAAATGAGGTAGAGGAATAGTAAGTCTTGATGAGTAAGTATATATGATTAGAGAGACGCATTAGGCCGCTAACCCAAGCCATGCGATATCATGGTGGAAATTTACTTATAGCTAGAATGGACTCCGCAACATATCCTATAATAAAATAAGAAGCTATGCATATAATGAATGAAATAAAAAAGGATAATGAGTCCATTCCATTTGTTTGTCTTTCAATTTTGACATGGGCTGGTTTCCATGTCATGGGGCAAGAGGTACCCCAATTGCTGCTCTCTATGATGTCATTAATACTTACAATGATTGTACAAGGCTTATTAGGAATCTAGAGTTGAGTAATCATGGTGCGGGACTTCGCTTTTAAGGGGGCATGAGGCTTTCAACTTGTAGTTTGTCAAGCATAAGAATCAAAATGAAAAATTAATGCTTTAGCAAAACTGAGAGCAAGGTAGTAAGCACAATGATTTTACTTGTCAACATATGAAAGAATCAGAGATCTCAAAAATATTGATATGATTCAATCATTAGCGATGCACAAGCCTTTGTTTATGTCTACAATTGAGCAAACTCATTCAAGTATTAACACTTCATGTTATTTCTATTGCAACAAGTATATATGCTTCAACACTGAGTAGATGCACACTTTCTAGTATTTTGCTACTTGTTACACGAATCATGTCTTGAGTATTTGCTAGTATTAATTGATGATGCATATGCAATGCAAAGTTCTTGCCAAAGTTTTTATCGCTTCTGCACTGCGTTTGAGTTGTTCAAGGACAAACAACGAGCTAAGCTTGGGGGAGTTGATGCACCCAAAATGCATCTACTTTTCCAATCACTTTGCATCGTATTTCTCTCTGGAGTCCCCCCATAATTGAATAAATCTGCAGAATCTGACGTTGTTTTTAGCAAAAGTCTTCTTTCCGTCTATTTTCGCAGGACTTTTCACAGGGGACGAAAACCACGTAACTTTTTATGGAAAAGAAGCGGAATGAGCACCAGATGGGGCCGGGGGGCCACCCGAGGGCCAAAAGGGGGCCCCACACGCGGCCAGATTCCTTGTCCGCGTGGGGTCACCCCTTTTGGGCCCAGATGGCCCACTCCGGCTAGGTCTTTGACGTGCCCCTCCATATATAAGAGAAACTGACGGGTTTTGAAGGCGAGGGCTGTTCGCGAAACGGAGCGCCGCCGCCACCACGATCTTCGATTTTGGAGTCAGATTGATACGGGATTTCACCCCCGGAGGAGGAATTCGAGGGGCTTCGTCACCATCATCATCACCACCATCATCTCCATCAACTATGAGCTCCATAACCCCCTCCATGTGTGAGTAGTTGCTGTAGGCATGTGAGGTGTGAGGGGTTTTGGATGAGATTGATCATGTAATTGCTACCCGGTATGCGGGATCTAGGGGTTTGTCTTGAGAATTCTTATGTCTTATGCTGATTAACTATTGCTAGGCTTAATGCTTTTTACTAGGGCCCAAGTGACATGATTTCAGTACTGAACTTACATTTCTACATCTTATATTTGAGTTTGGTATCTATCTGCAATGTGTATTACCTGCTATTATGTTGAACCTGCGAACCCTAAAGTGACAGCTAGGGAAAACAAGGGGGATATGTTCTAGTTTGAGGATTATGTGTGTTCATGGAGTGTTAATGCGTTGGTCCGGGCTATTCGAAAGGGTAGACCTTAATTACCTGTAGTTCCAAATTGGCCCCGGTGAAATGGGCAGGTAGGACAATAGGCTTTGTGCAAATTCTCTTGCTTAGTTCGCACAATAATTTACGGAACACACACCTACATAAAACTGAGATAGAGAAAGGCCCTGCTGCTAGCAAAACATTATTACATGATCAATCTTATTCGTGCAACACCCCGCTGTCACCTCATGCCTGCGTTTTAGTCTCTGGTTTACTTTCACTCTTTTCCGGTGAAAACTGGGAAAACACTTGCTCTCCATTTACTTTCTGTTTGTTTACGTTCACTACATTATTACACTCACCACTCTCGCTGCAAGTTTGTTGATACACAGGTGTGGTTGGGAGTGACGTCCCAATTGCTAAAGTCTCACCGGTATTCTTGTGTTCCCATTGAGTCGAACGATTGATCTCCTACACTTGGGAGCCATCAGACCCCAAGAGGAAGGTATGATGAGCACATCATCTGTTTTCCCTCAGTTTGAAACCAAGGTTTAATCGACCAGCAGGAGGAAGGAGTATCTTCAGAAGGTTGAAGCAGCTGAGATGGCATGTCGCACTACCAGTTCAAAAGCAACATGGAACATACACAACGCAATCAAATCTCTTTGACCAAACGAAGCAGTGAGGTTGTCAATCTCACCGGTTTTGCTAAACACAAAGAGGTTAAACGTATGTTGTGAAAAACAGTATGAAAATAGTAGGAAAACATTAGCAGCAGTATGAGACCAGTATGAAAGCAGTAGATGATTTATTAGTATGAGGAAAAAGGACCGGGGTCCACGGTTCACTAGAGGTGTCTCTCCTAAAAGATAAATAACATGTGTGGTGAACAAATTACAGCTGGGCAATTGACAGAAATGAAGGCTGCACCTTAGTGCATATGCAAGACATAAAGATTACTATGGGATTCATGCGGGCATTAGAACAAGATACCTAGACCGTTATCCAACTGCATCTATGACTAATAATCCACCCTCCGAATATCATCCGAACAAACCTTGGGTATTAAGTTGCAAGCAACAGATGATTGCAGTGCGCAAAGTGTGTAATGTAAACAATAAAATCACCCTTAGACAAAGCATTGTTGTTTTCTTCCTAATGGCAACAACACATCCTCCATCCGTCACGTTTCTGTCACTCGAGCACAGATGCAAAGGAGGCATGAACCCACTATCGAGCATAAATACTCTGGATTTACTAGCATCTACTTGGCCAGAGCATCTACTAATAACAGAGAGCATGCAAGATCATAAATAACATATGCATGAAGATAACATGATAGATTGATAATCAAAAGACATAGCATTCAACATTCATCAGAGCCCAGCAAACACAACATGTAGCATTAAATAAATATGATCTTGATCATGTTAGGCAGCTCACAAGATCTAAACATGAGGTACAAAGTGGAGAGAACAACCATCTAGCTACTGCTATGGACCCGTAGTCCAGGGATGAACTACTCACGCATCACTTCGGAGCAGGGCATGGTGGTGTAGACCCCTCCGGTGATGAATTTCCCTCCCGGCAGGGTGCCGGGGAGAGCTCCAGAACCCTCCCGATCTCGGGAGGAAGATGACTGCAGCCTCTGGTGTATTTTGGGGAAAAGCGGGATCTCTTTAGGGTTTACGCCTCGGGGGAATAAATAGGCGAAAGGGAAGAGACGGTAGAGGCCTGGGGGCCCTACACCACCCCTGGAGTGACCAAGGGGGGACCGCGCCACGCTAATGTCGCACCCGGACTTCTAGAGGATACTCGCAGTTCCGTTGAACAGTAGTGGATTGGATTACGGGGCTTACCAGCACCCGCATCTCTTACGAGTAGGCCAACACACGTATGTGTGACAACCAACCCCTATCTGTTCAGCGTCTACGTAAACCATCCCATAGAAATCAGGATACTACCATTGACGTACTTCATACCATACACACATGGTACGTCAACGGCGTTGAACAAAATGATAACACAACAGATCTCTAAGACACAAAAGATGGAAATAAGTTGCAAATAGCTCTCACGAGAGCAGAGATAGCAAATACAATCATCCAGAGGACACATGTCCCAACATAACATCATTACATCTCAGCGGAAGCATTCAAAAGGTCTGAGTACAGACAAATCCAAATAGGCTTAAGAAGCCGGGAATGAAAAGAAAACGGAGCCCATCCACGATGTCTCGGATCCTGCCCGGGTCCGCTACCTACTCGTCAGCAGCCTCGTCAAACTCCACGTAGTAGCCGTCACGGGGATCCTCGTAAGCGTAGTCTGCGGAAACCACAGCCCCAAAGGGGTCAGTACATAAACGTACTGGCAAGCAAGACTCACAGTTCACCAAAGTGTAGCCCGTCAACACCAAGCACAGATGCCTTGGGTTCAACGGAAGAAAGGGATATAAAAGATGCTGCAACTGGCTGCACTAACCAACTACAGAACATACTACAACTTCCGGCTATCAGAAAGGGGATAAGATAGCGTATCGTAACCAACTGTAACTAACTCCAAACAAACCCATCCTGGATCTCGCCCCTTATCCAAAGAAGCAATCCGAGGATAACTCACACAGTTGGATTAATAATGGATCAAATTGTTGTGTCAATAAGCCTATTACTAGTCAAGTTATCATTAGTTAGGTGTAAGTTGTTCTGAGTACTTGTTAGCCAGTACTTTCACCAAGTCAACCATAACCGCGGAAAACATGGCTTCTCGAGAAGATTTATCCCTGCAGGGGTGCACCAATTTGGCCGTACACGTAAGAATAACCCGCCAGATGGGAAGGCCTTTCCCACCAAGCGGGGCACTCAACACAACTCAACTCTTCTTCGCATCAAGCCCAAAGCACCACGTGCTGTGCGTGCGCGGCTAATCGAGCCCCACGAAGAAAAGGGGACCCTCATAGCACTGGAAGACCACGCCGCCCTAAATGCCGACTACAAAAGTTCCACCCTGGCCTCGGGTTCGTACCTGCATATGCGTGCATCAAATGGAAAGCCCGAACTAAGTGTGGCGATTTGGACGAGATGCGAATCGAATCAAATTGAGGGGGGCGCCCATACACGCTTCCCACATGCGGATAGTGCGCTCATCATGGATCAGTAGACAAGACCCTTTTCCTATTAGGGTCGAAACTAGCAGGCCTCAAAACCACGCCGGGCCTCCTGCCGGTGCCTTATCAGCAATTATTATTACTTCAAATTAACATGTTGTTGTTTAACATCGAGCCCCAGAATATAATCCAATATGATAACAGAAAGTAACTGATAACAGACTCGAGCAAAAACAACCCTAAGCATGCTAGTAAGACACGGGCCCAAGCAACGGGGTTATCGGACTAGAGGTGAGGCAATATCAGGGTTCAGGGTATCACGTGATAGGTTCGTAACAGAAGCAACGATACATATGGATAGCAGAAATAGACAACGGAAAGTATCGGTAACCAATGTTGAAAGGAACACAATGGTTCATGTGAGTGATAACTTGCCTGCAAACTCAGTAGCCTGGTACTGAGCTAGATCCTCAGAAGGGGTGTCGTAAGTATCGTCTGTCTCAACGTCGTCGTCTATCCGAGAAGAAGCATACAAACAATGCAGAAAGATAAACAATCAATAACATGGCATAGTGCACAATCATGGGATGATGCATGACCATTTAATTGATGCATCAAAATAAACTAGTTGCCATGGTAACACAATTTAAATGGACACATATGCAATTTTGAGTTGCATATGAAAAGCCCATGAATTTTGGTTGAAACAATTGTTTTCCAATTAACCAACAGGTGAAAGTGGATTAGTATGATGCATGGATGAGGAAAACAACAAAATAACAACAATAGAACCAATTGGAAATAAGGTTTACCCATTTTGGAATTTTAGTTATTAAGTTAAGGAATTTTGGTTCCTTAAAGGTGACACACAAGCATTTGTTGTTTTCAGCCATTTGAATTGTTCAAAACAAATAAAAAAAATTCATATTTGAAAAGATCACAAAATTTTAGGGGGATTACATGTTTCAAATATGGAAAAGGAATTAGGATGAATTTATTATGATTTAAACAAGATTAAACAAGTTTTAAATGAATTTAAAACAAGCATGAATATTAATTGAATGTTATTTGTTCAAAACATTAAATAAATTCATATTTGGAAAGGTTATGTTTTTCTAGTTTGAAAACATATTTTACATGTTCAAGAATAATTTATTTTGAGCAAGTTATGAATTTAGCAAATTTAAATGCTTTAAACAAGGTTTAAATTATTTAAGCAATTTTAATTATTCAAACCATGAAACAAAATTTATATTTGAATAGGTGGTTTGAAAAAGCATGGAAACATATTTTATTTACATTATTTGGATTAAGTATGAATTAGTTATGCAATTATTCAAATTACAAATGAATTGTTTGAATTTGAATTTTGGATGCATTTGGAAAATTCAAAACAGTACACAAATGGTTGAAATAGATAGACAATTTAATTTGGATTAACAAACATATTTTACTTTTATTATTTGGAGTTATAATTTAAAAGTTATTAGCAATTTAAATAGGGGGACCAATCTGTAATTTAAAAGGGACTTAAATGAAACAGAAAAGGTTGCAAACTTTTTATACAGCGCAACCATCCACCCCAGGGCACTGCCAAATGGGCCCTGGGCCAGCGTGGCATGCTCGCGTGGCAACGGTGCCACACAGCAGCTGACAGAGGGGGCCACCCTGTCAGCGCACCGTGCAAAAATGGTGGGATAAATCCCGCGGAGCCAGGACTCGATCCCTGGCCCTCGCGCTCGTGTGCAGTCGCTGTAACCAGTGCGCTGCGCTTCAGTTGTTGACAGTAACAAGGGCGCAGGTAAGGTAACGTTCAGATCCACTGCTTAACTGAATTTTGCGCGCGCGCTCGACTGAACCCTGACAGAGAAAAACGACGGCGGCGATCACCGTGGTGCTGCTGCGCCGTGCTGCTGTGGGTGGGGTGCGTGATCGATCGTGCGCAACTGCAGAGAGGGAGGAGATGGTGGGCACAGTGAGCTCACCGGCGATGTAGACGTGGCAGAGGCGCGAGGGAGACGGTGGCCGGCGACAGGTCGATGATGGCGGCGTCGTTGTGGTGACTTTCCGGGGTGGCTGCGGTGTTCAAACGGAAGAGGGAGAGGTGGTGGTCTGGTTCCAGTAGCTAGGTGGGTAGGTGGCGCGTCGAGGTGGCGGCGGCTTCCATGGATTCAGAGAAGCGCTCCGGTGAGGTAGCGGAGAGGGAGAAATTGCGGCGAGGGAGAGGGAATTGGCGGTGGAGCTCGAGGGGAGAGGGGTAGGGGCTAGCTAGAGCAGCGCAGGGCTAGGGCATGGCTTTTATAGAGCGCAGGGGCTCACCGTGGCCGTCTGCTCGCGGCGGCGGCGACGTGGCACCGGCAGATGCGCTGCCGTACGCGAAACAGAAGAGGGGGGAGCGACGCGAACCGGTACCGGGCCAGTGCGGGGGAGGAAAAGAAGTGGGCTGGGCTGCGGGCTTCTCCCCTCTGCCGTTTTTTTTTCTTTTTCTATTTTTTGTTCTTCTGATTTTTTTTGCAGAAATAAAAATGGAAGAAAAAGGTAGGTTTTAGGGCTAGAAAAAAATTAGAAAAATTATGGTTGAGTTAGTTTTTATAATAGTAACTAATTGTCAACTTTGTTTTCCAAAACTTTCAAATTTAAATTGCTGTTTGTAATTTAATTCAAATTGGATGGATTTATTATTAAGTGAATATTATTGAAAAACAAACTTTTTAATAGGGTGAACCCTATTGTTTAATTAGAACAAATGAGTTGAAAAGTTTTGGCAATTTTCATAAATCCATATTGGGTGCTGTTGTAACATGTGATTTGAATTTGAATTTTTTTTTAAATGCAAATTGGAATTAATTGATTGATTAAAGCCACCATTTTAATAGTTGAACATAATGGAATAAAATGGAAACAAATTGGTTGTTTTTATTTGAACTTTTTATTTGAAAGATTGTAACAGAGCAAGTATGAAATAAATGTTTGAATATTATTTGAATTTGAATTGTGAAAATAGAGTAAAACAGAAGCAAACAAATGGAAAAAAAGTAAAACAAATGCAAACAATTCAATGAATATGATGACATGATGCAAAACTTTAATTATACAAGAAATCAAACATTCTAGGGGTGGTTTTTCATACTTGGGATGTTACAAAACGCCCCCCCTTGAAGGAATCGCGCCCCGAGATTCCTACTGAGAAAGGAAAAGGTCTGGATACTTCTTGCGAAGATCCTCTTCGGTCTCCCACGTTGCCTCTTTATCAGAATGATGCGACCATTGCACTTTCAAGAACTTTGTGCTCTTGTTGCGAGTCTTACGCTCGGTCTCATCGAGAATACGAACAGGATGCTCCTCATAAGATAGATCATCTTGCAGTTCAATGGAATCATGATCAACTGCACGATCTGGATCTTTGAAACACCTCTTGAGCTGTGACACATGAAACACATCGTGCACCTTGGACAGTTTTTCTGGAAGTTCAAGACGATAGGCATTTTCTGCCCTCCTTGAGAGAATGTTGAAAGGACCAATGTATCTTGGTGCAAGCTTTCCTTTCACACAGAAACGATGAGTGCCTCTGAGGGGAGTTACACGGAGATATGCCTTGTCACCAGGTGCATAGATCATATCCCTGTGCTTGCTGTCATAGTAGCTTTTCTGACGAGACTCAGCAATCTTGAGATTGTCACGAATGATGCGAACTTTCTCTTCGGCTTCCTTAACAATGTCGGGACCTAAGAGTGAACGTTCACCAGCTCCAGACCAATTGATTGGACTCCTGCATCTGCGGCCATAGAGTGCTTCAAATGGTGCCATGCCTAGGCTTGCCTGGTAGCTGTTGTTGTAGGAGAATTCAGCATATGGAAGGCAATCCTCCCATTTCATGCCAAAGGAGATACCACATGCTCTCAGCATATCCTCCAGAATCTGATTGACTCTTTCGACTTGCCCTTGAGACTGAGGGCGATAAGCTGTAATGAAAAGAAGTTTGGTGCCCAATGCTTCTTGAAAGCTTTTCCAGAAATGAGAAGTGAATATGCTTCCACGGTCTGAGCTTATTTCCAATGGAACACCATGAAGAGGAACAATCTTTGCTGTGTAGAGTTCTGCTAACTGGCTAGCTGAGATTGTTTCTTGACAGCAAAGAAGTGAGCTACTTTAGTGAGACGATCAATAACAACGAAGATTGCATCGTTGCCCTTCTTGGACTTTGGAAAACCAGTGACGAAGTCCATTTCAATCATGTCCCACTTCCACTCAGGAATTTTCAGAGGTTGGAGTAGACCGGCTGTTTTCTGATGGACTGCCTTAACACGTTGACAAACGTCGCATTCAGAAACGTATTGAGCAATTTCACGTTTCATGCCAGGCCACCAATACAGTGTCTTAAGATCCTGGTACATCTTTGTACTTCCAGGGTGGATGGAAAGAGGAGTTTCATGAGCCTCCTTGAGAATGATATCTTTGAGACTTTGAACTTGAGGAACTGCAATGCGTCCTTCGAAGAACACAGTTCCTTTGTCATCAATTGAGAAGGACTTGAATTTCTCCTTGCCTTCTTTGATGTGTTCTACCATCTTCTTGATTTCATCATCACGAAGTTGTTTAGAACGAATCTTGTCCTCGAGAGTTGGACTGGCTGTCAAGTTAGCAAGATAGCATTGAGGAACAAGACCAAGGTTCAGCTTCTGGAATTCTTCATGAAGTGGAGGTTGGCTTTCCATGATCATGAGATTATTGCAATATGACCTGCGACTGAGAGCATCGGCCATAACATTAGCCTTGCCTGGAGTGTATGAAATGGTGAGATCAAAGTCTTTAATCTTTTCAATCCATCTCCTTTGCCTGGGGTTTAGATCTGGTTGAGTGAAGATGTATTTCAGACTCTTATGATCGGAAAAGATTTCAGTGCGATTACCCAACAAGTATTGTCTCCATTTCTTGAGGGCAAACACAACTGCTGCAAGTTCTAGATCATGAGTGGGATAATTTTGCTCATGTGCATTCAACTGACGTGAAGCATAAGCCACAACTTGACGTTCTTGCATAAGAACTGCACCTAGACCTTGGAGAGATGCATCGCAGAATATCTGGAAAGGTTTGGTAGTATCTGGGCCAACCAGAACTGGGGTGGAAGTGAGTTTAGTCTTCAGGAGATTGAAACTTTCATCACATTGTGGAGACCAAACGAACTTCTTGTCCTTCTTTGTGAGATCAGTGAGAGGTTTGGCAATCTTGGAAAAAATTTGGACGAAACGACGGCAATAGCTAGCCAAGCCAAGAAAACTTCTGACTTGCTTCACCGTCTTAGGAGGTTTCCAATCAACAATTGCTTTAACCTTTTCTGGATCAATGGCTATGCCCTTGGCAGAGATGACATGACCAAGGTAAGCAACTTCTGGAATCCAGAACTCACATTTGGAGAACTTGGCATATAGACGATGCTCGCGAAGTTTCATGAGAGTGAGACGAAGATGTTCTCCATGCTCTTCCTCAGATTTGGAGTAGACCAGAATGTCATCGAGATATACCACAACGAACTTGTCGAGGTATTCATGGAAGACAGAATTCATGAGTCTAGAGAATGTCGCCGGTGCATTGGTGAGACCAAAGGACATGACGGTGTATTCATATAGACCGTACCGAGTGGTGAAAGCTGTTTTTGGAATATCTTCCTTTCTGATCTTTATTTGATGGTAACCCATCCTCAAGTCCAACTTTGATAATATTGAGGCTCCAGCAAGTTGATCAAAAAGATCATCGATACGAGGAATTGGATACTTGTTTTTGATGGTTTTCTCGTTGAGAGGACGATAGTCAACAACGGGTCTTTTTGTTTGATCCTTCTTTGCAATGAACAGAGTTGGGCAACCCCAAGCGGAAGAACTAGGTTGAATGTAACCTTTCTCCATGTACATATCGATTTGCTCCTTTAACAACTTCAGTTCAGGAGGAGCTATCTTGTATGGATGCTTATAGATTGGAGCAGTACCTGGTTCAAGCTCGATCACGAACTCAACTGCTCTGTCCGGAGGCATCCCTGGCAACTCTTCTGGAAAGACGTCAGGGAATTCACAAACCACCGGAACATTTTCAAGTAGAGGTAGAGGTTTAGCATCGAGGGTGTATAGCTGAACAGAACTTGATTCATTTGGAGAATAGACTATCTGGCCAGAAGGGTGGAACAGAGTTATTGACTTCTGAGCACAATCAATCGTAGCTTTATTGGCCTTCAACCAATCCATGCCAAGAATGACATCAATGTCAGAATTGCCAAGCAGAATGAGGGAAGCAAGGAATATGTGACCTCCAATTAGAATCTGATTCTCATGACTGATCTTGGAAGTTTGCATAGTTGCTCCAGGGGAGTTTACTACTAGCGGGAAACCCAAAGCAACAAAAGGTAGTTTAACTGCTGTCGCAAAGATCTTTGACACGAAAGAATGCGATGCTCCGGTATCAAACAACACTTTAGCTGGGTTAGAGTTTACGGGGAATGTACCGAGAACGACGTCAGCAGCTTCCTCAGCTTTGTCGACCTTGACATGATTCACCCTCGCGGTCCTCCTGACAGGCCTGTTGTTGGAGTTGAAGGCTTTAGCCGGGGGAGCACGCACCATTGCCTGGTTGGTGTTGGGGCGAGAAGGTGGTGGAGGTAGCTGCCTCTGAGTGCACTTGTCAGCGTAGTGCCCCGTCTGCTTGCATTTGTAGCAAGTGACGACACGAGGTGCATCTGGCCTTGGCTGCCCCATTGAAAACCTCTGAGCCTGCATCTGAGATGGGTTGGGTGGGCGGGAAGCGAAGCCTGGAGAAGCTTGGGCATATGGAGCCCGAGTGACAGCACCATTTGGCACCCAGATGCGGCGCTTCTGCGGAGGGGTGGTCATGTTGGAGGAGGAACCACCCTCACGCGAGTGCTTCCGAGACTCCTCGAACGCCTTGCGCCCATTTTCTTCATTGAGCGCGGTGTTCACGAGCTCCTCGAAGTCTTTGGCCTTGATGTTGGTGAGGGCGTACTTGAGTTCCGGGTTAAAACCTCGGCGGAACCTTGCCATCTTCTTAGCCTCAGTGGACACCTCATCACCAGCGTAACGAGCGAGGCGATTGAACTCATTCTGATAGCCAATGACGTCCAGCTTGCCCTGCTTGAGAGAGCAAAACTCCTCACGCATCCTTTCCATGAGACCATCTGGGATGTGGTGCTTCAGGAAGGCATCCTTGAAACAGCCCCAGGTGATAGGATAGCCAGCTCTCATGGTCTGGTAGTTCTCCCACCAAGTAGTTGCCTGACCCTTCAGCAGATAGGAAGCATACTTGACTTTGTCTTCCTCAGCAACGTGAGCAATGTCCAGAGCCCTGGCCATCTCACGGATCCAGTCATCAGCATCCAGAGGCTCGGGTGTTGCCACGAAAGCTCTCGGCCCCAAACTCAGAAACTCCTTGATGCTGACTCGTGGAGCATTCTGGTTGTTGTGCTGATTAGCCTGGAACTGGGCCATCTGCGTCACGACCTGAGTCATCTGAGTCAACAGCTCCGTGATTGGCGGTGGCTCAGGCGGGTTGTTCCTTGTTGGCGGCATCCTGAATAGACATGCATTTTAGCACAACAACAGAAACATATAGACTTGGTAACCGAAAGAGATATTATTCCGACGCATGAATACATAACCAACAGGTACATCATCACATGTTCAAATACATCAGAATATCCAACACACCACAAATGGTTCGAAAGCCAAAGTATAACTAAACATAGCTAAGAATGGATACATCGGTACTCCCATGCTCATCATGCAGGACGGCGGTGAGTAGTACGACGAGAGGTACGGTCAGGAGCACGCCCACGAAAGTAGGTAGAACGACGATCCACATAGATCTGACGTGGTCTGAGAGCGACTCTAGGTGTGGTGAAGTACATAGCGTCAGCTCCCTGTGCTCCAAAGCGGGGAATCCCAGTGTACCCAGCACCGAGGTTGAGGAGTGGACCTCTGATCGGCTCGTAACCTCCAGCATCTGGCAGACGACGACCAACTGGCTGATCGAAACGTGCAAAGCGCTCATCTCCAACAAAGTCTATGGTGTAAGTCGCCAGACGAGTCAAAGCAAGGTAGAGCTGCTCTCTGACTGAGGCCAACTCCTGAGAGAGTGTGGTGGCAACTGCGTCACTGTGCCTCACAAACTGAGCGGTGGTGTGCATCCTGGTGTTATCATGCTCGTAGACATCCAGGTTGTCGTAGAGAGTGAAGTGAGCCCCCTCCGAAGTGATGTAGCCACGGGGGATGTGGCAATAGATAGAATCGTCAAATCCCCAGTAGTCAGCACGAAGGACGGTGAGACTCACATAAGCTGCCTGCTGCACAGCCATATCCTCTGTGGAACCTACTGCCTCGTAGCGGTGGACGACGCTCATGCCATCATCTGACAGAATGTAGACGATAGCCTGGTAGTAGGTCTGGTCAAACTCTCGCTGCTGCTCGTAGACCTGGTACTCTGGTGCCCAACGGAACCCCAGATAAGTGACCATGTCTCTCAGCATCTCCGGATAACCGGCAGTGCTCTCGCAACGAGTCATCCGAACCACCTGCGGGAAGAACCTGAGATCCATCTGTAGATGATCGGGGAAGTTTTGATTAGACGCCGGTAGAAGAATTGAAGTGGAAAGCAACAACAAGGTTTCAACGGACGAAAAGGATGTTGAGAAGAACAGGATATCGAAGCAACAACGGGAAACACGAGACCAAAACTCCTGAGGTACTACGGAAAACCCATCCGGGCTTCTAAAGGATCAATATCTACTGCTTAAGGAATAGAGGATTTGCTTCCGGGGCTTACACGCCTCCGTTCTCAATCATGAGTAGGCAACATGATAAATCATGTCACAACCACCTCCATTCCTATGGACTAGTAGATATAACTATCCTAGAGAAACCAGGATTCGTGAAATCCTAACTTGAAAGTTTAGGTGAGAAAAGAAAACAACGTTGAACTTCCTTACCAGAAAAGGGTGGGCGGGTGGGGAAAGAAGAAAAATGGCAGAATTCCTACTCTCACGTTTCATTTTTCCTATATAGCTACAAAATAGTTTCTAGACTCAACTGCGACCAGTAAAAGGGATCCTACAGGCAGACAGGCTCTGATACCATTTGTCGCACCCGGACTTCTAGAGGATACTCGCAGTTCCGTTGAACAGTAGTGGATTGGATTACGGGGCTTACCGGCACCCGCATCTCTTACGAGTAGGCCAACACACGTATGTGTGACAACCAACCCCTATCTGTTCAGCGTCTACGTAAACCATCCCGTAGAAATCAGGATACTACCATTGACGTACTTCATACCATACACACATGGTACGTCAACGGCGTTGAACAAAATGATAACACAACAGATCTCTAAGACACAAAAGATGGAAATAAGTTGCAAATAGCTCTCACGAGAGCAGAGATAGCAAATACAATCATCCAGAGGACACATGTCCCAACATAACATCATTACATCTCAGCGGAAGCATTCAAAGGGTCTGAGTACAGACAAATCCAAATAGGCTTAAGAAGCCGGGAATGAAAAGAAAACGGAGCCCATCCACGATGTCTCGGATCCTGCCCGGGTCCGCTACCTACTCGTCAGCAGCCTCGTCAAACTCCACGTAGTAGCCGTCACGGGGATCCTCGTAAGCGTAGTCTGCGGAAACCACAGCCCCAAAGGGGTCAGTACATAAACGTACTGGCAAGCAAGACTCACAGTTCACCAAAGTGTAGCCCGTCAACACCAAGCACAAATGCCTTGGGTTCAACGGAAGAAAGGGATATTAAAGATGCTGCAACTGGCTGCACTAACCAACTACAGAACATACTACAACTTCCGGCTATCAGAAAGAGGATAAGATAGCGTATCGTAACCAACTGTAACTAACTCCAAACAAACCCATCCTGGATCTCGCCCCTTATCCAAAGAAGCAATCCGAGGATAACTCACACAGTTGGATTAATAATGGATCAAATTGTTGTGTCAATAAGCCTATTACTAGTCAAGTTATCATTAGTTAGGTGTAAGTTGTTCTGAGTACTTGTTAGCCAGTACTTTCACCAAGTCAACCATAACCGGGGAAAACATGGCTTCTCGAGAAGATTTATCCCTGCAGGGGTGCACCAATTTGGCCATACACGTAAGAATAACCCGCCAGATGGGAAGGCCTTTCCCACCAAGCGGGGCACTCAACACAACTCAACTCTTCTTCGCATCAAGCCCAAAGCACCACGTGCTGTGCGTGCGCGGCTAATCGAGCCCCACGAAGAAAAGGGGACCCTCATAGCACTGGAAGACCACGCCGCCCTAAATGCCGACTACAAAAGTTCCACCCTGGCCTCGGGTTCGTACCTGCATATGCGTGCATCAAATGGAAAGCCCTAACTAAGTGTGGCGATTTGGACGAGATGCGAATCGAATCAAATTGAGGGGGGCACCCATACACGCTTCCCACATGCGGATAGTGCGCTCATCATGGATCAGTAGACAAGACCCTTTTCCTATTAGGGTCGACACTAGCAGGCCTCAAAACCACGCCGGGCCTCCTGCCGGTGCCTTATCAGCAATTATTATTACTTCAAATTAACAGGTTGTTGTTTAACATTGAGCCCCAGAATATAATCCAATATGATAACAGAAAGTAACTGATAACAGACTCGAGCAAAAACAACCCTAAGCATGCTAGTAAGACACGGGCCCAAGCAACGGGGTTATCGGACTGGAGGTGAGGCAATATCAGGGTTCAGGGTATCATGTGATAGGTTCGTAACAGAAGCAACGATACATATGGCTAGCAGAAATAGACAACGGAAAGTATGGGTAACCAATGTTGAAAGGAACACAATGGTTCATGTGAGTGATAACTTGCCTGCAAACTCAGTAGCCTGGTACTGAGCTAGATCCTCAGAAGGGGTGTCGTAAGTATCGTCTGTCTCAACGTCGTCGTCTATCCGAGAAGAAGCAAACAAACAATGCAGAAAGATAAACAATCAATAACATGGCATAGTGCACGATCATGGGATGATGCATGACCATTTAATTGATGCATCAAAATAAACTAGTAGCCATGGTAACACAATTTAAATGGACACATATGCAATTTTGAGTTGCATATGAAAAGCCCATGAATTTTGGTTGAAACAATTGTTTTCCAATTAACCAACAGGTGAAAGTGGATTAGTATGATGCATGGATGAGGAAAACAACAAAATAACAACAATAGAACCAATTGGAAATAAGGTTTACCCATTTTGGAATTTTAGTTATTAAGTTAAGGAATTTTGGTTCCTTAAAGGTGACACACAAGCATTTGTTGTTTTCAGCCATTTAAATTGTTCAAAACAAATAACAAAATTCATATTTGAAAAGAACACACAATTTTAGGGGGATTACATGTTTCAAATATGGAAAAGGAATTAGGATGAATTTATTATGATTTAAACAAGATTAAACAAGTTTTAAATGAATTTAAAACAAGCATGAATATTAATTGAATTTTATTTGTTCAAAACATTAAATAAATTCATATTTGGAAAGGTTATGTTTTTCTAGATTGAAAACATATTTTACATGTTCAAGAATAATTTATTTTGAGCAAGTTATGAATTTAGCAAATTTAAATGATTTAAACAAGGTTTAAATTATTTAAGCAATTTTAATTATTCAAACCATGAAACAAAATTTATATTTGAATAGGTGGTTTGAAAAAGCATGGAAAACATATTTTATTTACATTATTTGGATTAAGTATGAATTAGTTATGCAATTATTCAAATTACAAATGAATTGTTTGAATTTTAATTTTGGATGCATTTGGAAAATTCAAAACAGTACACAAATGGTTGAAATAGATAGACAATTTAATTTGGATTAACAAACATATTTTACTTTTATTATTTGGAGTTATAATTTAAAAGTTATTAGCAATTTAAATTGGAGGACCAATCTGTAATTTAAAAGGGACTTAAATGAAACAGAAAAGGTTGCAAACTTTTTACACAGCGCAACCATCTACCCCAGGGCACTGCCAAATGGGCCCTGGGCCAGCATGGCATGCTCGCGTGGCAACGGTGCCACACAGCAGCTGACAGGGGGGGCCACCCTGTCAGCGCACCGTCCAAAAATGGTGGGATAAATCCCGCGGAGCCAGGACTCGATCCCTGGCCCTCGCGCTCGCGTGCAGTCGCTGTAACCAGTGCGATGCGCTTCAGTTGTTGACAGTAACAAGGGCGCAGGTAAGGTAACGTTCAGATTCACTGCTTAACTGAATTTTGCGCGCGCGCTCGACTGAACCCTGATAGAGAAAAACGACGGCGGCGATCACCGTGGTGCTGCTGCGCCGTGCTGCTGTGGGTGGGGTGCGTGATCGATCGTGCGCAACTGCAGAGAGGGAGGAGATGGTGTGCACGGTGAGCTCACCGGCGATGTAGACGTGGCGACGGTGGCCGGCGACAGGTCGATGATGGCGGCGTCGTTGTGGTGACTCTCCGGGGTGGCTGCGGTGTTCAAACGGAAGAGGGAGAGGTGGTGGTCTGGTTCCAGTAGCTAGGTGGGTAGGTGGCGCGTCGAGGTGGCGGCGGCTTCCATGGATTCAGAGAAGCGCTCCGGTGAGGTAGCAGAGAGGGAGAAATTGCGGCGAGGGAGAGGGAATTGGCGACGGAGCTCGAGGGAGAGGGGTAGGGGCTAGCTAGGGCAGCGCAGGGCTAGGGCATGGCTTTTATAGAGCGCAGGGGCTCACCGTGGCCGTCTG
Organism: Alopecurus myosuroides; assembly: GCA_028641055.1. Lineage (NCBI taxonomy): Eukaryota > Viridiplantae > Streptophyta > Magnoliopsida > Poales > Poaceae > Alopecurus > Alopecurus myosuroides. Next base: position 112,836,403 of record CM054059.1, on the reverse strand, counting down.
CTCGCGGCGGCGGCGACATGGCACCGACAGATGCGCTGCCGTACGCGAAACAGAAGAGGGGGGAGCGACGCGAACCAGTACCGGGCCAGCGCGGGGGAGGAAAAGAAGTGGGCTGGGCTGCGGGCTTCTCCCCTCTGCCGTTTTTTTTTTCTTTTTCTATTTTTTGTTCTTCTGTTTTTTTAGGGCTAGAAAAAAATTAGAAAAATTATGGTTGAGTTAGTTTTTATAATAGTAACTAATTGTCAACTTTGTTTTCCAAAACTTTCAAATTTAAATTGCTGTTTGTAATTTAATTCAAATTGGATGGATTTATTATTAAGTGAATATTATTGAAAAACAAACTTTTTAATAGGGTCAACCCTATTGTTTAATTAGAACAAATGAGTTGAAAAGTTTTGGCAGTTTTCATAAATCCATATTGGGTGCTGTTGTAACATGTGATTTGAATTTGAATTTTTTTTTAAATGCAAATTGGAATTAATTGATTGATTAAAGCCACCATTTTAATAGTTGAACATAATGGAACAAAATGGAAACAAATTGGTTGTTTTTATTTGAACTTTTTATTTGAAAGATTGTAACAGAGCAAGTATGAAATAAATGTTTGAATATTATTTGAATTTGAATTGTGAAAACAGAGTAAAACAGAAGCAAACAAATGGAAAACAAAGTAAAAAAAAAATGCAAACAATTCAATGAATATGATGACATGATGCAAAACTTTAATTAAACAAGAAATCAAACATGCTAGGGGTGGTTTTTCATACTTGGGATGTTACAGCTATGGTGTGGGCCCCATGACGCCCCCCTCCGAGTCTCTTCGGGACTCCGCGGAACCTCCGGGATTTCTAAGACTACCGGTCGTCAAATTTTCCATTTCTGAGAATATTTCCAGAACAACTTTTATGAAACTAAAAACAACAAAAAACAGGGAACTGACTCTATGGCGTCTTGTCAATAGGTTAGTCCGGAAAATCGATAAAAATGACATAAAGTGTATAGCAAACATGTGGGAAATAACATGAAAACAACATGGAACATCAGAAATTAGGGATACGTTTACGACGTATCAACACATAGGGGATGATTACTTCCAAAATACTTTTCATATAGTTTTGGAAACCAACTTTTGTTTTCTCAAGCCTTGGTTGTTGAGTTTCTTCTAAAATCAAAACATTTTCAAAAAGGTTTTTGTCAAAAGAGGGTGATAGATGAAGGGGATAAGGTTTCTTGCCATGACTTGACCACAAGGGTTAAGTTTTAAGAAAATTATGATCATTGGTTTTAATGTTAGTTGTTAACAAACTCAAACACAAACACAAGCAACAAGAAAATATAAAAGAAACACAAGCATTAGTCAAACACATCAAAAAGTTTTTGTTGGCCCTGATTTTTGGGTTATTGAAAACAAGTTTTTCCTGTCCTCCAAAGTTGGGATGTTACGATAGCCAGATGTAATCGAACGGCCATGACAGGTCGCTCCCTCTACACAAGGTAAAGCATAGCCGTCCGCCACCTTTATGGATACGTTCGAGATCGACACGTATAGCTCACAGCCTGTCTTCTCCTTGATTGCATCCACGGCCTCCGTCTGTGCAGCAACATCAACAATCATATGTGTAGTATCAATCACCGTTGCAGCGCCAGCCGGGACCTCCGTTGAGGCCACGCTGCTCTGGTGTTGAGATGGGTCTGCTTCGCCGAATGTAGGGTCTTGCTCCTGGGAGCGTCGTATAGTAAGCTCATTAATCTGATGTTGTTCCCGCATAACTGCAGATTCCAAGAAACCAACCCGTTCTTCGACCTGCGCCTCCTTCCGTCTCTTTCCTCTCTCTCGGCTTCTATATGGATATAGGCAATCTTCCTTCTTAAACCCAAAGCAGCACAGATATCGTCCCTTGCCTCATGTCCAGCCGCCATGTTCCGGATTCCCGAGGGCCTTCGATAGCTCGTCATTCTCTCGATCCAGCTTGAACTCTCCCGATTGAACCTCTTTGAACACTTTTGCAAGTGCCGGAAAGGGGGCCTTTATTTTTTCAGTCATAATAAGGTTCCCTTCTGTGTAAAACATTGCCCCATGCCCAAGTAACCAATTTCTTGACCTCCGCGGAAAATCATGTGTACCTGGAATGATCCCCTTCTCTCGTAGATCTTCCTCAAGTTTGTCAATCTTAGGCACTACAACTCTGTAGCCACCTGAACCCATTTTATGGTGATATATCTTCTTCGCTGCATTTTCCGCATTCTTTGCTGACCTTTTCTGATTGCTTGTACGCCAGAAATGCTAGCTAGTGTTGCTTCTGCTTGTCTAGCGGCCCCTCGAATTTTGGGATTGTATTTTTCTTTTGATATTCTTTCCATAATCTTTTCTTGTAAGCATTGAAAGCCTCGGCCATCTTCTTCAGAGCCCAATGCATGACTGCGGTGCGCATTTCCTTTTCTGTCTCCTTGGTATCACATTCTGGTAGACTGAAATGGTTCATGAGCTTGTTTGGACCGGTCTGAGACAAAAGAAACTGCAGGACGTTCGGGATCGTCTTCGTCCTTTGCTGGCTCATTCCATTCTTCAATACTTATCGGATGAGGTCCCTAATAATAACTCCACATTGACTTGTAAACTTAGTTGCAATACTAATGGGCCAAGCAGGTTCGTCGGATCGCTAGACTTGCTCTATTACCACATGCTCTTTTGAGCTCATCTCTTGAGCCGGGCCTCGTTTTGACTTCTTGGCAGAGGACTTGATGCAGTAGGTTCCACGGCCTTCACTAAGGCTTGTTCATTGCTGCTTTTATCCGCTTCCACATCTGGTCCTTGCAATTTCTCTTCTTTCTCCATTCCCTGACCTAAATCGTTCAAGTACTCCGAGCCGTCGTCTTGACCTCTACCGTCATTGGGTCCAACGGGGAGTGTATTTTCTTCTATTATCGCGAACACCTGTTCTTCACCCTCTCTGTCGTCCATAGCTCAACTAATACAAATGGAAGATAAAATACTTTAGTAAGTCAAATATTTGAACAAGTCAATCACTTCAATATTTTAATAAATTCAAATGAAATCAAGTTTCACATATGCCAAATTACCACTAAGTAATAAAAAACACCGTCAAACTACTAATATTTGCTAAGTCCCATTAATACTAATAATTCTAATTACTAATATTTGCTAAGTCCCATTACTACTACTAATTCTAATAAAACTAATATTAACTACTAATTCTAATAAATAATAAGTACTAATTCTAATAAATACTAAGTCAATCACTTCAATAGTTTAATAAACTAATAATTCTAATTACTAATATTCCTAAGCAAAAAAATTGACTAAGTAAAAAAATATAAAATGTTTACTAAGTCAAAATTACTAATTCTAATAAATACTAAGTACTAATATTAATTCCTAATATTACTAAGTACTAAGTACTAATATTAACTACTAATATTACTACTAAGTACTAAGTACTATTATTAACTACTAATATTAACTACTAAGTACTAAGTACTAATATTACTACTAATATTAGTAGAAATTTTTTAAACTCACTTTTATGTCTCTGTAAAAATTGGGCCTTGTTGTCTATATACAGATGACACAATTATCAAGACAACCCAATTGGTTTCATTCAAAAATACTTTTTAGAATTTGAATTAGACGCAAATTACTGATTTGACCATTTTTAAAATAGAAAGTGTGTGCACGATACAACTTTGAGTTTCTCTGGTTCGAGTGTGTTCTATATGTTCTAACGAATCGAGAGACTACAATTTTATAGGATTTGGACTTGTAGAGCTCAAACTAGGAATTATTTGGTGTTTTTGAGCTGTTTTGGAAAAATAAATAATGCTTTAGAATTTTCTACATAACCTATGTTATATTTTTTTATAAATGGATAGAGCATTTCTGTAGCTATCCAATGGTTCAGACCTCATAATTTTTGGACTAATATTTGATTTATATCAATTTTACAAGTTGACATCACGTTCTGGATTTGAATTCCTAATATTAATTTTTTGTTAACTCCCTAACAGTACTATATTACTAAGTACTAATATTACAGTACAAATACTAATTACCACTAACCGTAATTAGATTACTAAGTAATAATACTAATATTACAACTAACTAAATTACCTACAAAAAATAGGGCTGCACGCGCAGGGAGGGCCAGCCGGCGCAACTCACCTCGAGGAGGCCGGAGGAGGCACGGATGCGCGGGGGTCGACATTGAGGGAACGGAGGCGAGGAGGCCCACAACCAGGGCACGGGGGCACAACGGCGAGGATGGGTACGGCGGCGAGGAGGCGCGCGGTGGCGTGGAGGAGCGCGGCGGCGGGGAGGCGCGCGGAGGTGGCATGGCGACGGGCAACCTGGCGGCGTGGAGGTGGACTTCGTCTCGGGTGCCTTCGTCTTCTGCGGGTTTACCCCGGGCGGAGCCACCGCCCGAGGTTATATAGGTACCCCCCCCCCTTTTGCCTCGGTTGGTGGCACGAACCGACGTAAAAGACCCTCTTTTACCCTGGGCCCTTCGTTTCGCGCGCACCACCAACCCTTTTACCCCGGTTGGTGGCACCAACCGGGGTAAAAGACCCATTTTTACATTTGCACCAGCATGCCGCCATTTTTTTTCCTGCCACATTTCAAATACATTTCAAATGGTTTTGAATTTGGAGAAACTTTCAATATGAAAAGTGTTTAAAATTGCATGAACATTTCAAATACATTTTCTGTTTTAAAAAATAATTATTCTAACTATTTGAACTAGTAATAATTTTTGAATTTTCAAACATTTTAAAAAACCTAGTTTATGAATTGTTTTGAATTTGGAGAAACTTTCAATATGAAAAGTGTTTAAAATTGCATGAACATTTCACATACATTTTCTGTTTAAAAATATAATTATTCTAACTATTTGAACTAGTAACAATTTTTGAATTTTCAAACATTTCTTCCCGCCATCTTTCTTCCCGCCACATTTCTTCCCGCCATCTCTCTTCCCGCCATATTTCTTCCTGCGCTTTCTCTTTCCGCCATATTTCGTCATGCGCTTTCTCATCCCGCCATATTTCTTCCCGCGCTTTCCACCCCGTAAATATATGTAGGCTTGTCCGGCATTGCCATATCACATCTAAACTCATATCTGCAACCTCATCACTCTCCCATGGCTTCCATCGTACCCACTCTAACCTAACTGTAGGAGGAGGAGCTTTGCGCCTGGAACTACCCCTGCACGCCCGGCTACACCGTCCCCGCTGGCTGGTACCTGAGCGCCGGAGGCGTGCCGGTCCCTCCTGTCCCTCAAGGTATGGCGGGCCGGGCGGCCATCACGAACCACTACTACCTCGAGCTCACAATAGAGCATCGTCGTGATCCCCGCTGGAATCCCGACTACCGCCCGACTTGGGACGCCTTCTTCATCAATCGGTATGAGAGGGCGCTCGCCAAGCACGAGGAGGATGGCCCACCTCCTTCGAACTTCAATAAAGACGGCCGTCGGCTCTGGTGGCGAGGCCGGACTCTCTAGAGCGTCATGAACTACATCACTGCCGGCGATAACCCCCGCCTGTGATACCCTCACTTGTAGTCCAGGGATGCTCACCCGCCGAGATTAAATCCCGGACCGCCGCGATGACGGCGAAGACTTCGACGACTACGAGTACATGTATTATACTCCTAGGCAGGAGTATGACTAAACCTTGCTTCAGAAAAATGGTTTCTCTATGTATCCATTGTTGTTCCGTATTGCTGGTCTAGCTACCCGTGTACCCCGCCACCTGTTAGCCGAGACGACGCGACTTAGGCCTCGGTCGAAGTTAGTTTGATTTATTAGGGTTAGTTTGAATTATTCCGCTACTTTGTTAGTTTGAATTATTCCGCTACTTTGTTTGAATTATTCCAGACTTTGTTTCAAACTATCCAACCAAACAACACAGCGCATGAGCACATGGTTCGTGTGTTTCCTTCGAGCGCTTATGAACCGTTCGATCAGCGCTGTGTTTCTTTTCGGGGCTTCTGAACCGTTGATCATCGTTGTTTTTCTTTCGGGAAGAAGCACACAGATCGTGTGTTTCCTTCGAGCGCTTGTGATCTGTTGGATCAGCGTTGTGTTTGTTTCGATTGCTTCTGAGCCATTAGATCAGCACGCTATCACGACCACTTCGTAAGTCACACGACCCTATATATAGCCCACCTCTCATACATGTTCGGCACTTAGTGGGTAATCATTTGCCATAAAAATCCTTCAGATTCCCCTTCATACCCCCGACCGTGTGTTTTATTCTGTATATCTACAAATCCTCCAGTTCATCGACCGTATACAAAGCATTCAGATTCCCATGCATATGCGCGACAGTGCATTTCATACAAAACATGTCGAAAACAGAGGTGGACTAATCCAAATACATGAACCATGAAGGTTTGATACCTTATTATACACAGTAGTCTAACAACATTACATGAACCATGAAGGTTTAATACGTTATCCCCAACTAGTGCCGCCATTGTTTACTTTTCTGTCGTAGCCATGGAGCATCTTCATTATTTAACGCGATGCTTGGGTCTATTTTCACTCTTAAGGGCGGGATTTCTTCGAAGTTATTATAATCGTCTGTCTTGTCCTCCACTCCCACGATGTTTCTTTTCCCTGAAAGAACTATGTGGCGCTTCGGGTCACCGCATGATGTACTAGAATTCTTATGTTTTCTTTTCCTCGGTTGGGTAGACATGTCCTTCACATAGAAAACTTGAGGCACATCTTTGGCTAGGACGAATGGTTCGTTTCTGTATCCAAGATTGTTGAGATCCACTGTTGTCATTCCGTACTGCTGGTCTACCTTTACTCCTGTCATCTTGACCCATTGGCACCGAAACAGAGGGACCTTAAAATTAGGTCCATAGTCAAGTTCCCATATCTCCTCTATGTAATCATAATATGTCTCGTTTTCCCATTATATCTGGTTGCATAGAAACGTACACCACTATTTTGGTTGGTGCCCTTTTTATCTTGTGTGACCGTGTAAAATGTATTCCCATTTATCTCATACCCCTGGAAAGTCAGTGTAGTCGAAGATGGTGACCTGGACAACAAGTACAGTTTATCTCCAACAATGTTGTTATTCATGAGTTCTGTCTGCAACCAGGCGCTGAAACTATCCATGTGTTCATCATTAATCAAGGATTCAGACAGCCCCGGGTTTTTGGACCGTAGAATATTCTTGTGTTCCTCGATATACGGAGCCACCAAGGTGTACATTTGTAGAACTGTGTAGTGTGCTTTAGTGAAAGAATGTCCGTCCATAAATATCTTTGATTTCCTTCCTAGCGTGACTTTTCCACTCATTCTCCCCTCATGTCGCAATTTGGGAACACCAATCGACTTAAGGTCTGGAATGAAGTCAACACAAAACTCAATGACCTCCTCTGTTCCATAACCGTTGGAGATGCTTCCTTCTGGCCTAGCACGGTTATGAACATATTTTTTTAAGACTCCCATGAACCTCTCAAAGGGGAACATATTGTGTAGAAACACATGACCGAGAATGGTAATCTCTTTGACTAGGTGAACTAGGAGGTGCGTCATAATATTGAAGAAGGATGGTGGGTAGACCAACTCGAAGCTAACAAGACATTGGACCACATCTGTCTGTAATGCTAATAGACTTTATGGATTGATTACCTTCTGAGAAATTGCATTGAGGAATGCACATAGCTTCACAATGGGTAGTCGAACATTTTTCGGTAGAATCCCCCTCAACGCAATCGGAAGCAGTTGCATCATCAGCACGTGGCAGCCATGAGACTTCAGATTTTGGATTTTTTTTCTCCGCCGCATTATTATTCCCTTTATATTCGACGAGAAGCCAGACGGGACCTTGATACTACTTAGTGCTTCAAAAAGTATTTCCTTCTCTTAGTTGGTAAGAGCGTAGCTGGCAGGACCACCTTGAAACCGCTCAGGATTCTTGCCGTCTCGTCCTTCCGTGTGTTGCTGGTCATGCGGTGCTTCAGACGTATCTTTTGACTTTCCATACAAGCCAAAGAAGCCTAGTAGATTCACGCAGAGATTCTACGTCAGGTGCATCACGTCGATCGCATAGCGAACATCTAGGATTTTCCAATAGGGTATATCCTAAAATATAGATTTCTTCTTCCACATGGGTGTGTGTCCGTCAGCGTCATTCGGAACAGGTTGTCTGCCAGGACCCTTTCCAAAGATTACGGTCAAATCCTTCACCATATCAAATACATCATCACCAGGTCGGAGGATAGGCGTCTCCCGGGTATCTGGCTCACCATTGAAATGCTTTCCCAGTTTTCTTATGGGATGCTTGCGCGGAAGAAAACGACGATACCCGAGGTACACAACCTTCTTACATTTATCCACATATATACTTTTGGTGTCATCTAAACAGTGTGTGCATGCATTGTATCCCTTGTTTGTATGTCCAGAAATGTTACTAAGAGCAGGACAATCGTTGATGGTTACGAACAACAACGCTCATAGGTTAAATTCCTCTTGTTCGTGCTCGTCCCACACAGGTACACCTTCGTCATGCCACAACTGTAAAAGTTCATCGACTAATGGCCTTAGGTACACATCAATGTCGTTGCCCGGTTGCTTCTGGCCTTGGATCAGCACTGACATCATAATGAACTTCCTCTTCATGCACAACAAAGGAGGAAGTTTATAGATACATAGAGTCACATGCCAGGTGCTATGGCTACAGCTCTGCTCACTAAATGTATTCATGCCATATGTACTTAGACCAAACCATAAGTTTCTTGAATCACCTGCAAAGCGCGGGAACTTTATCTCGATTTTTCTCCACTACTACCCATAAGAGGGGTGTCTCAACATCTCGTCTTTCTTACGGTCATCCATGTGCCATCGCAACATCTTGGCATGCTCTTTGTTTCTGAACAAACGTTTCAGCCGTGGTATTATAGGAGCATACCACATCACCTTTGTAGGAACCTTCTTCCTGGGGCGCTCACCCTCAACATCGTCAGGTTCGTTTGGTTTTATCTTATACCGCAATGTAGTGCATACCGGGCATTGTTCCGAATTCTCGTAATTCTCACCGCAGTAGAGGATGTAGTCATTAATGAAGGTATGTATCTTCTCTACGTCTAATCCTAGGGGGTAGAAAAGCTTCTTTGCTTGGTATGTACTATCGGGCAATTCATTGTTTCTAGGAAGCTGTTTTTTCACTATTTGCAGCAACTTTGTAAATCCGCTGTTAGTCACACCGTTCTCGGCCTTCTATTGCAGCAATTCCAGTGTGCTGCCCAGCTTTTTCTTCCCATCTTCGTAATTTGGATACAACAATGTTTTGTGATTTTTTAACATCTGGTCGAACTTCACCCTCACTTTTTCAATCTCGCATTCTGTCTTTGCGTCCGTAATGGCCTGGCCAAGATTATCGATGGGCTCATCTGGTGCCCAGTCTTCTGCTTCAACTTCATCGTTATCTTCCATTCCAGTACCGACACCATATTCAGGGAGCATATCATGATAGTTGTCATCATTCTCTTTTTCTTCGTTGTCTTCCATCATAACCCCTCTTTCTCCAAGCTTGATCCAACAATTATAGCCAGGCATGAAACCAGAATGAAATAGGTGGAAGTGGATGACTCTGTGAGAAGAGTGTTCCTTCTGATTCCGACATACAACACATCGACAACACATAAAATTATTCCGCTTGTTCCTCCACTCCTTTCATGAACGCGGCAGAGCGTCGGTCATCGTGCATCCATTGCCGGTTCATCTGCATTATATGATTATTAATTAAGAACCATTACAGAACACCGTGAATAGAGAAATGACTAATGTTACATCGATAGATGAAATATTAAAGGTTGTACCTCGACCGAGGAGGAAAGAAGAAGGACAAAGCTTATTTAATTAAGTGTGGCTCGTACAAATTGAATCGTGTTTGTTTTCTACGAGCTGAGATGGCGTTATGCTCCCGGGCATTTCTTCGAACACCTCTTGTGCATAAGAGGGAAAAACAAATGAGCACACCCCCACACAACTAGAATATGTCCTCCAAAGTGAGTGGCACGAGGTGAGGAGAGGGCTGGCAGGGTTTATATAGTGGGGGGGGGGGGGGTCTTTTGCCCCGGTTGAAGTCACCAACTGGGGTAAAAGGTGTTGCGGGTCTTTTACCTATTCCAAAAACTTATATGTTTCCTATTCCAAAAATAATTATTACATGTTTATTATTCTCCTGGTATCATATTATTAAGTGTCGCTAAAATAAATATATCCTAGTATAGATACATCCATTTAGCGACATTTAATACGAGATAGGGGACCTAGCATACTTCATGTGGAGGGTAGTTTTTAGTGAAAAGATAGAAAGGCTCATGTGGAAAATTCAATGTCTCATTGAAAAAAAATGATTGGTGTTAGATATGGTTGCACCTCATGCTTATGGATTTTCGACCGATTTATTTAGTTTCCTTATATGTCTCTATGTGATGATCGATGGCCCTCCGATGGGTGGCCCTTTCATCTAAGTGCTCTTGGACACCTATAGAACCTTCCCAGGGACCTCTCTCAGCCCCCCACCCCCCCCCCCCCGAAGTCGTGGCTCGGCCAAATCCTTCAAGTATTGTAAGACTTAGACTCAATCACGTCACCATAAAACGGGTCCATAGTTCGCATCCGAACTCTGTTCTGAGAGAATTTTTAGCCTAGAATTATCAGGAGAAACTTTCCACACTTTTAGTGTTAGATTTTTCCATTTAATGTCATCTTCGGGGGTAAAACTGACAATATCTAAAACTGTTGATGGACAGATTCTAGGAAAGTTAGAGTCCTCCTCCAACAAGACTTTTTTTGTATTTTTTTGCCGATATTGAATTAATTCCTCCACATCAAAATATAAAACAATAACTTATGGACTTTGCAACCATCAATAGGTTAGTGCAAATAAATATAAAAAATATAGCAAAAACATAGGACAATTGGTAGAAAACGAGCATGGAGCATAAAAAATATAGATATGTGTGGGATGTATCACTCTTCTGGTGGGAGCATACCGTGTTGCCATGGTCGGCGGTGCGCCTTCCAGTCGGGTGGCGCTTGATAGCGTGCCGGATTCCGGTGCCACCGGTGCTGTAACTGTACGACATCGAGGACCCGTCCTGGAACTCCGATGACTCCCTCAGAGCATACTTGGATGGCCTTGAAGACGACGCACCGCCCGAGGCCATGGCCTCTCCCGCTCCCACGGTACAGAAGATGTCGAGCGACGGGCTCCTCGATGACTTCCACGACCTCGACGAGTTTGCATCTCTCGTCGATGTTCCCGCGCCGGAGTAGCCACAAGAGACAGACGATGAGGAGCTCTGCCTCGTCTACTCTGCCGGGAGACGTCTGGTGAAACGATCCACGTCACCGATCCAAGGGAGTATCTATCATTGCCGTTCATCCAACAAGAGAGACCGGATCTAAATGCGTCACGCCAAGTTTCTGTTCCTCTATAAATCTAAGCCCACTTTCCCAAGCCGCGTGCGGGAGCATACCCCACTGCTATGGCCGGCGGTGCGCTTCCCAGTCAGGTGGCGCTTGACCGCGCACCGGATTCCGGTGTCGCAGCTGTACGACATCGAGGACCATTACTCCGGCTTTGAGGACTCCTTTGGAGATGATGTGCCGACTGAGGCCGCGGCCCCTCCCGCTCCCACGGTAAAGGAGGTGTCGAGCGACAGGGTCCTCGACGACTTCCTCGACCTCGACAAGGTGGCGCCTCCCGTCGATGTTCCCGCGCTGGAGCAGCCGCAGCAGGCGGATGATGAGGTGCTCCGCCGTGCCATCCACCATCCGAGCTCGAGGAGCTCCTGATATGGTCGGATCTGGCACCGGCGCTACGCAGAGAGTGGCACGCCGCCTCCGGCTCCATGGTCACCATGGGAGGACCGCGTGGGTGTGTGTGCTGGGGGAGGGAGGAGGGAAGGCTTGGGTGCATTCCCCGGCGTGGCCACAACCATAGTACGTCGATCCTGAGTACGGCGGCGACAACGGGCCACAGCGTCAACGGTTGCCAAGTCCCATAGCAGCAGCGTCGGCGCTGGCATTGGGCAAACCCTAACTGTAGCTATGTTTTTTTAAATATATATTTTTATGCTACGTATGAATTGCCCTTCGGCCCTATGAATGAATCTATCTAGTTTATGTCATTTTGTCCGAATTTTATTTAGATATATTTGTTTTGGGGATTTGGGGTGTGTGCGTGTGTGTTGGGTGGGTGGGGGGGGGGGGGGGGAGGGGGTTGTTGGGATGAGTGCAACCCAAATCGGCTATCCGGGGCATTTCCAGACCGCAGGATCAAAAGAGGTCCAATCGGTCCGATTTGGGGGGGCCGTTGCAACACCTACTGCAACAACTTTTTTTTCCGCTGCACCCGTGGCTGTTCTATGATTTTCCCATTTCGTCTTTCCTATTCTCATGGGTGAGTCAGTGATGATATACTCTCATTCTTTTCCTTAAAATTGCAGGTATTAATCTCTGCTTGGAATGCATAAGACGTCCATCCCAAATCCAAATCATAAACACAAAAATACGTCATGCAGGAAAATGTTCAGAGTTATATTTTTTCTTGAAGAACTTTGCTTCGAAAAAAGTTGAGAGTCCGGAGTTTAGAAAAAATCCATCTTTTGCCAAAAGTATATCTCCTTCTGGTCTGCGTGACATAGTTTGAATCGAACTATGGAAGTGGAGCTCGAGTCCAACACATACGCGGCGGCGGTGCCCTGTTGCCTTCCTCTCTGTCTCTAGCAGAGGCGTCGGACCCTGTTCCGTTTCGTCTACCCCCAAACAAAGCGGCGATGGGAACCACGACGTGGCCGCGCCGCCCCGCCAAGCCGGTGCAGGGCTCTCACGTGTTGGAGATCTCATGGTACAGCCGGTACGGGGACATGCTCGAAGCTTTCTCCAGCATACAATCGGCTGTCTTCCGCGTCGGCCCTTACGACTGGCAGATTCACTTCTACCCTGGAGGAATCATGGAGTATTTCAAAGACTACGTGTCGGTCTATGTCACTCTACAGAGCGAGAACATCAACACCAGGGTGAGGGCATCCGTTCAGTTCAGTTTGGTGGACGTCACCGGATCTTCGCCACCGCACACGATGGTATCCAAATTCGATTCCGGCAGTATCCGGTCATGTGGTCACAGGGAGTTCAAGCACACGAGCCACCTGAAGAGGTCGCCTTACCGTCGCCGCGATCGCCTCACCATCGAGTGTGTCATCACCCTTGACAAGGAATCGCTGGTCCAAACTTCTGTCAAAGTGCCGCCATCCGATGTAAATGCAATAGAGGATCTCCGGAATCTGCTGCACGCGAAAGAGGACACCGCCGACGTGATTTTCGAGGTTCAAGGAGAGGATTTTCCTGCCCACAAGACGGTGCTCGCGATGCGGTCGCCGGTCTTCAAAGCGGAGCTATATGGCACGATGAGAGAAAAGGACATGAGTCGCATTACCATCGGTGACATGCAACCTGCTGTCTTTGAAGCCCTGCTCCGGTTTATGTACACTGATTCCCTGCCCGTCATGGACGATCTTGGCCGTGATGACTATCAAGAGACGATCCGGCATTTACTTGTCGCTGCAGATCGATATGCCGTGGAAAGGCTCAAGATGGTATGTGAAAACATACTCTGTAACAACATTGATGAGAAGACCGTGATGACGGCACTAGTTCTGGCTGATCAACATAATAGCAGCAGATTGAGCGATGCTTGCATTCAGTTTATTGGCTCTTTGGATACAACGGAAATGGTTGATGTGAAGGAGAGCCGAGGGTATATTGAGCTCAAAGAAACATGCCCTTTGGTCATAGTGGAGTTGTGGGACAAGATAAATAGGCTCTACAAATCGAAGTCTTCGTTTCACATTGGTACAAACAGCTTGTTACTTCTTTATAATCATAACTAGGGTATTGATAGGAAAATAGTAGTGGTATATTTGATATGCTTCAGGAAGAACAATATTTGATATGCGGACGACCTTGCCAAATTTTCCTTTGATGGAAGTAAATCTAGTGTGTGGGATGATCCACCGGACTTTATTTCATCTATGGTTGTAAACGATGCTGCTAATATTTGGTGAATAAATTCATATTCCCGTAAAAAATACTGTACTATATAACAATTATATTCGAGAAACCTCAGTGAAGATTTTGGTTACACACATCTTCTAGAGTAACCAGTTGAAAAAATAATATGGGATTCATTCTCCCACTTCTATTTTCCAATATGGTGAGTTCATATTTATTTTTTGGCGGGGGAAAGAGAATTATCATTAACTGGTTACAGGGTTAAAATCATCAGTTAGGGAATGTGCAATCTCTTGAGGAAAGTTGCATCTCCAGACCCTGATTTGTACCCATGTTCGCTAAGATATGACTCACAGAGTTTGTTACACTATCGATCTTAGCGACACTAGTTTCCCAGTTTCCCTTTCCCGAATAAGCTCTCTAATCACCTGAATCCTCGACGAATAGGATGATAAGTTTGGTCTCGTCTCTCTTATCAGACCTATAGCATCAGAGCAGTCCGTCTCTAACGCGATGCGCAGGTGTGTGTTTGCTAGAGCCTGCTCTAGGTCCAGCTGAATGGACCCCAATTCCGCTTCTGTAGCATCTGTGCGATGACGCAGCTTCCAGCATGCGGCAAGGATTACCTCCCCAGCATGGTCTCGCAAGACCATACCAGCGCCCGCTTCTTCTTCCTTGAAAGAACCATCAACATTCGGTTTTAGTACCCCAGGTGGGGACTTTGTCCATTTCTTATGTCCCTTTTGGCTGTCATCCTCCACCCTCTGATATTTAGGTACCTCCACATCTGAGACAACCATTTTCCCTTTCTCATAGTCTCCGTTCGGATGTTGCTTAATCAGTGTAAGTGTTTTCCGGTAGCTGCTGATAGATCGCCGGGATTATTATGCACTCTCTTTCTTTTCCTTAAATTTTACATACGTATTTATCTACTTGGAATGCATAAGACCATCCCAGATCGAAATCATCATATATCATATAAAAACAAAAGACAGTCATGCATTAAAAAGTTCAGAGTTATTTCCTTGGGGAAAAGTTCAGAGTCTGGAGTTCAGAAAAAATCCATATTGATGCAGATTTTTTTTTTTGAGATCTATCCATATTGGTACAGAAGAGCCCTTCCGATCCGCGTGATGTTGAATCGAAGTCACGAACTGCAGCCCGAGTCTAACACATAACCGGCGTCCTGTTGCCTTCCTATCTATCTCTAGAAAAGGCCTAAGGCCCTGTTCCGCACTTCAGCTTCGTCTCCCCACAAACAAACTCCCAATCCCGACTCGTGAAGGCAGGGGAAGCGGCGATGGATACCTCGCCGTGGACGCTAGGCGCCGCCAAGTCGGTGCAGGGCTCCCACGTGTTCGAGATCTCAGGTTACAACCCTCACCGAGAGGTGCTCGGAGATTCCAGCGTAAAATCGGCTGTCTTTGCCGTCGGTGGTTACGACTGGCAGATTGTATGCTACCCTGAAGGACTCAGCAACGTTTTCAATATGAAAGACTGCCTGGCGGTATTTGTCCGTCTACGGAGCGAGAAAAACGACATCAGGGTGAGGGCATCCGTTCAGTTCAGTTTGGTGGACGTCACCGGATCTTCCCCGCCCCATACCGTGACGTCGAAATTCGATTCCCGTAGTATCATGTGAACGAAACTAGAGGACGATAGGTTTGCAGCCGACCCGACGTACCTCGTCGGGTAGGGATCTTGGTATTATATATCACAAAAGGTCGGTTTACAATATGTGTCCGATACAGATACGATAAGGCGTATTTCCTATTCTAACACCCTCCCTCAATCTCAACAGGCGAGAGGTTGAGATTGCGCTTACAATGAGTAAACAATGGTAACGGGAGTGGTTTAGTAAAAATGTCAGCAACTTGATCCTTCGATGAGATGAACCGAATTTGTAGTTGCTTCTGAGTAACACGCTCACGAACAAAGTGAAAATCAACTTCAATATGCTTCGTTCTTGCGTGGAAAACCGGATTGGATGATAAGTATGTCGCCCCAATATTGTCACACCATAGAACTGGAGGTTGAGTTTGAACAGTTCCAAGTTCTCTCAATAATGACTGTACCCAGACAAGCTCAGCTGTAGCATTAGCCAATGCTTTATATTCAGACTCAGTACTGGAGCGAGAAACAGTGGACTGCTTACGAGCACTCCAGGCGATCAAGTTACCTCCATAGAATATAGCATATCCCCCCGTGGATCGCCGATCATCCATATTACCAGCCCAATCCGCGTCAGAAAACGCTGAGAGCAACGAAGAGGAGGAAGATCGGAACTGGAGACCACAATCAATGGTAGCACGCACATACCGAAGAATGCGTTTAACAGCAGACCAATGAGGAGTACGAGGCTCATGAAGATACTGGCACACTTTGTTGACAACAAAGGAAAGATCAGGTCTGGTTACCGTAAGATACTGAAGGCCACCAACAATACTGCGGTAATGAGTTGCCTCCTTTTGGGAAAGAGGATCACCATCTGTGCTGCAAAGACGCTCAGAAGAGGACATCGGGGTAGTAGTGGGAGTACACTTCAACATACCAGCACGAGCAAGAAGTTCCAGGGCATACTTGCGCTGTCGAAGAACAAGGCTTCCTGGACGTGACGAAGATGTCACCTCGATTCCCAAAAAATAATGAAGAGTGCCCAGATCTTTAACAGAGAACTCAGACCGCAATTGAGCAATAAGCTGGGGAATAGCAGGCTCAGTCGAACTGATAACAATAATGTCATCAACATATACCAACAGGTACATAATCATGCCAGGACGCCGTAAGATAAACAGAGATGTATCAGCCACAGACGGTGAGAATCCCAAGGAGCCGAGAACTGAGCTGAGACGGGCATGCCACGCACGAGGAGCCTGCTTAAGTCCATACAGAGATTTGATCAGCTGACAATAGTGACCAGGTTTAGCAGGATCAGCAAAACCAGGGGGCTGTCTCATATAAACCTGTTCATCAAGGAAACCATTGAGGAAAGCATTCTGAATATCTAACTGTCGGAGATACCACTTATTAGAGAGAGCCAGAGAGAGTAACAAGCGAACAGTTGCAGGCTTAACCACTGGACTGAACGTCTCATCATAATCAAGACCATATCGCTGTTTAAACCCTTTAGCAACAAGACGGGCTTTGTACCTCTCAATGGAACCATCAGCATGAAGTTTGATTTTTAAAATCCAGCGAGAATCAATAAGATTAACTCCAGGAACAGGAGGTACCAATTTCCAAGTGCCATTAGCCTGAAGAGCAGAAAATTCAGCTTCCATAGCAGAACGCCAGTGAGGTAAACGAAGGGCCTCCTGATAATCACGTGGTTCAGCAGAACTTCTGGAGGCAGTGTATGCGGCAACAATACTATGCCAAGCAACAGTGCCATCTTTGGGCACTAATGGTTTCCGTATGCCACGTTGAAGACGTGTAACTGGCCGAGAGGGAACAAACGGGGCCCGAACAGGAGCTGGAGGAGCTGCAGGCTGGTCAGATGAACAGGGGCCTGCAGACGGAGACTCCAGCGAATCAGCTGTCTGGTCATCGCCATGCATGTTGGCAGGGGAAGCTTCGCCTGCAGATGCTGTGTCGCCTGCATGTGCTGCGTCATGCGCACGAATGACAGGGGACAGCGGCCCTCCTGCATGTTCTGCGGCACGCGCACGGGTGCCAGGGGACAGCGACCCAGGCGTGTCGGCCATACGCGGAGACTGGTCCTCGGGAACTGAAGACGGTGTGCGAGCCAGTGGCGAGGCAGGTCTGTCCGTGCCAGCATGCAGCAGGGGAACGGATCCCGGGGCAGAATCAGCTGTGGGAACCGTGACCGGGACATGCAGCGGTGCTGATCCCAAAGTGGATCCACGTCTTGTTTCCATCAGCGAATCGGAGACAGATTCCGAAGGAGATTTCTGGCCATTAACGTGGAGTTGTTCCGTGATATTTTCTGGGAGAACATGAAGACGAGCGCCACGTCCAGTACCTGCACCATGGTTAGCAAGCAAAGACGGTGCATATGCAGTATCCATAAAGTGGTCAGCTGAAAGTAGAGATGACTCAGTAATGGTGGATGAGCTATTAGGAGTTGGCAAGTTGGCAAAAGGAAAAACACACTCATCAAATATTACATCCCTAGAGATATACACTCTATTGGAAGGAACGTGGAGACATTTGTAGCCTTTGTGAAGTGCACTATAGCCCAAAAAGACACACTTTTGAGAGCGAAAATCAAGTTTATGATTGTTATACGCTCTAAGATGAGGCCAGCAAGCACACCCAAATACCTTAAAAAAGGTATAATCAGGAGTTTCATGGAGTAATTTCTCTAGAGGAGTTTTCATCTCAATGGTACGACTTGGGAGCCTATTTATGAGAAAACAAGCAGTTGCAAAAGCATCATTCCAATAGCAGAGTGGTACGGAAGAATGTGCAAGTAATGTGAGACCCGTCTCAACAATGTGACGGTGCTTGCGTTCAGCAGTGCCATTTTGTTGGTGAGTGTGTGGACACGAAACACGATGTGATATGCCAAGGTTATGAAAGAAAGGGTGAAGTTTCTCATACTCTCCACCCCAATCTGTTTGAACATGGAGAATTTGCTTATTTAGGAGGCGTTCAACATGTTTTTGGAATTGAAGGAAAACATCATAGACATCAGATTTATGTTTAAGCAAATAGAGCCAAGTGAATCGACTATAACCATCAACAAAGCTCACATAAAAACGATGTCCACTAACAGATGTTTGGGCAGGACCCCACACATCAGAATAAATTATCTCCAAAGGAGATTTTATTACACGAGTAGACAAGGAGAAAGGCAATTGATGACTTTTCCCTTGTTGACAAGCATCACAAATAGTATTATTTTTATTGGACTCTATTGTAGATGGTAACTCATGACTACGAATAACATGTTGAACGACTTGAGAAGCTGGATGACCTAGGCGGCTATGCCACATATGACGAGAAACCTTGACACTGCTGAGTGCTTGCTTGATGACGGGGGCTTTAATCTCATATAGACCTCCACGGCAACGGCCTCTAAGAATGGGTGCTCTCGTGTCCCGATCCTTTACAAAAAGATCATGAGGATGAAGTTCAATAAAGACATTATTATCACGAGAAAATTTACTCATGGATAAAAGATTGCGAGTGGCATCGGGAACATGCAAGACACGGTTGAGGGCTAAGGATCTAGATGACAAAGTAGGAATGATAGCTTGACCAACATTATGAATACGCATACCTGAACCGTTTGCCGTGTGAACCTGCTCGGTGCCGTGATAAGGCTCATGCGTGGTTAGCTTCTCCAAGTCATGAGTGAGATGATGAGTTGCTCCAGAATCAGCGTACCATGCCGGGTCTACCACCTGTTGACCCCCACGGTTGCCACCATGAGATGCTGTCATGGCCATCGAGATTTGGCGTTCTGTTTGACTGCCATCATTGCCAATTCCCAAGTAGTCACGATTAAACCGCTTGAAGCACTTAGAAGAGGTGTGCCTCGGTATACCACACAATTGGCATACAATGACGTTGCGGCCAGTGTTGTTCTTCGGTGCACTGTTGGGAGAATTGGTCTTCGGCTGTTGAGGCTGAGCTCGAGAGTCGGGGCGGTATGATGGTCTCGGGCCACCACGGGTGGCATAGGCAGCGGAGGGAGGCCCTCCTCCGTAGGCGGATACATGTGCAGCAGGGTAGTGGGCTGCCGTAGGGGTGGCACGACGAGCTAACATACGTTGCTCGGTAGACACAATCTGTGCAAACAGATCATGGATGGGTATAGGAGTGGTGCGTGCGGTGATAACACCATGTAGAGCATCGTAGTCACCATCAAGTCCAGCGAGCACATAGGAGATGAATTCTTCAGGACGAAGGGGTTGCCCTATGCTTGTGAGTTGATCTGCGAGGGCCTTCATCTGATGAAAATAGACTGTTGCAGTTTTGGTCTCCTTTTTTAGTTCAGCCATCTGCTGACGTATACCCGAGGATCTAGCAATGGAAGTGGAGGCAAATGATCCACTAAGTGTCTCCCACGCCTCTCGTGAGGTAGAAGCAAACATCACCATACCGACAACATCTGGCGTCATTGAGGAGACAAAAGCCAAGAGTATGGCTTGATCCTGTTGAACCCAATGATGATATGCAGGATTCGGCTGCTGTATCATGTTGCCACCATGATTGACAACAATGTGAGAGGCAGGACATGGGGTTGATCCATCAACGTACCCCATGAGGAGTTGACTCCGAAGAAGAGGGCCAACTAGAGCTCGCCAAACCAGGTAGTTTTCGCTGGTCAGTTTGATTGTGATCGAGTTTGTGATGTTGATAGCTCCTCCCGGCATCATCTGTCCACCTGGAACCATATGATTGTAGGCGTGTGCTCCCTGGTTGTAAATTGGACCGAGAGTTGGCGGTGCGGCAGGCAGATCATGAGAGTATCCAACGGAAGATGTGGTCTGTCGCGGTTGATTGGCATAGCCCATCATTGCGAGTGGCAGAGAACCTCCAGGGATCTGCGAAGGCGACATCGATCCCATCATTGCGAGTGGCAGAGAGCCTCCAGGGAAGCCTCCAGGGAACAGCCCGATGTGACCGGGTGCAGGTGGCAGAGCGCCTCCAGGCATCTGTGCGCCTCCAGGCATCTGTGCGGAAACTCCAGGAAGGTGTGCGCCTCCAGGCATCTGTGCAGGAAGGTTCGCATCGGCCGCAGACGCCGTAACTAGAGGCGATGTGAAGACATCCGTCGCCACAGCAGGGAGCGATGCGGTCAGGGCCGCAGTCGACGGCGGCGCCGTAGTGGAGACGGCAGCGGGCGAGAGAGCTGCAGAAGATGACTCGCTCATCGTGGCTTAATCGCGCGGCCGGATAAGAGGCGGCGGCGGAGACAGAGGTCGGCGGCGGCGGAAGTTTAGGTCAAGACCGGTTGCTCTGATACCATGAACGAAACTAGAGGACGATAGGTTTGCAGCCGACCCGACGTACCTCGTCGGGTAGGGATCTTGGTATTATATATCACAAAAGGTCGGTTTACAATACGTGTCCGATACGGATACGATAAGGCGTATTTCCTATTCTAACATCATGACCTGTGGCCACAGCGATTTCAAGAGAAGGAGCGAGCTGGAAGGGTCGCCTTACCTTCGCGACGGGTGCCTCACCGTCGAGTGCGTCGTAACACTTGACAAGGAGTCTCTGCAGGTCCAACCATCTGCCCATGTGCCGCCATCCAATATCAAAGAGCATCTCAAGAAACTGCTGCAGGAGAAAGACGGCGCCGATGTGGTTTTCGAGGTTCAAGGAGAGGCTTTTCCTGCTCACAAGACGGTGCTCGCGATGCGGTCGCCGGTCTTCAAAGCAGAGTTGTTTGGTGCCATGAGAGAAAAGGACATGAGTCGTATTATCATCTGTGACATGCAGCCGGCGATCTTTGAGGCACTGCTCCACTTTATATACATCGATTCGCTGCCCGTCATGGATGATGTTGGCTCCGATGACTATGAAGAGGCAATCCGGCATTTGCTTGTTGCCGCAGATCGATATGGCATGGACAGGCTCAAGATGATATGTGAAGACATCTTATGTAACAACATCAATGTGACGACCGTGATGACTACACTGGTTTTGGCTGATCGGCATCATTGTGGCAGGTTGAATGATGCTTGCATTCACTTTGTTGCCTCTTTGGGTACAACCCAAATGGATTATGTGATGGCGAGCCAAGGGTATGCTGAGATCAAAGAAACATGCCCTTTGGCAATAGTGGAATTGTGGGAAAAAATACGTAACCTCTACAAATCGAAGTCTTCGTTTCACATTGGTAGTTCAGCCGTATAAACAGCTTGCTATTTATTTAGTGAGTGTATTGCTTAGGAGTACTGTATTTGATATGCTTCATGGAAAAAGAATAGTTTATTGTGCCAACGGTCTTTTCAAAATCTCCTGCTTATATGGTTTCATCTTCAGAGTATCGATGACAAGTTTGTAAAAGATATGTCAGTGCAAACGTCTGGTTTCATGCCCAGGGATATACTTGCATTGATCGCAGATGCTGGTGTATCATTTGCGCATAAAGTTGCTATGGAGAAAAGTAGCAACGATAAGCTTGAGGATATTGTTACTGCAAGCTCTTCTAGTGAGGGTATTGCTTAGGAGTACTATTTTTGATATGCTTCATGGAAGAAGAATAGTTTTATTGTGCCAACGGTCTTTTCAAAATGATGGCTACTTATGATCGGTTTGACACCAGCTTGCAATGTTTTTTTTCTTTTTTGATAATGACCAGCTTGCAATGTTATCTTGTATTGACATATATGATCCGTTTGACCACAACCATAACTCATAAAATTGTCCCTTGAGAAAATAAATGGGATAATTAACAAGGTGCCCTCAGTTGGCACCACGACCTCAGTTTTACCCCTAGCGCCGAATCGACCTCAGTTTTGCCCCTAGTTTGTGCCAAGGACTCCTTTCGCTGCTCCCACCGTTATTTTCTGCCCCCGTTAGGATGCTGACCTGTGGGACCCATCATAGAACCGTTGGCGCGGCATATGGGCACCAGTTGTTGCGCGTTGGTGCGGCTTGTGTGCCCCAACTGTTGACGGCTGGCGCTGCATGTGGGCCCCAGCTGTTGACGAGGCCCAATGTCAACATGCAGACTACACATTATCCATTTATATTTATTAATCCCTACATGCAGACTACACATTATCCATTTATTAAACCATCAAATTATTCGTATTAATAATATAAAATATATACTGTGATCAACTGAAATTTGTAGATTATCTTAGAAAACATATATAATGCATCACATCTCTTATATATAAATTTTGTTTACAATGTGCATATTTTAAAGCGATAATTAGAAATATTTTTTAAAAAAAGCGATAATTAGAAAGGAAAAAACTTCTAAACAGTGGGTACATATTTTGAAAAATATAAGGACATAACTTTATATATATAATTAAACATACTTATAATTCGATAACTGGCCCCACTTTACATATAATCAGTGGGGCTCTAGGGACATTACATCTAATTAAAAAAAACTAACTGCTCCCGCTCTGCATGCGGGAGCCCTAACTGCTCCCGCGCTGCATGCGGGAGCCCTTGCCGCCCTCCGGCGCCCGGGAGGCCTTGCCGCCCTCCGGCGCCCTACTTCCATTCCTCCGCCCTGTACTCCATCTCCTTGATGACGCGGACGCGGCGGTTCTCCGCCCGCATCCTCTCCTCCTCTCGCTCACGGACCCGCTTGATGCTGGCCCGCATTGCCTTCACGTCCTCCTTCGCCTGCTTCGTCTCCTCGGCATTCAACTCCTTCTTCTCCAGCCGCTCCAGTTCCTTGAGGCGGCGGATCGTCTTGGGGGAGAGGTCGTTGTGGGCGGTGAGGGAGGGCTTGGGGTTGTGGACGAAGGGCGGCGATGGCGATCTCTCCCGTTTGGGCGATTCGACTTCCTCCGACGTATAATCGGCCTCGTACCAAGGCCGATCTTTTGGGCGGTTGTCCTCGTCGGAGACCGACTCGGGGCTAGATGGTAGAGAGTAGGAAGACATGTTAGGGCTTGAAGCTAGGGAGAGAAGGGCAAAGGGATGGAGAGGGATGAGAAGATGGAGGACGAGTGAAACGGTCTATTTAAAGGCACGATTAGACGTGAATTAATTGGGGTAGATGAAGCAAACAGTGTGAAAACATTGGGTGCAGTGTAGAAGAGTCGATGCATGGTCAAAGCGGTGTAGAACAGGCATAGGCATAGGCCTAGGACAGCTAGTGATACGGAGTACGAGCGCGTGTGCATTAGGCAGTCAAGTGATTCGACGTTGCATGCGTGTATTAAAGAGGTGAAGAGAAGAAAGTCCAAAGTCTCATGCCAAATCCTGCCTCGCTGCATATGCATTGATGCGTATCTTCTGAAAACTAGGCGTGGAGGGATGCGTCGCTGCAAATGCGAGGCGACTCGTGTTTCTGAAACCAGGCGTGGAGGGCTGCTGCAAATGCGACGCGACGTTAACTATTTTCTTCTTCTGCCACGTTGTTTACTCTGAAAAACGAGGCGTGCATGCACCGGGCTGGTGAACGGGCCCCACTAGACAGTGTCCGTTGTTACATGCTGTTACATTGAGACAAAACACCCAGTCCATGCACCGCATCATTTTCGATCGTTTGATCGTAAGGAACGGTGCAGATCGAGTCCATGCATGCAAACTACGGCGGCAACGGCCTGCAGACGCTGAGACGAGCGATTCTCTGTGCGGGAACACGATCCTCTGACTTTAGGTCCCTGACAAATGGAGCCCATCACACACCGGACCCACGTGTCATGGGAGAAAGTCAGAGAACGTAAGGTGGGCAAAGTAAGAGGATCAGGTTCCCTCTGTTTTTAAGCTAGGCATGTACAATAGTGTAGACGGGTGCTGTCTGCACTACTCGGCCATGTCATTTCTAGACATTTTTAGAGATATTTTCTTGGTTGTGCTAGGATAGCCCATAGGAACACAGAACAAAAAGGTAGAACCCACCTCTTCCGAAGATTCACGATGTTTGGTCCGATACAGGAGTTTCACCCCTAAGCGCTCACGAGAGAGAAGTGGATGCCGGTGAAGCGGGTCACACCCCGGAGAGAAATCTTTGACATCCAAAGCACACAAACACACCTATACTAACATGGTATGGCACCCCCTAGCTTATGTTGGGATCCAGACACTCCGTAGCCCCCCTCCCGGTGAAACCCTAGCCCCGCTGGAGAAATACCTGACTTATACGGAAACACGCGGTAACTGCGTCGAAAGGGGGTAGCAATGTGGAACTATTTTCTTGGTTGTGCTAGGATAGCCCATAGGCACACAAAACAAAAAGGTAGAACCCACCTCTTCGGAAGATTCAGGATGTTTGGTCCGATACAGGAGTTTCACCCTATAAGCGCTCACGAGAGAGAAATGGATGCCGGTGAAGCGGGTCACACCCCGGAGAGCAATCTTTGACATCCAAAGCACATAACACACCTATACTAACATGGTATGGCACCCTCTAGATTTTGTTGTGATTCAGAGACCCCATAGCCCCCCTCCCGGTGAAACCCTAGCCCCGCTGGAGAAATACCTGACTTATACGGAAACACGCGGTAACTGCGTCGAAAGGGGGTAGCAATGTGGACTATTTGCTTGGTTGTGCTAGGATAGCCCATAGGAACACAAAACAAAGAGGTAGAACCCACCTCTTCGAAAGATTCAGGATGTTGGTCCGATACAGGAGTTTCACCCTGTAAGCTCTCACGAGAGAGAAGTGGATGCCGGTGAAGCGGGTCACACCCCGGAGAGCAATCTTTGACATCCAAAGCACACAACACACCTATACTATCATGGTATGGAACCCCCTAGCTTGTGTTGGGATCCAGACGCTCCGTAGCCCCCCTCTCGGTGAAACCCTAGCCCCGCTGGAGAAATACCGGACTTATACGGAAACACGCGGTAACTGCGTCGAAAGAGGGTAGCAATGTGGAACTATTTGCTTGCTTGTGCTAGGATATCCCATAGGAACACAAAACAAAGAGGTAGAACCCACCTCTTCGGAAGATTCAGGATGTTTGGTCCGATACAGGAGTTTCACCCTGTAACCTCTCACGAGAGAGAAATGGATACCGGTGAAGCGGGTCACACCCCGGAGAGCAATCTTTGACATCCAAAGCACACAACACACCTATACTATCATGGTATGGAACCCCCTAGCTTGTGTTGGGATCCAGACGCTCCATAGCCCCCTCCCGGTGAAACCCTAGCCCCGCTGGAGAAATACCGGACTTATACGGAAACATGCGGTAACTGCGTCGAAAGGGGGTAGCAATGTGGAATTATTTGCTTGCTTGTGCTAGGATAGCCCATAGTAACACAAAACAAAAAGGTAGAACCCACCTCTTCGGAAGATTCAGGATGTTTCCACCTCATATTCTTTGAAATCTCTACTCCTGTATTCGAGGAATCTCATTTTAGTGATGGCTTTCGTTCTAATGTTTATAAATCCTATTTATATTTTTCCTAGACTTGTATTAGACCTATATAATGCAATTCCGAAGCCTAAAAATTTATTGGATGAATATTCGTATTATTTATTTTCTTTGGAATAATAATGGTTTTAATCGTAAATCGTAAATAAAACAAGTTTAAAACTTCAAAATGAAAAAATAACTTTGGATCTTTCTTAGTCACACCAAAATGAAGCTTTGGTGAGATTTTTACCTTATTTGAGTTCCAAAGGTTTGAAACTCATCTCATTATCTTGAACTCTCTACTAGACTGTTCAAGATATCACATGTTACACAAGGCTTTTTCGTTCCATTCTTTATAAGACAGGTTTATATTTTTTTTCTCGTTACTATATGACATAACACTACTATGTGCGTCGGCAATATATTTTTTCGATTTTTTTTGAATTATGTATGCTCATTTCAAGTTTGGTCAACCCTCTGTTTAACCACCCGAAAAGCTTCTAGAAGGAAACACAGAGATTCAACCTGGGTTGTTGGATCGACGCCTTCTAGAAGGAATCGTGCATCGGACGGATGCGCTCGCAGCCACAGCGATCCGCGAGACGCTTGTTCTGCGCTCTGATTGGTTGGTACGTTGGCCACAGGGATCGATGTTTCTACATATGATTTCTTTGCTGTTAAGTATTAAACCATGTTATTTAAATAAAAAAATATAATGAAACTTCAGATTTACTACAACGATGATTTTTATCAGTTTTACATATGATTTTTCTATTAAACCATGTTATTTAAATAATTCAAAACAAATCAAAATGACATGAATCCAACGCACAACGTTGTTATATGTGATATAGTTGCTCCTCAAATTTCTATGGATAATTTTGGCAAGGTCGAATTTTTCATGAAATTATAAACGGGGGTGTTTACCCTAGCTTCGGACCTCATTTGAAGCACATTTCTCACGAGAATTGAGCGATGGTTGCAAATGAGCATAAAAAATTCAAAAAAATTCAAATGACATAAATCCAACGCACAATGTTGTTATATGTGATATAGTTGCTCCTCAAATTTGTTTGGATAATTTTGGCAAGGTCTATTATTTCATGAAATTATAAACGGGGGTATTTACCCTAGCTTCGGACCTCATTTGAAGCACATTTCTCACGAGAATTGAGCGATGGTTGCAAATGAGCATAAATAATTCAAAAAAATTCAAAATTACATGAATCCAACGCACAATGTTGTTATATGTGATATAGTTGCTCCTCAAATTTGTTTGGTTAATTTTGGCAAGGTCGAATTTTTCATGAAATTATAAACGGGGGTATTTACCCTAGCCTAGGACCTCATTTGAAGCACATTTCTCACGAGAATTGAGCGATGGTTGCAAATGAGTATAAATAATTCAAAAAAATTCAAAATGACATGAATCCAACGCACAATGTTGTTATATGTGATATAGTTGCTCCTCAAATTTGTTTGGTTAATTTTGGCAAGGTCGATTTTTTCATGAAATTATAAACGGGGGTATTTACCCTAGCTTCGGACCTCATTTGAAGCACATTTCTCACGAGAATTGAGCGATGGTTTCAAATGAGCATAAATAATTCAACGCACAATGAGCATAAAAATATCAAAATGACATGAATCCAACGCACAATGCTGTTATATGTGATATAGTTGCTCCTCAAATTGAATTGGATCGGATAATTTTTACAAGGTCGATTTTTTCATGAAATTCCAAACGGGGGTATTTACCCTAGCTTCAAACCTCATTTGAAGCACATTTCTCATGAGAATAGAGCGATGGTTTCAAATGAGCATAAATTATAAAAAAATCAAAATGACATGAATCCAACACACAATGTTGTTATATGTGATATAGTTGCTCCTCAAATTTATTTGGATAATTTTGGCAAGGTCGAATCTTTCATGAAATTTGAAACGGGGGTGTGTACTCTAGCTTCAGACCTCATTTGAAGCACATTTGCCCAAAATTTTGGAATGACTTAGTTCAACATCATACAACATTATTCAAACATTCTTTTCGCTTTTAATCTACATTCTGGCTCGAGATTTTGTTCAGAAATACTCAAAATTAATTAAAAAACGCGAACTCGTTGAAATATGCTCAAATTGATAGATTCGACGATAGTTTTACAAAAAGCTAGACGGCATAATTTAACTAAAAACATTGAAAAAACTTAAAAAGAAACTACGGTTGGCCGAGGCTCGCCGCGATCACCCGGCCTGGTCGTCGCCCTCCTCCTAGACGTCGTCCTCTACTCCTCTTCCTCGTCGTTCTCATCGCTGTCGTCGTAGGTCAGCATGTTGGAGGGCCCCGCCTCGTGGTCGTTCTTGGCTAAGGGCGATGGGTTCGCCAGCGTAGCGATCGCATGCCGCTCCGCTCCGCCTCGGATCCGCAGCCGGTGCAGCTGCGCCTGCTCGGAGGGATGGCCGCGGTCCCGCCTCTCGCTCTGCAGGGCAGCCTTGCGCCGGTCGCTCTCGTACAGCGCGACGACCGCCTGCTGGTCATCCGACGCCGCGGTTGCGGCGAGCTGCCGGTAGACCTGGCGCTCCGCCTGCTCCCTCTGGTGGGTCTCCAGGGATGCACGAACAGCGGCAGCCTCGGCCGCTGCCGCCGCCTCCTTGAGCCAGGAGCGGACCGTGTGGAACGCCTCCTCGTTCCGCCATGTTTCGAACGAGTAGACGGCGGCGTGCTGCTCGGGCCAGATAGGCTGCCTCCTCCTGAGCCTCCTCCAGCGCCGCGCCTCCTGCGGCGGCTCCTGCTCGGGCGCAGCCTCCTCCTGCGGCGGCTCCTGCTCGGGCGCCGCCTCCTCCTGCGGCTGCTGCTCGTTCTCCTCGTAGAAGAACTCGTTGTCGCTATCGGCGTCACTGTGGCCCCGCATCGCGGCCGCGGGGCGGCTGTACAACGGCGAGTTGCGGTTTGCACGGAGCCGGCGAGGCATCGTCTCGGGGTGTCTAGGTGGAAATGCAGCGATGAGAGCGAGTGCGGTGAGGGCGAGATTAACGGCTAGAATGGGGAGAGCGGCGAGCGGCGAGGGGCCTTTTGTAGCGCGTGACGTTACTCCGGCAGTCTTTGACCGACGCGGGACCCGCGGTTTTCCCACGCGTCGCTGAACCCAGCGGGAAGTTTGGGTGTGGACTATTCAAACTGCGCGGTCCCACCTGTAAGCTCCGGACGGTTTCAAAGAACTTGGCAGTCCCACCCGGACCCACTTCGCGAAACGGAGTCTGACTCCTCGGACCCACTTCGCGAAACGGAGTCTGACTCCTCGGACCCACTTCGCGGAACGGATTCGACTCCAGACTTACCGTTCCAGCCTCTCCATAGTAGTTGCGCACAGACTAGGGGCAAAACTGAGGTCGATTCGGCGTTAGGGGTAAAACTGAGTACAAGTGGTCCGCTGTGGGCAATTCGATAAATGACCCAAAATAAATAGTATGTTTATCATCAATAGTTCATTTGGAGGCTAGTTTCAATGAAGCATGAGAAAGCCACCGGTAGAACTTTACTATCTGACTCAGACAACGCAATGACAGATCGCGTGTGCCTGCTAGCAACTTCATGACTGCTGCATAGGGAGAGGAGATGCGGGCATCCGAGAGTGTCACGACCCGTATACTACCCGACGCACTGAAGCACAAGAAGACAGGTAAAGAGCAACATGAGAAGAGCAAGGCCAGGGGCGAGATGGAGTCGAGTGAGACTGTGAAGGTGGGACCAACAGAAGAACACATGGTTGAAAAAGAACCCTACTCAAAACAAGAAAAGAAGCCCATTGGAAAACTCAAACACCTATGCCATCATGAAAGGCAACATCAAGGAGCTCCAGGTCTGCTCTTATTTGTGTCGATGCAGTTTCATGGCATGCACAGATGTGATGGCATCTAAATTGTGGGCTTGAATTCATTAGATATTAATCTCTGGACACCAGATTTTGAGAGCGTGGATCTGGTGTATTTCTTTAATGTAGGAGCATGGATGGTTGGTGCGTTTGAACCCTAAACACACGATTTTGTTTTGTGTTTTTTTTTTTTGAAAGATCCAGAATTAAGCTGGCTTTTCGTGTTAAGTAGGGGGAAAGAGTTCGACGGTCATCAGAGATGATCGCAATAGGGTACAGAAAGAAGAATTAAACACGTTGGTAGTTCAGCCGTATAAACAGCTTGTTATTTCTTTAGTGAGGGTATTGCTTAGGAGTACTATATTTGATATGCTTCATGGAAGAAGAATGGTTTATTGTGCCAACGGTCTTTTCAAAATCTCCTGCTTATATGGTTTCATTTTCAGAGTATCGATGACAAGTTTGTAAGAGATATGTCAATGCAAACGTCTGGTTTCATGCCCAGGCATATACTTGCATTGATCGCAGATGCTGGTGTATAATTTGCGCATAAAGTTGCTGTGGAGAAAAGTAGCAACGATAAGCTTGAGGATATTGTTACTGCAAGCTCTTCTACCACTCAGTGAAGAAAATAATTTTTCTAAAGAAGATATTTTGTCTTCCTTAGAACAGGCTAAGAAAAGGAACCGTGCTGCATTGGGTACACTGAAAGTAAAACATTAATCCTATCTTCAAGTATCTTTTATATCTTCCAAGATTTCAGGCCCATTTGCATATAAAACCGATGACACCATACATGTCACCTTTAGCTTGCTTTCTGCAAGTCCCTGATTTGATTGTTTTGCGCTATTAGGTTCCTGATGTGAAATGGGAGGATGTTGGTGGGCTCGAGGAAGTGAAGAAGGTTATTCTACTATTCAAGTAAATTTGACTTGATTCATCTGAATGTATAATACTAATGCACTGCATTCTATGGAAGAAAAATAGAATTTGGTTATCATTGTTTCAGCACCAGAAGCTGTTCAGGATTTGTCAAAATGGATTGACAAACTTCCTTGAGTCCTGTTTTTCTTCCTTTTTCTTCTCTCTCTCTCTCTCTCTCTCTCTCTCTCTCTCTCTCTCTCTCTGTAAATATCTGCCTCTGTACTCTGTAACTTTGGTGTTGTTCTGAAATAAAATACTGTTGGGCTCAAGCCCTACAGTCTTAATTAAAAAAATGTTATCTTAGTTTCAGCACCAGAAGCTGTTGCAGTAGGATTGGGAAGTATAATTTGTCCTTTTGTTTTGCTGGTATACAGTTACCTCTGATGTACAAGCACCTTTTTTCTTCCAAATTGCCGAAGCGATCAGGTGTCTTGTTATATGGACCTCCAGGCACTGGGAAGGTAGGTTTAATGAGTTTTATACCTTGCCTGACTGGAGTTATCATTCCTATTTGTTAAAATATAGCTGTATCCAACAACATGATGCATGCTCACTAGGATGTTTTCTTCTGAATTGTTAGACATTATTGGCGAAAGCAGTAGCAACTGAGTGCTCATTAAACTTTCTTAGCGTGAAAGGTCCAGAATTGATATGTTGGAGAATCAGAAAAGAATGTCAGGGACATCTTTGAGAAGGTATATTCATCTGCACAAGCCATAAATTTGTCATAAAATATGCATATATACTCTGTTTTTGAGTTCTCCACTGTGAATTTCAGGCTAGGTCGGCACGCCCATGTGTTATTTTCTTCGATGAGCTTGACTCCCTTGCTCCTGTACGAGGATCCTCTGCAGATTCTGGAGGTGTGATGGATAGAGTTGTTTCCCAGGTATTATTAACTTCAGCAAGGTGGAAAGTGATGTCACAGTTTTCTGTCAATGTTAAGAGTGTGCTAACACGCTTTCCCTTTTTCTCACTTTACTAGTTGCTGGTGGAGATTGATGGGTTAAGTGATAACAGCCAGGTTACTTCCTCATCTGTGATATGTCTATTTTTTACTGGTGTTTTCTAGAAGCAGTGACATTAAGAAAACAACATTTTCCAATTTGTTTTCTAGGACCTCTTCATTATTGGGGCTACCAATAGGCCTGACCTTCTTGATTCTGCACTTCTCTGCCCTGGCCGATTTGATAAGCTTCTCTAGGTTGGTGTAAATACTGAAGCATCATATAGGGAAAGGTAGTCATTGACAGTTCTTCCATTCACCAAATTTCAGATTCGCTTCTACTAAATTATGACCTCCCTGTCATGCAGGATACTGAAAGCACAGACACGCAAGTACAAGCTCCAGAAGAATGTGTCTCTCTTGTCGATCGCGCAGTACTATCCACCAAACTTTACTGGTGCTGATATTTATGCGTTATGCGCAGATGCATGGTTTCATGCTGCTAAGCGTTCCGTGAGTAGTTGTGCTTCCCAACTGCTTCCATATGTTTTTTCTTAGCTGTGGTCTGTTGGACTTACACGTGTCATCTGCAGGTCAAAACACTTGAAGCTGACCCTTCAAGAAATAATGATACCGTTGCTGAAGAAGTCATTGTCCAGACTGATGATTTTATATGACGGTAATATGGAAACCATTTTCAGCAAGGTCAATGAATACGGTATCATGGTCATATCTTTGGAGTTAAATTAGTTTTCTTATCACACAGGTTTTGGGCGATATCTCGCCGTCATTGACAATGGAGGAGTTGCAGAATTATGAACAGCTGAGGCAGAAGATCGAATGACCGTCTAGATGATGTTTGCTGATACTTCACTGAAAGAGTGTGTTGCTCACCTCTCAACTATCTCATAGTACAACCGTCAACTTCCTTCGCTGGAAGTTTTTCTTTTTTTTTGGATCATCAGGAGAGCTTTACCCAGGTTCCATTACCATAAGTAAACATGGGATACAGTGTGCAGTTCAAATAACATGAGAAGAAAACAAGCTAAGGAAACTCAAAACAGAAAAACAAGTCTAGAGATCAGGATCCAGGAAACCTTGCGCCATAAGATGGAAGCATGCAAAATCAGACATTGCTAGCATGGTCACCATCTCAGCTTCAGATTTTGTCTTCTTCAGCAGGAAAGGGATAGGAGGCTAGGATCTGATGTCTAGCCGTGAAACAGGACTAAGATTTTGTGTTAGAGAGTGAAGTAGAAAATAAATTACGGGCAATCATCCCAGTCTCCTATTATGAATAACTGGATGTTTCAATCTGCAATTCCACTGCGTTTGGCAACAGCACCCATGTTGGAGGTATCCACCTCAAATTTGGCATGTTTTGTGCGTGGACTAGTGTGTCAGACCCACGATTTTGTTTTCTGCGAGGGAAAATTGTAATATTGATACAAAATTCCGAAAAGTACAATATATAACCGCATTCTGAAAAAGTACAATGTGTTACTGTCTTACAAAGGTACATGTATATAGCTTAATAAGTCTCTTTGGATCGCAGGATTAAAAATTGTAGGAATAGGAAAAACACATAATCTCTTTTGCAACGCACAAGAACAGAGTGAGCTACATCAATGCGGTATCCAAGGAGCAACGCGTACTGCTGCTGATGCCTGATGCTACCCAAATTAGTTCTGCTTGTGTGTTTCCTCTTTACATTTAATCTTGGCAAAACTTCATCCACCTTTCATACACTGCGGACTTACCTGCAAGATTAGCTTTTGTTTTCTGCAGGAAGATGCCTTAGCGTGTTGCTGTCTGGGCATTGTAGGCCATGGATAAACGTAGTCGTGCAGTTAGATTTTTATTCTGTAACTTGTTTGATCATGCACATTTCCACTCTCTTCTACGTTGTTCAACTGTTGCAACTTTTGCTCGATCCTCATTGGCTTTCACGAATGGCTCTCTAGAGTCAGAGCATCTCCAAACGTGCCGATAATCTACCTGATAGAGTTACACATCTCTGGTTTGGTAGGTTATGTCTGCTTGCTAGTTGGAATGAGAGTTACAGATTTGTAGTATTCTAAAAACTATAACAGAAAAAACACCGGAAAACGATAGAATCTTGCTTGCAAGGCCCCATTTATGTCACAATAATTCATGTACTACTTACAAAATAAAAAGTACTTGACCAATACCAAATTTGGAGATGTATATATTGCATATTTCATAGTCTTGAAGAACTGAAGACCTTAACCCTGGCCCTAATAAGCTAGCACCTACTCCCTCCGTTCCATATTAGATGACTCCCATATAGGTATATCTAGACATATTTTAGTACTAGATACATCTATTTGAGAGTCATCTAATATGGAACGGAGGGAGTATCAGAGAAGCATCAACTCTTATTTATCCAACTAAACTACCAATGTGAACTGAATAGTTTAAGTTGTGGAGCCTACTTGCCTTCTCCCACGGTTCCACTAAAGCTGAAGAACTTGTTGCTTTGAGCTTTTGAGCTCAACATACCCTTTGCTTGCCATTACATCATCAATTTCTTTTGTACCCAATGAGGCAATGAACATAATGCAAGCATCTTTCAAGTTACCACAATGATGCTGACCAGTGCAGACCGAGGTTTTGTTTCCGATCAAAATAAAATCCCGAGGGGGCTCGGGATTCCCGGTTACCGAAAATTCCGGATGGTTACTTGGACAAATTTAAAATCCAAAATTTGAATTTGAATTTACTGAGAATGGGTTATTTAGTATTTAAACCCCATAATGAAACAAACTTAGGCTTGGCATAGTGGTAATAACTTCTCTCTCTTGAACGACAAGACTTTGTATGGAACGGTAGAGGGTACGACATCGACTCTCACCTCTCTGTTCCGGACTGAGGTTGTTGTGGTGGCTGGGTCGGTTGCTACACCAACTAAACTGACCCAGCTGACCGCTTCGGGACCTTTTTCGCCGCATACTCAGCCCCCCACCGATACGATCTTTGAGGTTGGGACCAAGCCGACTCGTCGTAGCGGGCGTTTTGGGATGTCGGCTGATGGCGTTTCGGCGACGGATGAAGATTTCTTGAAAAAAAAACAATGCGCCGCAGAGTGGTGCATAACCTCGACTCGTATGGTACGGACACGGCAAGTATTTTCTCTCTTTTTCTTCTTCGTCAATATCTACTAAACTTTCTAGTGTAGGTGTAAAGCTTGGTAGTAACAAGAATCAAATTGATGTTTCAACTAAGGTCTTGAGACATATGGAATTTGACCGCCTTACGGTTATTCCTAAAGTCTCAACTGGGTTGCCCTCCACCTATTTAGATGAAGAAGAAGCGAATGTCACAACAGATGGTCAACTTCTTTCTCATCTAGTTGGTGAAGTGTCGGAGATTAGTTTGGATAAGGACGGTTTGCACTCGTTGTATGAGTTAAAAGCATCCGGTCGAAAATCTAAATCTTCCTCCAACAAAAGGTCTAGGAAATGGACTAAGTTTTCCAAATCTCCCATAGTTTCCCAATGAATGGTATGTTTGCAAATACTAGAGGTCTTGGTGACTTGGCTAAACATTTGCATTTCGCTCATTGTGTTCGGGATCATAATTTGGATTTCATAGTTATTTTAGAGACCGGTAGGCGTGACTTCCTCTAGATTTTCAGGCGGTATAAATTTTGTTTGGTATTCACGCCCTCCCCATGGACGATCCGGGGAATCCCACTTGGCGTCAGGACAGATACCATGGATGTGTTGGCTGTTTCGGATGGTGATTTTCATATAAAGATGCACATCCGTAACAAAGCTGACAATTTCATTTGGAGTCTTGTTGCTCTGTATGGACCGGCCCAGGAGGGTTTTAAAGATGCTTTTCTTCGGGAAATGGTAAACCTGGCAAAGGATAACCCACACCCTTTTATTATGTGGGGGGGCTTCAATTTGCTCCATTTTCCATTCGGAAAAGGTAGAGGCCGGTTTGTCATCGACAACTTGGATTTAAGAGAAATTTCAATGATTGGGAGACAGTTTGTCGAGACATTGTAGTAGAATTGATAGACGGGGGTGCCATGAGACTACGGATAGAGACGTGGGGGGAACGTGGTAGTATGACGATCAAGGAAACCAAAGTTTACCCAGGTTCAGTACGTTGCAACTAGACGGCGTTCCTACTCCTGCAATCTCACTAAATTAGGGCTGAAGCCTGAAGTATACAAAGTAGAATGTGAGTTTGTTTAGCTACTCAGCGAGGATCAACTTCTCGGCGAGTTGGCTTCTAGCTAATTGTCCTCTCCTTCTTCTCTCTCGTCCGGCTTTATATAATAGCCGGGTTAGGCCTTACAGAAAAAGAATCCTAGAAGACTATGGTAAGTTCTAACTTGGAAGGCACTCCAAGCCGTACCATGTGGGCCGTGGTCCGGGTTCTTCTAGAATTCGGCTTTCGTGCGTCAGCTTACTGGGCCGCCTAATGGACCGTAATCCATTACCATTCAGGCCACCCTGGTAATCCGGTACTTTAGGACATTATCTGATATACCCCTAATTGGTATATATCCGACAGAAGCCCCCAAGAAGGATTGAAACTCTAATTCGCCGTCTTTCGTCAATTTTGCATTCTTTCCGAGAAATGTTGGCTTCCTGTCTCGATTCTTCTTTTCTTCAAATCATGGTTTAACGCGAAACTCGGATTTCGAGAAATCCGGCTTTTTCTTCCACGGACCGTCGTGGAGAAGGAAGTTTCTACGCCAGCGATAAAATCATGTTGATGTAAGGGACGTTTGGGTTTCGAGTGTGAAACCCTGAAATGTATCTCTGACAGATTCTCGCGGGAAACGAGGAGATAGAAAATCCTCCTCGTCAGAGAAGAACTCGCTGCAGCGGCTGCCGCCACCGGAGCCGAAGACGAGGGCGAACTCTCTGGCAATGGATCCGATGCAACTTGGCCCCTTCTCTTCTTCCGACAATAGAGAAGAAGGGGCTGATTGTGAAAGGGAAATGGAGGCACCAGGAAGACGAGTCCGAGCCCTCGCCCAGAGCCGGGGAACGAGTCCTCCTTACTTCGCACATTTCTAGAGGTATGGGAATTCCGCCATCCAACTTCTTCCTCAAAATCCTTAGCCACTATAACATCCAACCCCACAATCTGCCACCAAATTCTATTCTTTATCTAGACGGCTTCCAGGCCATTTTCGAAGGGTATTTAGGAATAGCACCTAGATTAGATATTTGGCAGTACTGCTTTGGGGTTAAGCGCAACCCCTCAGAGGGCGCTCTCCCGACTTGCGGGACCATATCTTTCACCCTGCGTAGATTCAGGGAAGATTGGTTCCCCAAGATCAAAACATCAGAATTCGTCAAGTTTTGGACGGGTTCTTTTTTCTACCACCAAG
This sequence comes from Alopecurus myosuroides, assembly GCA_028641055.1. Classification (NCBI taxonomy): domain Eukaryota; kingdom Viridiplantae; phylum Streptophyta; class Magnoliopsida; order Poales; family Poaceae; genus Alopecurus; species Alopecurus myosuroides. Next base: position 112,799,240 of record CM054059.1, on the reverse strand, counting down.
ACATCCCATTTCCTAGAAAGGAAACGAGCGTTCCACATTTCGTCAATGCTGCCGCCACTCCCCAGGAAAACTGGGCTGTGGAGGCAGTTCAGACTCTGCCGGATGATTTGATCAAAATCAAACGGCGCATCACCAAACTCACCTCCTCAAAACCTCCTCTGACTGGAACCGACACCGTTCTATGCTGGTTCGGAAGACGAATTCAGCCTTTGGCGCATCGAACCCGACTTTTGTGTGAATACAAAGGTCTAGACGATAAAATGAGGGGAACGCCCAAAGCATTCACGAAGAGGGACTTCAAGAAGCGGGTCAACTAGTTGGTCGCCACACGCGACCAATATGAAGAAAGCCGAGAGATGTACCATAAAGTAAACAAGATTCCAAAGGTAATGTTCCTTTCTCTTTGGATAGTTTCTCGGATTTTTGTCTTTCTCCGATTTCCTGACTTAGCCGGATATTTTGCCTTTTCCCCAGTTTGATGACCTCACCGAAAAGGATCTTGCAACTGACGCCGAACTTGACGAACTGCATGCCAAGTTTTACGGTGGTTGGAAGCGTAAGAGTCTGGCAACCACTGAAGAGGTGGTAGAACTTGACGGGGTTCCCGTCGCTACATCCAGGTAATTCCCTGGGTTTTCTAACTTAGTCTGCTTTTTGTTGCAGAAGCTGTTTTGATTTCTCGGAATACTGATTTCTCGTATTTCCTTTTGCCTCATTTCCCTTTAAGCCTTGCTCCAACTTCTTTGAAACAAAAGAAGCTGAAGAAACATAAGGCCACTGCCGGCAAGGGGCCACATCCATCTCCTGCTGCAGCTCCATCTACCCCAGCTGCTCTAGGGGGAGAAGACCAGTCTGCAAAGGCGGATGAATACCCATTGCGTCCGAGACAGACGTGAGGGAAATGGGTGGCCCTTCTTATACAGCCGAGGAGGAGCCCATTCCAAGTTTTGACAAAGATTTCAAGGTAAAAGAGGAACCATTTGATGAACTCAGATACATTCGTCCGTGGGCTACCAAGTTCGTCGCACCAGCGCCTCTAATCAGTCCTTGGCCGCAAGGCAGACTAGTTGTAAGGAATAACTTCGTATTTTCACCTCGGCAGGTCATCCAGGACGGTCTCTGCAACGTCGGGATTCTTTTTGCAGATTATGCAAAAGAATTCAACGAAAATCTGGGGAACTTGACCAGGATGAGCGAGGTAATGTCTCTAGCCCCCAACTAATAAGTTGAATGTATACTTTCTACTTAATACTTTTTTCATTGTTATGCTTGTTTTGAACTGAAGCAGTCTTTTCTTTCTTTCCCGTGTTTCAGCAAACTGCCGAAAATATCAACGTGGAGGTTTTTAACAAACTTTCCATCAAGAATAAGGAGGTTAAAACCCTTCTCAAAATTCTTGAACATAAGGATGCAAAGCTGGCATCTACTCAGCAGCAGTTGAGTGAAATAGCAGGTACAAATTTTGTTCTCCGATTCGCAATTTTTTCTAAGTATTTTTTCCGAGTTTTCTAACTCTTTTTTTACTTGCTTTTCAGCTTCTTTGGCGAAAGCCAAACAAGTTGCTGAAGATGCCGTCAATGCCGAAAACCTCCGCCGCGAAAACCTTGATCTTCATAATCTCAATATGAAGATACAACAAGACCTGGAGGCTAGCAAGCTGGCTCTTGGCATTGCCAAGTCGAAGGCCTCCAACCAAGCTGCTAAGGACAAGGCCACCATCCGAGATCTGGAAAATGCCTTGAACCAGTGCCTGGAGGAAGGCACCGAAATGGACCGGATCCTGGTAAGTATTTTGTCTTTACCGGATTTTCCATGTTTCATCTTCCTCTATTTTCTCTAACACTTTTGTGTTTTTTACTAAACAGGCGATAGCCCCCTTACCCGGATTGAAAAAATCCGGGCTTTCGGGAAGGTATTCACCGCGATCAAGGCTGCGGGGATGTTGCTAGTCAACAAATGCCTTCCTTCCAGGTCTGGGGAGTTCTCGTAAGTTGAAAAACTTTTGGAAACCATCGTGTAGGTGGCGGAGTCTAGGGAGTCCATCCTCCGCTCCGCGGCACGTGGTGGTGCGCGCATGGCTCTTGGGATCATGCGCATGCACTACCCAACTGCCAAATCTTGGCGCGTGGTGTCCGGCATCCCCCAAGGATACACGGAGGCGCAAAGGTCCAGTATCTTTGATGAAATCAAAGGTCACGTCACCAAGATTGCCAACATGGTGAACATATCCACCTTCTACCTGGAGGAAGCCATTCCTGAAACTCCCAAGGAATCCAGCAGTGAGGACTATGAGTCGGATGCCTAAAGGAGCTGCCTGGCCCTAGGTAGAAATAGGGAAATAGAAGCATTACTGCTCTTACAATGTAAACTTATTGTAATGCTTTCTATTATTTGATATGAACAAGTACTCCGCCTTTGCAGTTATATTATTAAGTCTTTGCAAGTTTTCCGGGTTTTTATTCCTTTATCTTCTAAGTTCTCTGGTTTATATGTTTTAACTGTCCTTAGTGTTTGAAATGGCTCGATAGTACTTTAATCTTCATCCCAAGTGACTGGGTATAACCAATCAGTCGAAACTCGGAAACATGGATCGTACTAAAGGCATTTTTACTTACTAGCTCTAGTGACCCAACATAAAAACAATTAGATAATACTTAGAGAATAGCAAGGAACTTTGAATGAAACTCAGGCACGCAGGCACAATCTGAGTTTCCTTAAGCCATTTTAGGCTGACAATCATTCAGTTTTTTAACACCGAGCACGCAGGCACAATTCGGGTTAACATTGAGTATTTTGAAAGATCATTGGGAAATAGATAAGACTGATTTATGCTTTATACTATAATAAACATGTGAAAAACATAGATGTATGAATTTCGACAACTTTATTTCATGATCTCAAAGATGTTTACATAGAAATTGAACTAAGTGTAGAAGGGATGTAACTGCTGGATGCTCCAGGGTCTTTTGTTCTCCCCTAGTTTGTCATCTATCTTTCTCTTTCTTTTGCGATTCGGTCTTTTGGGATCATCTTCTGTATCCCGAATATCTACAAGATAGTATGATCCATTTTTCATAGCCTTGCTGATGACAAATGGTCCTTCCCAAACAGGAGCTAACTTGTGCTTTCTTTCTTGCACCAATCTTAGCACTAGGTCACATTTTTTGAAAGAACGATGCCTGACTTTCCGACTATGGTAACGTCATAAACCTTGCTGATAAATGGCGGATCTTTGAAGCACAAGCTCTCGTTCTTCTTCTAAGAGATCGACGACATCCGGCCGTGCACTTTCGGCATCCGAGTCATCGAAAGCTTGCACTCTTGGGCTATCATGGATCATGTCCGTTGGAAGCACTGCTTCTGCGTCGTAAACTAGAAAAAACGGGGTTTGCCCTGTTGACATGTTTGGCGTCGTTCGAATACTCCAAAGAATGGAGGGCAATTCTTCCACCCACGCTCCAGCTGCTCTATGAAGAGGAGATTCGAGTCTTGGGAGTATTCCTTGCAGGATTGAGCTATTCATTCTTTCAACCTGTCCATTAGATTGCGGGTGTGCCACAAATGCGAGATCTAGTCGTATTCCCGTTTTCCGCAATATTTTGCCAACTCTCCAATGGAGAAATTTGTCCCGTTGTTGGTGATTATGCTGTGTGGAACGCCGTATATCATGACTACGGCAATGATGAAATTACTGGCAGTTACACCATCAAGCTTTTTGATGGGTTTGCCTCCACCCACTTGGTATACTTATCTACTGTAACGAGTAGATGTGTAAGTCCACCTCTTGCAGTTTTGTATGGCCCCATCATATCTAGCCCCCAGACTGCAAACGGCCATGTAATAGGGATAGTTTTGAGTGCTTGGGCTGGCATATTCGTCTGCTTGGCGTAATACTAACATCCGACACATGTATTGACTGTGTTCGGCATCTGTCTTGGCTGTTAGCCAGAAAAAACCCTGCACAGAATGCTTTCTTGACTATGCTTTTTGATTGAGCATGATGTCCGCAATCTCCTGCATGGATTTCTTGCAGAATTTCTCGGCCTTCTTCTGGCGAAATACATCGCAGAAAAATTCCGGTAGTGCTGCGTTTATACAGGCAACCGTTGATTAACGTGTATCATTTGCATCGACGTTTTATTTGTCTTTGCAAGACCTTGTCTGCTCCATCCGGGTACTTCTGATCTACTAAGAAGTTCAAATATGGAATTGTCCGATCCGGGTTAACAAGCAGGACTTCAATTGACTCGGAAACGAGAGGATAGTCGACATCTCCACCTTTTATCGATGGTTCATACAAATGCCGGACAAACACACCTGGTGGTAGGGTTTTCACTCTTTTCGAGCCCATGCGGGCTAATGCATCCACGTTCCAATTTTCTTCCCTTTTGACGTGAAGTACTTCAAATCCCAGGAAGCAAATAGCAAACTCGTCCACCGTTCTCCGATATTCGGCCATGATGGGGCTTTTGGCGTCCCATGTTTGGTTGAGCTGATGTTGTACCAAATCTGAGTCACCATAACATAGGATGCGTTTGACACCTATTTCTCTTGCAATATGCAAGCTATGAAGCAAAGCTTCATATTCTGCCACATTGTTGCTGGCGTTGAAGTGTATTTGTAATACATACTCCATAGTGTCTCCCTTTGGGGATTTTAGGACTACACCAGCTCCAGCGCCTTCCTTCATCTTGGATCCATCAAAGTGCATAATCCAGTATTCCGACTCCTGCATTGGTGTGTTTCCATTGCTTCTGTCCAATCAGCAACGAAATCTGCCAACACCTGGGATTTTATTGCCGTCCGGGGTTGGTACTTAATGTCGAATGCAGCCAACTCGATGCCCTATTTGGCTACTCGGCCTGTTGCGTCCGCATTCTTGATTATATTCCCTAGTGGTGCTTTACATACCACTGTTATGGAATGTCCTTGGAAATAATGAAGAAGTTTTCGAGATGCAAAAAATACGCCATATGCCAGTTTTTTATAGTGTGGGTACCTTTGTTTGGACTCAGAAAAAACTTCACTTACATAATACACCGGATGTTGATCTGGTATGCTTTGCTCGTCTTTCCGCCTTTCCACAACTATCGCTGCGTTGATAACCATGTTTGTTGCTGTAATATACAGTGACATGGGTTCTTCGTCTTTTGGTGATGCCAAAATCGGAGCTTTCATCAATGTTTCTTTTAATTGGGTTAATGCCGCATCTGGCTCTTCTGTCCACACAAATTTGTCGGATTTCTTCAATAATTTGTATAATGGCAGAGCTTTATCTCCTAGCCGGCTTATGAACCTGCTGATGGCAGCTGCACAACCCGTCAATCTTTGTACATCTTTTAAGCACGTAGGCCTTCAGATGTTTAGGATTGCCTTGATCTTTTCCGGTTTTACTTCGAATCCTCTGTTAGAAATGATGAAACCCAGAAGTTTTTCTGAGGGAACCCCGAATACACACTTTAATGGATTCAACTTCATTTTGTAAGTGCGCAAATTTTTGAAGGTTTCTCACAAATATTCAAGGAGTGTGTCCTTTTCCTTGGAAACGACGGCAGTGTCGTCCACGTAAACATGAACATTTTTGCCAATTTGACTATGCAAACATCGTTGCATGCAACACTGGTAGGTTGCATCTGCGTTCATCAGGACGAAAGGCATGGTTATATAATAGTACGTTCCATACGGGGTTACGAAGGAGGTTTTGATTTGGTCTTCTTCCTTCATACGTATTTGGTGGTACCCGGAATAAGCATCCAAAAAGCACAAAAGCTGAAAGCCAGCAGTGACATCTATTATTTGATCGATTCGTGGTAACGCGAATCTATCTTTTGGATACAGTTTGTTTAGGCCAGTCTAATCTATACACATCCTAAGAACAGTACTATCTTTCTTCGGGACTAATACTGGGTTTGAAGACCATTCAGTATGTATAACTTCTCGGATAAAATCAACTGCTAATAGCCGGATAATTTCCTTGCCAATAGCCTTCCATCTTCTTCCGTAAAATCGACGGAGACCTTGTTTGACGGGTTTAGATCCTGGAATCACCTTGAGTTGGTGCTCAGCAAGTTCCCTGGGTACGTCTGGCATGTCCGCAGGACACCATGCAAAAATATCCCGGTTCTCACAGAGGAACTTGATGAGCCCGCTTTCCTATTTGTCGGTAATTCCAGTTCCCACTATGACAAATTTTATCGGATCTTTGGGATCTAGGATAACCTGTCTTGTATTCTCAGAAGATTTGAAGCTGTCTGCCGGCTTCCGGCTTTCTTTTCCTGCCGGCATTTCTGTCGGCGATACTTCTTTTGTCAGCTTCTTCAGTTCTTCCTTTGCTATTACTTTTTCTGCGCAAAGGCATTTCTTTTTCCAGCTCGTTTGCCAATTTGAAGTCTCCCTTTATGGTGATTACTCCTCCTTTTGGTCCTGGCATCTTCAGCTTGTTATAGATATAACATGATCTTGCCATGAACTTGGCGAAAGCTGGACGGCCGAGTATTGCGTGATATACACTTTCGAACTACACAACCTCGAAGGAGACTTTTTCTTGACGGTAATGTTCTTTCTCTCCAAAGGTTACGTCTAGGGAAATTTCTCCTAGGGATCGTGCTTGTCTGCCGGGAACGATGCCGTGAAAACGTATGTTGCTGTGATTGAGCTGGGTCTCGGAGATTCGCAGATGCTTCAGTGTATCCATGTACATTATGTTGATGTTGGATCCTCCATCCATCAGCACTCTTTTTAGCCTAGTATTTTGAACAATAAGACTTACAACTAGAGCTTGTGTGTCGGGTTCTGGGATATTTCCGGGATGATCAGACTGATCCCAGGTGATTGGTGTATTTGAGTACTTCAAGAATTTCGGGGTTGGTGGGACAACCGTGTTTATTTCTCAAAGTGTCCTCTTTTCCAGCTTTGCTGGGGGAGTTGCCAATAAAGTTAGGTTGCATTCTCCGTCAACTCTCGGAAACTTAGGCTCATATTTTCGCTGTTGTTCCTAGATTTTCTCATCAGTGTCCGATTCACTTGGAGAATTTCAGCTTCTGGCTTTTGCTTGGATAATTTCCTCTTGGAACTCTTCCCTTTGCTTCCGGATCTTGCACTGCCTTTCATATGCTTGTTAAGCCGGCATTGTGCGTTAGTATGGGTGGGTTTCCCAAACTGCGAATGGTGGACACAATTTTCTGACTTAATTCTTTCCCACTCTTCTTTTGTGTAGGCGATTGGTTCTGTGCTTCGTCCTTTCCATTTGCTCCCATTTTCCTTTCCAAAGGCTATGTTAACTTCTTTGGGATTTTGCTGCGCTTCTAGAGTGGCTTTTTTTCAGGACGAGGGGTATTTTTGGCTTGAATCAAAGCATCTATATTTCCACCTCTCGCTCTGATGTCATCTTCCGCCGTTGCATGCTCATTTGCGGTTGTAAGCTTAGATCTGAGATCTTTGTGCTTTTTTGAACCAATCATGAATGGTACAAGTCCGGTTTTTAAGCCATTGACGAAAGCATGCATTGCTTGTACGTCAGTTACTCTAGAGCAGTTGTTTTTTATTGCAGTCATTCTTGAGATAAAGTCCACGTATGGCTCATCTTCAAACTGGGTGCAGCAGTTTAGCTGGTTGATGTTGTTGGGCATTTGTAAGTTCCCCGAAAATGCTAAGTAAACACTCTAGCCATATCATCCCAACTGTCTATGACCCGTCAGGTTAGAACTGACATAGGTGAATCGGACCCACACCTATCTTACACCAACATGGAGTCGCTTTGTTTGCGCAGTTGGCAGGCCGCCTTCCTAATCTGCGGGCTCACCGGTCAAAAGAGTCCTCTATCCGGACTCCCCCTAGACCTCTGTCTAGCTTAGGAAACTTATCTAAGCTCGAGAGCTCCTGTCTCCTCACTTAAAGCGTAACCGGCTCACCTCCCCCCATCCCCCTTTCCATTTAATCACTTACAAAACCCACCTTTCAATTGACTTAACGAAACGACTTCTACTTTCGAACAATCAATCGTAGCAGCTCCTGCACCAATGGAATTTTCCATCATGCCCTTCTGACTAGTCAAAGTATTAATTGAATAAATCCACGGTCAAACCAACACGGATTTAGGGAAAGAGAAAGATCTATAATCATCTTCCCGGAAGGATCCCGAAACAAATTCTCATTGTTGACCACGAGATGTTCCGGTATCTCATAGGTCGACCAACCATCATGCACTCCCATTTTTCTTTCGTTCCAATCTCTGGCTCCATCCAATAACATTAGGGGGGAATTTTACGGCCTCTAGATCTGTCCTATTGTTAATCTGGACGGCTGTGTAATAGTCTGAGAGACAGGTATCCGGGTTTGTACTGCCGGTATATTTTTGATATGTTGGACCAACTTTGGCGAAGCCAGAATGTAGAGTTATTCTTCGGATCCTGTCAGTGAAACACTTAGGTCCGAAGTATAGATCATATCTTTCCGCTTTATCGACGTGTACGGAGTATCTACCGGCTGAATGAATAGAAGGGGATCTGCTCCTTTCTTTTCTATTGTTGCACGAACGCGCTTTTCCGGGATTGTATCTATTTCCTCTGTTATTGTGCCCTTTGGAATAACGTGGAGTTCTGCTCCTATGTCTTTCCTTATGCCTAGGAGGCGTACGGGATCTCTCACGCCTATGAGGAATGTCATGTCTTCCGACTTTTACGGCAGGGCGTCTCGGAGGCGACATTTCTTTTCCGTCTTTCCGGTTTTGTTCTTCCTGATCTCGGGGATTAATTCCACCTTTCGGCAGATGGGATCCGGTTCTGGACGCTGCATCCTTATTATCTGGATTTTTCTTGTCCTTTCTCGGATCTCCTTTCTTCTCTTTTGAGTTGCTTGAATCTCCAGGTTCTTCAGGTCCAGGTGCTCCAGCAGCGCATGTGGCTGTTTTACATAGGGCCGAGTAGTCGTGCAACTTCCCTGATCTTGCCTGCCCTCGCCGTTTTTGTTGCAACGCCTTTCCAAAGAAAGCATACACCCCTTGAAGATTTTCTCCATTGGAGTACATATCATTGTTGAGGATGGCGAATGCACCTTCCGCGTTTTCTGCTCCGGTTTTGTATACAGGTTCGCCCCTGGCATCAGTGCCGTTTACTTGCTTTTGCCAGGCCGGGTTTTGGAACCGTTCCTTTGGCGGCAATACTTCCGGTCTTGCGATTCCGGGTAACCGTGCAGGTTTAATGCCAGCTCTATTCCTTCTCTCGTACTCCTCGATTTCTTCCTTCTGAAAAACTTGATGTCAGCCTGGGGTTTTTAGAGGTTTTCCCGAGTTCTGAATAGATGTTGTTGTTGCCTTTGGAGAGCTTGTCTCCTGGCTTCCAGCACTTCAGGGGGTTCGTGAGGTCCCACTAGTGTTTGAAGTAGATCCCGTTCATCTTGTTCTAACATTGGCGGTACAGAGATTTCCTTCCCTTTCTTCTCCGCAGGCTTAACTCCACTTCCTCCTCCTGCTTCCAGGTTTTCGCTGGCTGGATCCGCCAGTTTTTTCTTCCGGAGTTTATACTAGAGTTTCTTGGAAGCTGTTGGGGGAACAAGTAAGGGGGAGCCTAACCGTCCACAGATATAAGCTGGATATCGCCCAAAAGGATGAAGGCTACCTGATCCGGGTAACGTCTGGTGGATCCGGGTTATGTCTGCTGGATCCGGGTTATGTCTGGTAGATCCGGGTTATGTCTGGTCGATCCGAGATGCATTG
>CM054059.1:112616665-112789428 GCA_028641055.1 Alopecurus myosuroides | reverse complement strand
CGGCTTCTTCATAGAGATTGCTCAAATGCTTAAGAGCATCAGGGAGCCTCCCGCACATATTGGTGTAGGCCACATCGAGACTCTTGCGGCATGGTGTGGCCACACGGAGAAGGTTCCAAACGGGAGAACCCATGGGTGCTTGGTGGAGGAAGAAGAGAGGAAGAAGAGAAGAGAGGAAGAAGAGAAGAGAGGAAGAAGAAACAGAGACTCTCGGGTGCGCTCTGTAGAAATGGCCTTCTGCCTCTCTCTCGCGAAATAAAACCGCCGCGCGGGAGGCGAGCAGTTTGTATCTTTAGTCGCGGGTGGCCAGGCCAACCGGGACTAAAGACAGGGAGGCGAGCAGTTTGGATCATTAGTCGCGGGTGGCCAGACCAACCGGAATTAAAGCCCTCCACGCGCTTCCTAAACCGCGACGCATGACCTTCAGTCGCGGGTCGCCTCCCGAACCGGGACTAAAACCCCTTTAGTCACGGTGCGCATAATTTGGGGACTGATGGGGGCGTATGGAAGGCCTTTTTTCTACCAATGTGAGAATGAGAATGGGTATTCATGGAACTTGTGCGAGCCTGGTTTTGTTATGTAGTTTTAGTAACGTTTTCTTAATCTAGATTGTACTCCAGTATTCTAATTAGTAATATGCCTGCCTTTAAGATAAAAGGCATCAAATGCCCTACTTTAAATTAATAAAGCAAGTAGTTTGTGTTCACATAGACGGACTTAATACATGCTGAAGGCCTACAGCTTTGCCAGAATGAAATGCAGGAAAGTAGGGGGCCGGCCTCCCCAGGACATACCGGAAACAGAGCTACGGAAGTAGTGGTGGTGGAGGCAGCAAGTCGCGGACGATGCACTTGAGCCTAGCAGCAAACTGGAGAAGCGTCGTCTTGTCAGTTTCCTCTGCGATATTTGCCCAAACCTGCACAAACAACGACATTTTGAAGATAATGTTAGCCGGACGTTTTGGGGCAACTGCTTCAATGGCGAGCTTATTACGGGTAAGCCAAAGAGCCCAACTAAGCGCCGCAAACAGCACCCAGCTGGTGCGGCGTTGAGAGCCTAACAGCGATTGTTGAATGGTGAAGAACCGGGGGAAGGTGGCCGGGCTCCAACTACACCCAAGTAGCTGCATGATCACACTCCATCCCAGTTTGGCCAGGGAGCACTGGAAAACTATGTGGGCTGAGTCCTCGACTTCTCCGCAGAGGGCGCAGAGCCGGCGCGCTGGGTCGGAATGCCCAAAGAGTCTAAACCGAGTCGGGAGTCTATCTAGGGCGAGCTGCTAGGTGAAGATTTTTACTTTGAGGGGTAAGTGTGCGGACCACAAATCCTGACACATGGCGATAGAGGCCCCTTGCGCAAGCTTCTGATATATCGAGGCCACCGTGAAGCGGCCCGAGGGCTCAAGGGCCCAAGAGACGGAGTCCGTCCCGGGCGAAAGAGCCACCTCTGCCAACTCAACGTTTAGCTCCCGCCATTGAGCCGAGCATTGGGGGGAGAAATTACGTCGGAAACGCAGCCCCTCAGGAGCGAAAGCCGCAGCAACCGAGATGGAAGGTAGTTCGCAGATCTCGAATAATAAGGTAAGCCTATCCCTGAGTGGCCCAGCCCCAGTCCACCAATCAGTCCAGAAGAGGGTCCGCCTTCCATCCCGGACAGCAAACTTAGCACCTAACTTAAAGAGCTGTTTGATCTTGTGGAGACTGTTCCAGAATTGGGATCCCCCCGGGATCCGCAGCGAAGATGTTCGGTGCTTCAGGATACTTAGCGAGGACAATGGTCCGCCAAAGCAAGGAGTCCTCTTGGAATAGCTTCCAAACCCACTTTAGAAGCAGAGCCTTATTCATTAGTTTGGTGTTGGTCAGCCCAAGATCCCTGCAGTTTTTGGGCCGACACACCGTAGGCCAGTTGATCATGTGACATTTTCTCTTGGAACCCGCGCCCTCCCAGAAAAATCTAGCCCGGATGGAGTCGAACTTCTCGTGCACCCCGTCTTGCAGCAAGAAGAGACCCATGACGTATGTAGGGAGCGCCTCAAGGCATGCGTTGGATAAGATCCACCTTCCTCCCGAGGAAAGTAGTCTGCCCATCCACACCTCGACCCTAGCGCCTAGCTTATTCACCAGGAAACTCCATTGTTCGATAGTTAGTTTTCTGTCCGAGATAGGGAGGCCAAGATACAGAAAAGGGAAGGAGCCTAGTAGGCATAAAATATTGGAGTACAATCTAGATTAAGAAAACGTTACTAAAACTACATAACAAAACCAGGCTCGCACAAGTTCCATGAATACCCATTCTCATTCTCATGAGTAAACCCTAAGGCAATTTTCTTCCTTGTCGTATATATACATGCTAGATTTTCTTGTCGTATATATACGAAGCCGTGTAGGCATATTGGTCCAATTCATAACTTGTAGCCTAGCATGTCTTCCCGTTTAAGTACTTGGGCACTCCTATTTATTATGGGAAGCTCCTTAGTAAAGAATAGAAAACCGGTACCGTTTGAGAAAAAAAAAACTAGGTTGTTGGTTGGGTAAGATGCTCTCATATGGTGATCATCTTATTCTCCTATTTATTATGGGAAGCTCCTTAGTAAAGAATAGAAAACTGATACCGTTTGAGAAAAAAAACTAGGTTGTTGGTTGGGTAAGATGCTCTCATAAGGTGATCATCTTATTCTTATTATATCCATTTTTTAAAATCTTGCCAATTAATGTTCTTGTTATATTTCTTTGAGATTCCTATAGAGTGAACAAAATAGATTTTTATCGCTCTTGTTGTTTTCTGGCAGAATGACCAACTCAAGAAGAAAAAAACACCGCTTAACGAAATGGAACACTATTTGTCGACTAGAGGATCAAAAGTGGAAATTTAGTTACTTTATTTAAAGAACAAATGCTTACTAAGAAATATGATTTTTTTACTAAAAAAGTATGATTTTTAAGTTACTTCGCGAGGATGGTGTGTGGCATGAGCTCAAAACTCTATCTTAGGTTCAAGTCGAGACCAGTGACTCCCGTTTGCAAGGGACTCATGTGAGTTAAGCATCAGATTTTTGCGATTGGCTTTTCTTGTCATTGCCAATAGACAAAGCACATGCTTTTGGGAAGATCTTTGGTTAGACAAAAAAAACTTCTTTATCTCTTCAGTATATATTAATATCACTCTATAATATTGTGTGACATAAAACATTAAAGATGCAGATGTTTTTTTTAGACTAACGGGACGCCCTCCGATTTCATTGAAATCACCAGAGCAGTCGAACAACCAAAGTTTTACAGCAAGAGCTCCACTCGGTGTGAGAGTTAGAGAAGTTCACAAACTACGACAAAGTAGAAGAATAGAACCAGACCAACAACAGCAAGTTCCAACGGAAGCAGAAGGGGGCCAACATGGGAGGAACTACCAAACAAACAGACTCAACGCTTTTGCAGAAACTTGGATAAAAACATCCTGCAGGTCTCCTCCTGAGCTTCTTCTGCGCTGGGGAAGACATCTGAGCTCTTCGAGGAGCAGGGGATCAGAGCCAAGCGATCCGCAAAATCTCTCCTTGCAATCTGTCCAGCTTCAGAACGTTCTGGTCTGGCAGGGTTAAGATGTTGTTGCTTGCAAGAATTTTCCACTGCTCCAGCTCGAGGATGATCCTTCGCCAAACGTCCCGAACACATGGCCAGCATTTTCCCTGAAAGCACATGTCATTACGAAGTTTCCAAAGTGACCACATTGTAGCAGTACAAACAACATTGACCAGAGAGTTTTTCTTTTCACTAATCCACCATCTAGCAATAGATTCAAAGTCAGAGCCTACTGGCACACCCAGCAAATTTGACACTTCAGTCCACACAATTATAGCAACAAAGAAGTCAAAGAAGAGATGGTGACTTGTTTCTGTTTCAGAACAGAACAGACAAGTCTCATCAGGTACAAACCTACGTTTAGCTAAGTTATCCCGAGTTAACAGCCTATTATTAGCTAGAAGCCATAAGAAAATATGTAATCTGGGAGGAACTTTTAGTTTCCAAACAACCGGCGTGCGCACAGGGACAATCCCTATGTTGTTAACAACTGCATAAAAGGACCTAACACTATATTCCCCAGATGATTCAAACATCCAAATGGGGTTATCCAACTCCTCTGTTAGAGTAAAAGTACTCACCAGTTGGCATAACTCTTCCGATTGGTGCCACACTTCAGGAGAGGCATTTCTCCTAAAGGTAAGAATTTTGATAAGCTTGGGCAACTAAGATGTCTTGTTCATTTGAAATTTCAAAAAGATTCCAGAAGCACACAACGAAGCAACAATTGGCTAACCATACATCACTCAAGAATTTAATTTTCCTTCCATTACCCACTTTCCACCTAAAACCACACTTAGCAGCTCTGGCAGCCCACATGATTCCTTTCCAAAAAGGAGAACAAGTTGTGGGGACATAGGTGAAGATATTAGGGTTAGGATTATATTTAAAATCAACAATTTTCCTCTAGATTTTGTTGTCATCTTTATGGTACTTTTTTATCCAAGAGGCTAATAGGCAGAGATTAAACTCTCCTAGGTTCTGAACTCCTAGCCCCCCATAATCCCTTTTCAAAGACACTAGTTCCCAATTAGCTAAATGATATTTCTTATTCCCATCAGCATCACTCCACAAGAAGTAAGCCATTTGAGAATTCAATGCAGAAATGGCCCATTTAGGGAATTTGAGGACATACAAAAGATTCATGGGAATGCTAGAAATACAAGATTTAAGCAAGACCAATCTAGTTTGATTATTCAGAAGCTTCTCCCTCCACCCAGCAAACCTTTTAAAGGTTTTATCAATAACAGGTTGAAGGCCTTCCTTTTTAAGTTTGGATAAATGGAGAGGGACTCCCAAGTATTTGCAAGGAAATTCAGCAGTCTTACAACGGAAGAACTTGGCAAAAACATTCATATCCTCCATGCCAACATGGATACCCATCAAATCAGTCTTATGGTAATTAATTCTCATACCCGACATGTTCTCAAAACAAGCAAGCAACCACTTAAGATTTCTAGCAAAGTCAATATTAGCATCCAGAAAAAGAATGATGTACGGTAGTTTGCTAGGAGAAAAGAAAAAAAAAGTTACCGCTGCCCTGTACTTGAAATCCAGGACCAAAAAATGCATCCTGCTATAGGGGGTACATAAGCACATGCAACCAATTCCATGAGCGCTGCTCGACGTCGCCGTCGACTAGCCGGGGGACGTGAACCAAGTCAAGGAAGGTGTTTGCGTCAAAGGGGCATTGATCTGGGGCAAGCCGTCTGCGACCTACACTGGCGCAAGCAGCCAGCTTATCTCCACATCAACTAGCACACAACATTCCAAGGGCCAAAAAAAAAACCTCATGTCTTGCCTTCCGTCGGCAGGGATTCACAGCCAGACGAAGCAAGCTATCTGGCCCCATTCCTATCCTATCCTTCTCTCCTGCATACGTACATCGACGATGCATTGCCACCCCGTGCCCATGCAGCTTTCCTATAAATGCAACGCACACGACGATGCTAAGCCCACACCCAATCTCACACAAACACAGCCACGCAAGGATATCGATCTCCTCAGTAGTACTCTGATCCATACCTGAACATCCCGGCTAGCAATGGCGAAGTGCCTCGCCGTCGCGCTCCTGCTACTGGTGGTGCTCGCGTACTGCGACGGGAGGGAGATGAGCGACAAGGACGGCGCGCTTGGTGGCGTCGGCGAGGCCAAGGATTTGGGGTTGCCAAACTTGCCGATCGGTACCCGGACGGGTACGGGCGGTGCCCCTACCGGTACCGCTACCATTACCGGCCCGCTGGTGGTGGTTCCTGGGGTCCCTATTGGGCGCCCATGATAATCTCTGGTTCATATGATGGCTAAACTCACCTAGCGACTTTAGACTTGTGGCTATAGCACCGGCCGAAACGAAAACTATCGGCGTTTAGCTCGTGCCCATGTCCTTAATTAATGAGCGTCCGTATTTACTCCCTCCGTTTCAAAATATGTGTCGTTTAAATGTGTTAAAATGTATCTACTCCCTCCGTCTCAAAATATGTGTCGTTTAAATGTGTTAAAATTGATGTATCTAGCAGTTAAATACATCTAGATACATCTATCTTAACGACACTTATTTTAAGACAGAGTAAGTACTATTCCCTCGTCTATACTTTTTTCCTACTTCACAACTTTCTTGATGTGCTACATGCATCTGATGCATTGCATCATCACATAATATATACTTACTTTGTCAGTGTGACCGTCTTCTTGGATGGAATTTTCTTTGGATAAATTCTTGGGTGGACATATCAACAGGCTGCATCATCGGCCTACTACTTTGTCACGCTGATCATAACTCATGGCCTAATAAAATATTCATATTATATAACTACAAATAACACAATTGTATAATCACTCAAAATGCGATGTTAAACAAGACATTCAAATGTGATGCTAGATAAGATATCACATGTGAATATGAACGATTCCGTTTTTCTAGTCACTAGTGGAAACAACCCCTTTCGTCCAGGGGGGGCAGGGGGCATCTGTCCCGGTTGCACCAAAAACCGGGACAAGTGCCATGCATTGGTCCCGGTTCGTGTGCCCGAGGCAGCAGAAACCACCTGGGGGCATCTGTCCCGGTTCGTGGGGAGCCAATGGTCCCGGTTCGTGGCACGACCCGGGACGAATCCCTAGCCACATGCCACGTGGCGCGCGCATGGGCATTGGTCCCGGATCATCCCCCTAACCGGGACCAATGTCCCTTCCCCTACAAATGCGGCCATAGCCCCCGTCCCTTTTTTTTAAGCTTGGGGGAGTGAGAGAGAGAGGTGTGGGTGGTAGTGTGTATTGTACCTCGTGGCGCGGGAGTCCTGCCGCGTGGCGCGGGAGTCCTGCGCGTGGCGCGGGAGTTGTAACGCGTGGCCATGAATGCGTGTTATAAACTGCCGCACCTCCACTCCACGCACCGTCGTGCCACCACCATGCCTCCGAGGAGGAACAACACTACCGGTTTCCGCGGAGTCCGATCGCGGCAGAACGGAATGTTCACCGCGACTATCCGCTTCGGGGACGACCGCATCCCCCTCGGCTCCTTTGCGACGGCCTCGGAGGCCGCCCGCGCTTGGGACGCGGCGGCCTGGCGCCTCAGCCGCCCGCGGTCGTTGATGAATTTTAGCGACTGCCACACCCTCTGGGAAGCGGAGGCCAGGGCGCCGACGCCGCAGATCGTCACTGCCGCCGACCACCGCCACCTCAGGCACCGCGCGTTTCAGGGCCTAGTCGACGCCAGGGACGACCGCGTGGTCCGCGAGTATTACCGGAACAATCCGGGTGAGGAGAGCGCCGACGAGGAGCTATGGCATACCCGCGCGGCTGAGCGGGCGGAGCGGCGCCTCGAACGCCACCTCGAGTTAGATGCCGCTCGGAGGCAAGGACGAAGGCGCTGCAAGCGCTCCGTCGGGCCGACCACGCCGGCGAAGTCTGGGCCTCCGACGATCCGAGGTGGGGGCCTATCTCGGAAATACCATCATGCACCTCCTCCGACGACGAGGAGGTCACCGACGACGACGAGGACGAAGAGTAGCGCGCTAGCGCGTCTGTTTTCTGTTGGCTGTTTAATAAAATAATTTGTTGTATTCCGGCAAACAGTGGCCCTCTAGCTCGTCTGTTTTCTGTTTTCCGTGTGATTTTTCCTGATTTGTTGGATTCAGATCTAATGGCATTTCGATAGACGTTAAAAAGAGGGGGACATGTATTTCGATAGATAAACAAGGCACGGTACACATAATGGCAAGATTGGATCTAAATCTAAACGGAGAGCATAGATCTAAATAAACAAGGCAGTACATAATGGCAAAAGTGCATCGATCTACTAGTCATACTCCTGCCTAGGCCTATAGTACATGTACTCGTAGTCGTCGTAGTCGCCGCCGCCGTCGTCGTCACTATCGTCTGACGGTGCTCTGCACTCCCTCGGAGGATCACGACTCCAGGGCTGGGCCTGAGGGTAGCGCAGGCGAGGGATATCGCCGGCCCTGATGTAGTCCATGACGCTCTGTAGAGTCCGGCCGGACCACCATAGCCGACGACCGGCCTCGTGATAGTTCCCAGGAGGCAGACCGTCGTCCTCATACCTGGCGAGCGCCCTCTCACGCCGATTGATGAAGAAGGCATCCCAAGTATGCTGGTTATCGGGATGCCAACTGGGATTCCTCCGCTGCTCCGGCGTGAGCTCGTGGTAGCAGTGGTTCGTGATGGCCGCCCGACGCGCCACACCTTGAGGAAGAGGAGGGACCGGCACTCCTCCGACGCTCAGCATCCAACCGGCGGGAACGTTGTAGCCGCACGGGCAGGGGTAGTTCGAGGCGGAAAGTGCCTCCGCCTGGATGAATGTTAGAGTGGGTACGGTAGAAGCCATGAGACAGTGGTGAGTTTGTATGTGTTTATGGCAATGGAGTGGCAATGTATACATATATATAGCGAGAAGAAAACATCCCTTTAATCCCGGTTGGGGACACCAACCGGGACTAAATGGGTTATGGTTTCATTGGGAAACGGATCATCCCTTTAGTCCCGGTTGGGGACACCAACCGGGACTAAATGGGAATTAGGGTTTCGTTTGGACCAATCAGATAGAATCACACGGATCGTGTGTTTCTTTCAAGCGCTCTTGAGTCGTTGGATCCGGGTGTGTTTTTTTCGAGCTGTTGTGAGCCGTCCGATCAGGGCTACAGTGTGTTTCTTTCGAGCTGCTGTGAGCCGTTGGATGAGGTGTTTCTTAACCGTTGGATCAAAACCCTAGCTCAACACTTTGTGAGCCAGAGGACCCTATATATATATAGCCCAGCTTCATACACCGGTCAGTTCATCTCCCAAATACAAAACATCCGGATCAGTGTTTAACACATTCATCCATGCATGCTTGGGTCATTGTTGACTTGGCGCTCGGGTAGTAATGTGCACGGGAACATCATCCGCGGCGTCCGAGCACGGTAGAAAAGAAATTTGTATTTCAGCGTCTGTTTTCTGTTTAAAGTAATTATTACTAATTTTAAAACAATATAAGATATTTATATTTAAATTAAGTGCAAATAGTGAAATAGTTAATAGTTTGAATAGTTAGAATAATTATTTAGTTGAACAGAAAACGGATTTGAATTAGTTATGCAAATTCAAACAATTTTAATGTTGTAATTTTTTCCTAATTTGAAACTATATAAAAGTTATTCACGTGCATATTTAATATATTCAAATTTTGGCGCTAAAACAATTGGCCAAAAGTACTTCTGGTCCCGGTGCGCGACCAGCCGGGCCTTCCGTCCCGGTCGGTGGTAATAACCGGGACGAAAGCCCCTTCCGTCCCGGTTGGTGGCAACAACCGGGACGGAAGGGGCTTTCGTCCCGGTTGTTGCCACCGACCGGGACGAAAGGGGGATAGGATATATACACGTCACCGTCCCCCTCAGCTCCAGACCGCGCGCAGGGACGAAAGTGACGCCGCCAGGCTGCCCATTTTTTCCGTTCCCCCGCGCCGCCCTCGCCCCGTCGGCGTCCTCGCCTCTGCGGCGCCGTCCCTGCGTCCCGTCGCACCCGGCGCCGCCCCTCGCCCCGTCGGCGCCCTCCTCTGCGGCGCCGCTCATTGCCCCCGTCGGCGCCCTCCTCTGCGCCGCCACCCCTCGCCCCCCACGCGCCGCCCCTCGCCCCGTCGGCGTCCTCCTCTGTGGTGCCGCCCCTCGATCCCGTCTCGCCCCCGTCGGCGTCCTCCTCTGCGGCGCCGCCCCTCGCCCCACGCGCCGCCGGCCCGCCGCTGCCCCGCGCCGGCCTCCACCGCCCCGCGCCGCCGCCCCGCCGCTGTCCCAACAGGAGGTAAGGTCTGCCTCCATCTCGCCCTAACCCGGGGCCTTTTTTGTTTTTTCCCTTTTTTTTACTTAATTACTGTTTTTATTAGTGTTACAAATGTTAGAATTATTAGTTTATGAATGTTAGAAATTTTAGATTAGACTTATTAACTTTAAATTTGTTTAGAATTGATATAAAAAATTTAAGAATGTTAGAAATTTTAGATTAGACTTAGCAATTTTAGATTTGTACGTTTAGAATTGATATAGAAAATTTAAGAATGTTAGAATTATTAGTTATTAGACTTAGCAATTTTAGATTCGTACGTTTAGAATTGATATAGGAAATTGAAGAATGTTAGAATTATTAATTATGAATGTTAGAAAATCTAATTAAGATAGTGTTATAAATTTAAGAATGCTAGAAATGTTATCGTATGTTTAAATATTATTATGCATAAGCAATTTTAATGAATTGGATCTGAAATATATACTTACTCTTTTTGTATAGTATGGAGCCAAGAGACGAAGATGCCGAAAATATGATCGAGGGTTTAATCCGCGGGCCCGACGTAGAGCCCGATGTGAGCCAGTGGATGAACGACTCCGGTGAGGGAGATCCGGTGCTCACCCAGGGAGACGACTCCGATGAGGGAGAAGCCGACGGCTCCGATATGGGAGCAGCCGACGGCTCCGGTGGAACCATACAAATTACAAACACCGGCTCCGAGGTGCATATATATATATGTTAATTAATGAAGCATCCGTTGTCTATATACATGTATTAACAGTCTTTATATTTTTAGCCATCCGGTTCAAATATATCAACCGGAAAAAAGACTAAACGAGGCGCAACAAAGAAGTTGAAAGATACAGAAAGATACAGGATCGACACGATCACAGCAGACGGCGCACCCCAGCTTCCCGCTGATGTTGCCCAAAAATTTGTGAAGCAATGCGGAGTGCTAGTTAGAGATCACATCCCGATCACTGTTAATGAGTGGAATGAGCCAAAAGATCCGCGGAAACAAGGAATTTCATATGTCGGCAAAATAGCCAAAGATCATCTTTTCTCAAAGATTTTGGCTAATTTCAACTTACCCGTGCCGGAGGTGGACGAGAATGAAGCGGATGTGACTGAGGCCGATGTTACTAAAATGAAACATGAGATACGGGAAAAGGTCAAAGCGTGGACCCTGAAAAAGATGGCCGAGCAATTCAAAAACTGGAAGAAAAGATTGAATCTTGATTATGTTAAGAAGAACAAGACTCCTGATTTCACTCAAGGGTATGAGAAAATAAAACCCGTATGGGCAGACTTCGTGAAGTACAAGCTGGCAGAGAATGAACTGGAAATGACGAAAACAAATGAGAAAAACGCCGCCAAAAAGGTATATCACCATGTTATGGGGCAAGGTGGCTACAGGGGTTCTAGTCCCAAGTGGGAGATATGGGAGAACAACCTGATTCAGCAGGGGATCACTCCCGAGCCGTTCTTGTGGGTCGAGCGGACAACGTCATGGTTCTACGGGCATGGGGCAGGTTGGACGCCGAAGGAAAAGCAATATATAACCTAAGGCATAAAAAGAGTCGTCCTCTACCCATAGAGAAGCTGAGAGACGCAATAAAGGACGTTAAAGATGGGAAGTTCGTGCCAGATAGAGAGAACGACGAGCTCACACGAGCCCTAGGGAATAAGGAACACGGAGGGCGTACACGAGGCACAAAAGGCACTCCTCCGTGGAGTGTTGCGTTCGACTCCACCAAAAAGTTATACCCAGATAGAAGCCGTCAACGTAAAAAGGACAAGGAGGCAGCTGAAGCAGAGAATCAGGCAAACTGGAGGCGTCAACTTGAAGAAATGGTAAAGCTGACACAGGATGTAGCAAAGAAGCAGCAGGACCAAATTAACACACTTAGCCAGCAGATAGTGTCTACCGGCGCAACAGTACACATGGTAGAAGTTGAAGTCGAGGCTCCCGACGCCGCACATTCTCATCGCAAAAGCAGCGTTGCGTCCACGCAGCTACCGGGTGATGATGCACCGCCGATGATTCACCCGGTGGATGAGATCACGGAAATGACATCCTGTGAGCTCCACGTGAAGGTCGTCAATATAACCATCAAGGCGGTGGCCGGATATGCCTTACCAATTGGCAACGAACCAACTCACCATAGTCTTCCGGTTCCACGGGGCTACGCTGTTGTTGGGGTCGATGAAGTTGTCAACGGATTCGAGCGGGTAAAGCTTGATTTTCCTGAAGGTGAAGACGAAGAGTTGACTGAACTCGGAGAAGCCAAGAACTTGACCGTTCTATGGCTAAAGGAATGCATTGTGCTCACAAATCAGACGACAAAGCCATCGAATCCTCGCCTTTCTCCAGCGCAAAGGTCTCCAGCGCGGTCGTCTTCGCAACGCATGCCGTCTCCGGCGCGGTCGCCTACGCCGTGCACGTCTCCAGCGCGGTCGCCTACGCCGCCGCGTCAGCCCTCTCCGCCCACTAAGTTTCTGCCGAAACGTAAAAAATCACCGAAACGTCAACGGTCACCCCTCCCGAAGGTACCAAAAGAGGTACCCAAGTTACCTTACGACTATACTCCCGAGGAAACCCAGAAAATCGCAAAGGACGAATACGATGCGTGGAAATCAAAGCGGAAGGAGAAGCAAAAGCCAGATTTCTCTGAGACCGAAGAAGAGATAGAACGAGCTTGGAAAATGGTGAAGACTCTTCATCAACCCAAGCCGAGTCTGTCATCTGACTATGACCGCTCTATTCTGAAGTCACACCAGGAAATGGTGCGGTCAACGAAGAGTAGTAGCGCAAGCGGGAAAAAGGGGAAATCAGTTGCTCAACTCGGAGAGCAGAAAAAACAATCCACATCCCCGCTCAAAGTGATTTCCAATACCCAGGTGGGGCCGAGCACTAATATTGCTGATGAGGATATTGATCCGGAGTTTATAACACTGTACGCAGACAAGGCAGCTGATGCGGGTTTGTCCATTGCTGAGTATATGCAAACAGTGAACTACTTCCCCGCAGCTGAATGTACGTACAAATACGAGTACGGGAAGCCTCTTGCCAAACCCGAGGAGATAAAGGATCTACCAACGAAAATGCGAAGAGTGCATAGTTGGTATATGCAAGCCGCTGATGAATCTGAGGACTGGCTATGTCTCAACGTTAAGGACGAGCACTATGGAACTGGAAATGGATATGTTATGATTCAATTTGAGGAATTGTTTCAGTTATACCAGCAGCAGGCCCTCGATAAATCTATCCTTAGTGCCTATTGTCTGTAAGCACTTATTTCTCTAGCTCACCTCATTCAATTGCATATATATATTCATATATATATATATATAGTACACTCATATATTATAATTGCAGAATGAAGATTCTCGAATGCAAAAGAGGTGGAATCTATGATATTGGGTTCATTGATCCAAATATTATTTTTGAAAAGACTCTTCGGCAATCTCCCAAGGATACAGAAAATAATATTCTGAGGGCAATAATATTTAACCAACACCGACGGGAAATACTATTTCCTTACAACTTCAAGTAAGTGTGTTACTCTGTTATAAACATTCTGTTTTCCTTACTCGATGTTCATTGTATAATTGATGAGTTCTGCGTGCGCAGCTTCCACTATATTCTGCTAATCTTCCAAATTGACAAAGGAAAAGTAATTGTAATGGACTCAAAACGTAAACCCCTCTCAATGTGGGCTGACATGCAGGAAATGATCCAGCGGTAATTTCAATCTTTATTAATTTCAGTATTTATATATTGCAATATATCGACTACTTTGTTTCATTTTCGGATATCAAGTAATTACTAACTCCTTTTATTCTTTTTCTTTCTCGGGTAGGGTTTGGAAGAGGTTCATAAAGAAGTCTCCCGGTGAATGGGAAAAACAACTTACATTTGATGTTGTGCAAGTAAGTACTATCTAGATCCCTGCCCATCTCCTTGATTCTAGTGTCGATACCATTATCATGCCTGGTTGATTATTATTTTGATTGAAACAATCTTCTCGTATAGTGCTTGCAACAAGGAGACGGGAATAACTTGTGTGGATACTACGTTTGCGAGTTCATTCGTCAGACCACATCTCCCAAGGGCAGAAATTTAAAGCAACTTCATGTACGTTAGTCGTCAATTCTTCTTATTACTATCTATTTTAGTTACTTAGCTTCATATATTTTAGTGACCACTCTTCTTTATATTAGATCGAACGGCTTCGGGACGGTCTTCTACCTAGGGACCGCATACGAGCAATTCAGGAGGAAATTGCGGGCTTCTTAGATGCAGAGGTCATAAACGTAGATGGAGAGTACCATGCCTCCGGTTGGAACTAAGTTTGATTTTGTAATACACTCCATCGGTCATGTAATATGCTCGATATACTTTGCTTCTGTAATATAAGTGTTTCTTATTCTGCTTTATATACTTATTCACTCGTGCGATCCGGGGGCTCGGTGGAGGGTCCACCGAGGCTCCTCTCTTAGGTCCGGGGTGGGGCCGCCAGGAGGTCTCGGGGACCAAAAAACGGAAATTGTAAATTTCTGCCGCGGCAGAGAAAAGGGCAAAAGCCCTGCCGCGGCAGAAGGGGCATGCATCCCGGGTCGTATTCAGAACCGGGACTAATAGCCCTGGCCAGGTTCCAGCGCTCGGGCCACGTGGTCGGCCCCATTTGTCCCGGGTCCTGCCACAACCGGGACCAATGGGGAGGGGTATTTGTCCCGGATGCCCCGTCCCGGTTGCATAACCGGGACAAATGGGGGCCTACGAACCGGGACTAAAGCCCCTGTTTCCACTAGTGAGTCAGGCATATGTGCTTTTATTGTAAAGAAAATATGATACAATATGAATATATAGTGGCAAACACATTTTTGAATGGGAAACTTCGATTTTAAAAATACACAACACTGAATTAATAGTTATTCGGGTGTATACAGAACATTGAATATTACGATGAAACAACACCGCTCCTCCTTCTGCCCGCTTTAGCTAGCAGCTGCTCCAAAACAATGTCCTCAGGAGGTAGACGAATCCGATCCGGGAGATCAAGATTTAGGGTTTTCCTGGAGAAGCCGGGGAAGGAGACACTGACTCCACTCCACTGACGATGCCTTCATGAAGGTAACGATGCCCCAAGACGGCGCCATCATCTCCCATCAAGGACGGCCTATTTTTGACCGGCAGTCCCGTCTTCCCGTTCTCACCGCCGATCGGAATCGATGGACCAGCGAGCAGGTCGAACCCCCGCCATTAAAAAATCCATGGGCATGAATTAGGGAGGTTGCTCCCACTCCAACAGGACACGTCTAGGCCTAAACCCTAGGTGCCGCCGCCACGACCACGCCCGAGGTGCTACGAGGGAGGACTTTGAACGGTAGCCACCGGCGCGAATCCGGATGGCCTAAAGATCTACGATGTCTCCTCCGCGTGGGGTTGCCCATTAGATACTCGTCACCGCCGGGAGAGGGACGAGGGCGCGAGGATGAGAGCCATGCCCTACCGCCACCATCCTAAGGGAGGGCACAACCTTTGCCGGCCTCCCCTCCGGCGACAACAAGGAGAGGGAGTGGAAGGGGAGGGGCTTGTGGGGGTGGCGGTTAGGGTTTCCCCCTCTTCAAGGAGAGACGGAGGGGGACGGGAGGGGAGAGACTAATAATTTTGAATCTCATCTAGCTCTCCTTGTTTGTCCATGCCACAACAACCATCATTGATGCAATTATTTTTTGGCGAAAGGAGGAAGAATAGATGTGGCGTCATAGTTTGTTCAAGTTTTTTATACGTATGAATGGTAATCTAGAACATATGAATATGGTCTCACCTGTCAATGGAGTTAGGTATGATTATGGAGATCTCACGGTTATGCTTCGAGGGTCCATCCGATTACTGGAAACGATTTTATTTTTCTGTGATTTTCTAGCTCTATTTTCTACCTTTTCTTGGTTTTATTTTATGTACACTTACAAAATATGTATCAAAAATATGATATGTGGGCACACAATTATAGGTTGATTTATGAATCGTGTTTCATTTAAGTACGCTTATGAAGGTTTAACGATGTGATAATTTGAGTTCTTAATTACAATGTAGAACATCTACAGATTTTAATTATTTGTAGTTCCAACTATATTGATTATCTAGTTGAACATTTAATGGTCATCGATGAAAGTAAGAGTCTAACGGGTTGACGGTAAAAAAGATTGGGAAAATTTTAAGGGTATCTCCCTATTTCATATATACCAAGCTACAAATCTAAATTAATAATTTGGTGATCATGATTTCTTATTTTCAATAATATTTGAATTTTTACATATCTTATCATTTTTACATTAGAGTGAAAATTGCCTTATGGTATCGTGTTGTTGCTGCTGTTCACGTTGTTTACTGCGTCTAGTATGTTCGAATTTAGCATGCTAATAGCGGCTTCCGTCCTGATCTATATTTTAGAATTAATCGTGAAAATTATGCCTAATTATTCAACACTAACTCCAGCGTGTTTCTTGTACTGTATCCCCTAGGAACTTAATTAGGAAGATGCTCAGAGAATCATGCAGAGCCGACCACGCCGTGTTAATAATGTACAGAGCGAGGTGCTAAGCATTCATGCGCGCAGCTCGACGTACGTTGCCGTCGAAGTTCAAGGAAGGTGTTTGTCTCATCGGGGCAAGTCGTCGAGCCAAACCTGTCTCCACCATCAACCAGCACACAAAATTCCAAATTAAGGCTAAAAACTCACATATCTAGCGAAGATAGAAAGGCAAACCAATTCGACTAGCTTGCCTTCAAGTCCGCACGGCTTCACGGCCAGACGAAGTTAGCTATCTGCCCCATTCCAATCCAACGACTTTGACATGCATGCTGCCATACCGTGCACTTGAGGAGGAGGACAGGCGCCCAGCATGTCGTGACGTCTACCTATTCTATCCTCTTCTCCCGCGTACGTCGACGATGCATTGCCATCCACACCCCTGCAACCCTCCTATAAAAGCAACGCACGCGACGGTGCTAAGCCCACACCCAAGCTCACGCAAACACAGCTACACAAGGATATCTCCTCGTCAGGCAGCACTGCTCCATATCAGACCCGATCCTCCCGGCTTAGCAATGGCAAAGTGTCTCGCCGTCGCGCTCCTGCTACTGGTGGTGCTCGCGTACTGTGACGGGAGGGAGCTGAGCGACAAGGACGGCGCGCTTGGTGGCGTCGGCGAGGCCAAGGATTTGTTGCCAGGTTTGCCGATCGGTACCGGGACCGGTACCGGCGGTGCCCCTACCGGAACCACTACCATTACCGGCCCGCTGGTGGTGGTTCCTGGGGTCCCTATTGGGCGCCCATGATAATCTCCGGTTCATGTGATGGCTAAACTCACCTAGCGACTTTAGACTTGTGGCCATAACACCGGCCGAAACGAAAACATCAGCGTTTCGCTCATGTCCATGTTCTTAATGAGCGTCTGTATCAACCCGTCTGTATTTCCTTCTACTTCATTCAATTGTCCTTCTGTATTTTCCTTAAGTTCATGTTCTAGTAGTTTTACTAAATACTCTACTTCACAACTTCCTTGATGTGCATCATCAACGTAATAAATACTACTTTATCAGTGTGATCACCTTCTTGGATGGACGTATCAACAGGTTGCGCCATGGGCATGCTACTTTGTCACTCTGAATATCACAAGTCCCAACTCCCACTACTGGAAAATTCAACGCCGCCGAGTATCAAACTGTTTGCCGAGTTCCTCATCACGGGATACTCGGCGAAATAGCCTCGAGGCCGAGAAGGGACCAAGAACACTCGGCGTCCATGAAACACTCGGCATACAATAAGTTCGCCGAGTGTGCCCTGCCATGCACACTCGGCACACTGGCGACACTCGGCATTACGTGCCTCTGCCGAGTGTGCCCTGCTCCCCACACTCGGCAAACAATATACACATCGGCAAATATCTGCAGGGCACTCGGCAAACGCACCCACTCGGCACTTCAGTAGGCCACGTGGCAATTCCGGACCTGTAACCACACTTGCGTACTTTGCCGAGTGTTGCCGTTACGGGGACTCGGCGAAGAATAGTTGTTTTTTTTTTGTTTGTGCTTTGCCGAGTGCCTCCGTTACGGAGACTCGGCGTACATATTGCCACCAAAATATTTTGCTTCGCGCAATTTCTTCCCGCCCCCAGTTTTAAACTTTGCCGAGTGTCCCTGGAAGGGATACTCGGCATACATATTGCCACCACAATTTTCGCTTCGCGCCACTTCTCCCCGCCCCCTAGTTTGAAACTTTGCCGAGTGCCTGCCAGTTGATACTCGGCATACACATTGGCACCAAACATTTTGGTTCGCGCCATTGGTTCCCGCCCCCAGTTTGGAACTTTGCCGAGTGTCTTGTAGTCTCATACTCGGCAAAGAAGTGAAAGAAGCACACAATCCGTGTGCACACATTGGATCCAACGGCTCACAATCACTTGAAAGATCCGACGGCTCGGAAGACCTCGAAGAAAACACACGATCCGTGTGCTTCTTCCCTCCATTTCTCACTATATAAACACACATGCATCTAGCTTGGTTAGCACATATCTACAACCCAGCATTCTTCCATTTCTTCGCGCCAACTCTTCCATGTCTTCCACCGTACCCACTATAACCTGCTCGGAGGCGGAGGAGCTCTGCGCCTCGAACTACCCCTGCCCTCCCGGGTACGGCGTCCCCGCCGGGTGGATGCTGAGCGCCGGAGGCGTGCCGGTCCCTCCCGTCCCTCGAGGTCTGGCGCGCCGGGCGGCCATCACGAACCACTACTACTTCGAGCTGACACCGGCGCAGCGGACGTATCCCCAATGGGATCCCAACTACCGCGCAGGTTGGGACGTCTTCTTCTTCAATCGGCGTGAGAGGGCGCTCGCAAGATACGAGGGGGACGGCCCGCCTCCTTCGAACTTCAACGAGGCTGGTCGTCGGCTGTGGTGGCGCGGCCGGACTCTCCAGGGCGTCATGAACTACATAAGGAACGGCGATAACCCCCGCCTGCGCTACCCGCAGTCCAGGCGTGCTCCCCCATCGACATTTCAGCCCCCATCCGACGACAGCGACGACGGCGGTGGCGACTTCGACGACTACGAGTACATGTATTATACGCCTAGTCAGGAGTATGACTAGACCTGAGCCACAAGATGGCTGGGACAAATGGTTTGTCCATGTATCCTAGAATGTTTAGATCCACTGTCGTGTATCCCTTTTCCTTGGAATTTCAATCTAGTCGTAAAATTCAAAAATAATCGTAGTGGTGTGTGTTCAAGTGTCATGTTAGGGCATCTCCAGCCGTCCCCCCCAGAGCCCCCCCAAGGGGCTTTTTTCGCGGCGGAAGCGGCGAATAGCGCCGCTTCTTCACCACTCGGCCCCCCCAGAGGCCCAGCCAGGCTATAAAAACGGTGCCCGCGCCCTCCCCGTACGCACATTCTCGACTCCTCCTCGCCGTTCTTTCTCCACCTTCGAACCCCGCCGCAATGGAGAACCTCTGGGAGGCGTGGCCCGAGAGCGACGACGACGAGCTGCAGCCAGCGCAGCGAGCTGCACCGGAGCCGCAGGTGGTGGCGCCGGAGCCGGTGGCGCCGGAGCAGCCACCCGAGTACGACGAGGCGCGCGAAGCACGGCGGGCTGCCCGCCACTGGAGGCGCGAGGTGAGGAGGCAGCCGGTGTGGCCCGAGCAGCACGCCGGGCTGCACTCGTTCGAGACCTCGCAGAACGAGGACGCGTACCGCGAGGTGCGCGGCGTCCTCGAGCAGGCCGCGGCGGCGGCGGAGGCAGCCGCCGTTCGTGCCTCCCTGGAGACGCACCAGCGGGAGGAGGCGGCGCGAGCGGTGCGCCGCCAGATGGCCCGGCGGGCTGCCTCCGTCGAGCAGGAGGGCGTCATCGCCCTCTACGAGGCGCAGCGGCAGGCGGCGCTGCAGAGTGAGCGGCGGCGCAACCGCCCGCCCTCTGAGCAGGCGCAGCTGCACCGGCTGCGCCTGCAGGCCCGAGCGGAGCGGGCGGAGCAGCGCCGTCTCGCCGCGGCGAGCCAGGACGGAGCTGGACCCTCCAACCAGCACCGCCACGACGAAGACGACGAAGCGTAGACGTAGGCGTAGTCATCGCGTAGTATCCGCTGTTTTTAGTTTAAATTTATCGTTTTAGCTTTAAATTCGCGCCGAATATGTACGCAGTTTCAAATTTCAATAAAATTTCGACTAGTTTTTCAAATGCGTTTGTTTGGGGAGTTTCGGGGTGTGAGCATTGGTTTAGGTGGGATACCGATGCTCCGGATCCCCTCTACGTGAGATACACTAGCCCCGGTGTAGAAAAAGACGGAACCGGCGTCTAGCCCCCTCTGCGTGAGCCGGAAGTGGGTAGCAAAGTGGAACTAGTTGCTTGGTTGTGTCATGTTAGGCCCAAGGAACACCCTTGACAATGGTAGGGCCCACCTACTTGCAAGATTCCCCCCGTTACGTCAGATCCGGGAGCTTCGGGGTGTGAGCAGTCCTGGAACCCGCGAGAGAGAATCCGACGTCGGTGAGGCCCCGGCACAGAGAGTGATGGTATCTTTGGCACCCAACACCCATGATACAATCTAACACACATGTCATGGCAAAGCATTGGTTTAGGTGGGATCCCGACGCTCCGGATCCCCTCTACGTGAGATACACTAGCCCCGGTTTAGAAAAAGACGGAACCGGCGTCTAGCCTCCTCTGCGTGAGCCGGAAGTGGGTAGCAAAGTGGAACTAGTTGCTTGGTTGTGTCATGTTAGGCCCAAGGAACACCCTTGACAATGGTAGGGCCCACCTACTTGCAAGATTCCCCCCGTTACGTCAGATCCGGGAGCTTCGGGGTGTGAGCAGTCCTGGAACCCGCGAGAGAGAATCCGACGTCGGTGAGGCCCCGGCACAGAGAGTGATGGTATCTTTGTCACCCAACACCCATGATACAATCTAACACACATGGCATGGCAAATCATTGGTTTAGGTGGGATCCCGATGCTCCGGGTCCCCTCTCCGGAGATACACTAGCCCCGGTGTAGAAAAAGACGGAACCGGCGTCTAGCCCCCTCTGCGTGAGCCGGAAGTGGGTAGCAAAGTGGAACTAGTTGCTTGGTTGTGTCATGTTAGGCCCAAGGAACACCCTTGACAATGGTAGGGCCCACCTACTTGCAAGATTCCCCCCGTTACGTCAGATCCGGGAGCTTCGGGGTGTGAGCAGTCCTGGAACCCGCGAGAGAGAATCCGACGTCGGTGAGGCCCCGGCACAGAGAGTGATGGTATCTTTGGCACCCAACACCCATGATACAATCTAACACACATGGCATGGCAAAGCATTGGTTTAGGTGGGATCCCGACGCTCCGGATCCCCTCTACGGAGATACCCTAGCCCCGGTGTAGAAAAAGACGGAACTGAAGGGGAACGTAGCATAGAAAACAAAAATTTTCCTACGCGAGAGATACCTGAAAGGCCAAGATCTAATCTAGGAGACGAAGTGCAACGGGCAACAAGAGGGTTAAGGAGAACACATACCCTCGAAGACTCAAAGTGGTACGAGATCAAATCTCGTTGTTGGCATAGTCGTACTCACACCGATCCCGATAGCGAGAAGATGGCACCGCAATCCGGCGGTGCATCCGTGATCGGTCACACGTACGGTTGATGACGACCTCCGTTCCCTCGTTCCAGCGGGGCGCGGAAGTAGAGGATCCCTCGGAACTCCAGCAGCACGACGGCGTGGTGTGGTGGAGAAAAACATTGCTCAGGGCTTCGCCAAGCGCACGAACAAGTGGTGGAGCAGCGGCAGGAGGGAGGAAGAGATGGCACAAGTGTGTGTAGTGTGAGAGGGAGCTCTCACCCCTCCTTTTATAGGAGGGGATGGCAGCCACGAATTTTTGGCTGCCTCCACCTCTCCCTCATCATGTGAGTGGAGTCTCCACTCAACCCACTCATTCTTCCATGAATTCCCACTCAAAATCCCAAGGGTTTTCTTTAATAAATAAATAAAACAATTTTATTTCTTTATTTTAATATTTGTTAATTCCATTAACAAACATTAACATATAACCCCTTGAGTTAGTTGTTAAATCTATTAACAACCATTTGATAAGAATCCCCTTGAACTATTTCAAAATTACTCGAAACAATTTCGGTGACTATTTCAATATTCCCCGAAACAATTTCGGTGCTGTCCAAACTTTTCTCCGATATTCCGTATCCTCTCAAATGCGTCATCGAACCTTAAGTGTGTCACCCTACGGTTCGCGAATAAGATAGACATGATCGAGACTACTCTCCGATCAATAATCAACAGCGGGATCTGGAGATCCGTGATGACTCCTATATATTCAACGATGACTCTCGTGATCGTGTGAACCAACAACGCCGTGAACTATTCCCTTTGTCTCGCGATATTTTACTTGTCCGAGATTCGATCATTGGTATCAACCATACCTTGTTCAATCTCGTTACCGACAAGTACTCTTTTCTCGTTCCCGTGATATAACATCCTTTGTGATCATATCACGTGCTTGCAAGCGGTTTCGATGTGATATCACCGAGAGGGCCCAGAGTATATCTCTCCGTCATTTGGATGGACAAATCCCACTCTTGATCCATGATCCTCAACTAATACTTTACGAATACTTAACGACACCTTTATAGTCACCCTGTTACGGTGTGACGTTTGATGCCATCAAAGCACTCTTCTGGTATCAGTGATTGACATGATCTCATGGTCTAAGGAATAAGTTACTTCGTATGTTTGATATAACAATGTAAACTAAATGACTTGATCGCATTGCTATATTATCTTTGGGTATATGTTCATCACATCATTCTTCTAATGACATGACCCCGTTATTAATAACATCCAATGTTCATGATCAGGAAACCTTGATCATCTATTAATCAACGAGCTAGTTAAAAGAGAGGCTTTACTAGGAACCATTGTTTGTTTATTAAGCACACATGTATCAACGTTTCCGGTTAATACAATTCTAGCATGAGAAATAAACATTCATCATAAACAAGGAATAAGATAATAACCATTTTATTATTGCCTCTCGGGCATATTCCCTTCAGTCTCCCACTTGCACTAGAGTCAATAATCTAGTCTGTAAGCACTTTAACACATATGGCGTACCAGTGTTATTACCATGCTTCGCATGCGGTAAACATCATCAAAAAGATCTGAACTGTTCAGGTCCTATTGTATTTGCATGTTCTTTGCGTCTACACGCATCACTCATTCTCTAATGAGATGGCTTTGTATATATATAGTCAATTCGTGAAAACTTAATTCCTCAGCTTAAACTGATGTCACTAACATTGTGAAAATGTAGCTTCATAGTGTTAGCATTCTTGGAAACTCACCAAGTTCCGGTGATACCTTAATTCCTCAGCTTAAACTGATGTTACTAACATTGTGAAAATGTAGCTTCATAGTTTCAGCATTCTTGGAAATTCACCAAGTTCAATAAAGAACTCCTTGACACAAAATACGCTTATAATTAGTTGTCAACACAACGATATACTTTAGCCTTTGTTGTAGTATCTGTCACAATATTTTAATTTTGAAACTCTTTCAAATCCAGCATGGAACTTTCTTCCATCCTATTGTGCTACCCTTCATCACATATTTTAATTGAGATAAAATTACTTGAATAAATGACAAGACTATTAGTGTAACATATTACAACTATTATTTTGTCATTACTATATAGGAAAACATATCCTTAGCATTTCTAAAATGACACAAGGATCTCTCCCACTGTTGTCTAATCATCATATGAATTATCCTACTATAACATTTTATAGCATAGGACTCATCTGGTTGTGTACATAGCATGGAAACATGACTTAGAAATCTCAATTTCAATGATGCTCATCATGTGTCAAAACACATGAATCTTGCTCAATTATTTTCCATGTGACAAGAACTCCTTCTTATCAATTTTATATTGACTTACTTCAATATTTCATCTATGTAATTTGGCTTTAATCATATCAGGCGCTTCAATCCATCTTTTATAGATATCGATGCCCAATATCTTCTAAGCCTTTCATCAATATGAAATCTTAACCGTGTTAATTTAAAATACATATTTTCCAATCAACCATATGTCATCTACATAAAGTATTGGAAATATGTCATAACGCTCCCACTTAATTTCTTGTAACTCTACAAGCATCTTTATCATTCATGATGGAATCAAACTCTTTTGATAACTTCATTAAGGTAAAGATTTCAACTTCGTTATGCTCACTTCAACCATTGAAGTGCGCATGCCTTTCTAGCAACCTTTTGAATTTTACAAAACTCTCAGACTGTGTCAAGTACACATCCTTGAACAAACTTCCTCGAGAGGAGAATTGGTTTTGTTATTCAACATCCATATCATAATATGTAACTTTGCTAGAACTATCTGCAAAGACTAAGCATCACTACGGAAGATCAAAATCTTGTAGTAGTGAACTCTTTGAACTTCGTCGAAAACAACTTTTCGATAAGTATCCATGTCTTTGTCGCTATATAGACCCTTTTGCTATCGTTAGGCATCATTCCTATTGAAAGGACTACCAAGTCACATACTTGATATTCATACAAGGATACTATGGCAATTTATAATGACTCATAGTCAATTTTACGAAGTCAGTGCCCATCATTTGCTTCCTTTATAAGGTCCAGGTCCTTTGTTGTCAAAACAACACTTTATACTTAAACCACAAGTTGTTCAAAGTACAAAGTTTTTGGACTTTTCTGGTACAGTTCGCAAACTCATTTGAAGTATCTACAACATTTGTAGTGTCTTCTACTTAGTCAAAATAGTAAACCCCGGAACAACTTCCAGTGCTGCGCTACTCTTGACATGATAACGGAGATTCTGTAATCTTGTTGAGTTTGTACCGTGCTCCCACTCACTTGTTTCGCAAGAACTACTTTCTCGAGAAATCAACCCTTTCTGACAAACAACATTTGTCTTTTGGTTCGGTGATAGGATAAATACCCAATGTTTTATTTGGGATAACCTTATAAACATATATTTATCCTATTTTGGTTGTAAACATTTTACACATGCTATGCATACCAAAACTTAAGAAAAATGACAATTCAGGTCATTACCCAAACCATATCTTATATGTTGTCAATTTCAACGGATCATGATGGTGCTCTTTTCAGTGTAAAAGCGGTTGTCCTTAATGTATAAACTACAAACATATAATGGCAATTTTATTAATCTTACCATGTCAAACAGGGTTTGATTTTGTCTTTTGAATACTCCAATCTAATGTGGGGTATTCGAGAAGTATAAGTTGTAGAACAATTTTGCAACTTCTCAGATGTTTTGCTAAACTTGTAACTCAAACTTTATCCTTTATGATCCAATCATAAAAACTTGATTATCTTGTTACATTGATTTTAACTTCATATTAACAACCTTTTGAACCAATTCAAAATGTCAAACTCTGTTCCCTTTAAATAGATATACTCACATATCTACTTAAATCATCGACAGAATTTTATGAAGGAAAAATTAATCCACCATACATGACTACACATAATGGACTATATACATCAATATGTATAATCTCCACTAAATTAGTCGTCCATTCTACTTTGGCCTAAGAACGGAATTCTAGTCATCTTTTGGAAGAGGTCTCACAAGCGTCAATAAAATGACTCCGGAAGTCCATCAATATGGAGTTCCTTCATGTTTTCCTTTCCGATATGAACTAAAATGGTGGTGTCACAATTTAAGTGAAACTCTTCAACGTCTTGCAACGTTTAGCATTTAGTCTTATAGATGTTTACTTTACCAACATGATTTATATTAACATATCCATCAATTATGGAATATGATCATAGTTTGAACAATCTCATTTGTTCTCACAAAAGACTAGAACAAAATAACAAATTATTAAGTTCTTCAAATAAATCTTGACTGGTTGGTTCGATACGACAATGAACACAATAACACTTTATTTATGTTCTTGTCATAATCGATTCCACATCTATTACTAGTTCCTTTTAGGCCCTTGTATTTATTTCATTGCGTTGCTTTGTATGACAACTCATACCAACCAATGTGGTATCAAAATACCAAAAATACTTTGTTAACTAGTAATACATCTATATCTTGTATATCAAGTATATACTCCTGAGCTGGACTTTTCCAGTTATCTTCTTTTCTGCCATATATCTATTTGTAATTCTATTTTCAATATTCCCTTTCCTTTATAGAAGAATCATTCAACATCAAACAATGCTAGTCTTACTAGCTCATTTTCTTTGGCGTGTTAGTCATGTACTATCACCCATTGAGTCATACTTTGAGTTTGATTGTTCTACTAATATCACCATATTAATAGCATTCTTCTAGATTCCACTCTTAGCATTTTCCAAGTAAGGTAAACTACTTTACCCATACTTCTAATCCATCCCATCATAACAATTTTATGATTAAGCTATTATAGCTCGAAGGAAGGAATTTAGAGGATAATTTTTAGCATCCAATTTCTTGGAATATTCAAACGCCTAGCGTCTTCAATCATTGCATATATTCAGATAATATAAGCAAACATTGTCACGCTAAATTATACTCAGTCATGTTGCCACAAATAAGTTTCTAGATATCAATATATCTTTCACTTGATTGTTTCTGAAAACAACTCTTTTCAGTCCCTAAATCACCTTGATCAACAAAACATTCTTTTGAAGATAAAGTAATACGGAAGCAACCATGACTCTGGATTCTAAGTAGGAATTATTTGCTCTCTAGATTAATCAATCATTAACCACATGGAGCTAGGTAGGAAATACCAAAAATTTACAATAGGACTCAATTTTAAATTTCACTAATACGGTACCAATCTTAAATGGTATTTACCAGATCATAACAGTTATATCTCAATTAACAATCTAAGTGTAAGATAGTTATGAGGATGCCAATGACTACTACAAGTTATGCAAATTCACTTTGATTTGTTGTTCATGATAAATAAGTTCAAGTTAATTCAATTTAAGCCATGAACTCCCACTCAAAAACAACATCCCTCTTAGTCGTCTTTAGTGATTACACGAACCAAATTCACTACAACAAAACCGATCATCACGTGAGATGATGTAGCTTCAAAGGCGAACATCGACATGTTCATCATATCATCCATATGACTCATGCTTTACCTTTCGGTTACGTGTTCCGAGGCCATGTCTGTACATGCTAGGCTCGCCAAGTAGAACCGTAGTATTGCGTGTGTTTCAAGGCCATGTCTGTACATGCTAGGCTTGAAAACACCCGTTGTATGCGAACGTTGAGTCTATCACACCCGATCATCACGTGGTGTCTCGAAACGACGAACTTTCTTAACGGTGCATACTTAAGGAAGAACACATTATTATCTTGATATTAAGTGAGAGGGATCATCTTATAATGCTACCAACGTTATCTAAGCAAAACAAGATGCATAAAAAGGATCAACATCACAGACATCACATGAAAGGATAACGTGATATGATATGGTCCTTCTTGCACTTGATCTCCATCATGTGCATTATGGTATGATCTCAATCATTCCACCGGCGTGGTACCAAGTACCACGGTACCCCAAACTTGTTTGTCCATCAATAAGAAGACAACCATATGGATACCTTACGGTATATCAATAATTTACAAAATAGATCATCTCATAATCAAATTTGTAATATTGACCATATCACATCACATGCCCAGCAAAAACTAGTTAGACGCTTCTAATTTATTTTTGCATATTTTACATGGCTTAGGGCTTTCGAGGATAGAACCGTTCATACCTACGAACATCAACCACAACGTTGATAAACACATTTTTAACAACCCTTCATAGATTAGATCTTAACTATAGTAGGAGAAACAGACACCCGCAAGCCACTTATGCAATACAAGTTGCATGTCAGTTGTGGAACAAGTCTCATGTACGTGGACATGTAAGGTTAGTCCGGGCCGCTTCATCCCACTATGCCACTAAGATCATAAAATAATCAAGGAGGTAATAACATGATCATCAACGCCCACATACACCTATGTGTTCTACCCGTACAAAACATCTACGCATAGATCTGGCTCTGATACCACTGAAGGGGAACGTAGCATAGAAAACAAAAAATTTCCTACGCGAGAGATACCTGAAAGGCCAAGATCTAATCTAGGAGACGAAGTGCAACGGGCAACAAGAGGGTTAAGGAGAACACATACCCTCGAAGACTCAAAGTGGTACGAGATCAAATCTCGTTGTTGGCATAGTCGTACTCACACCGATCCCGATAGCGAGAAGATGGCACTGCAATCCGGCGGTGCATCCGTGATCGGTCACACGTACGGTTGATGACGACCTCCGTTCCCTCGTTCCAGCGGGGCGCGGAAGTAGAGGATCCCTCGGAACTCCAGCAGCACGACGGCGTGGTGTGGTGGAGAAAAACATTGCTCAGGGCTTCGCCAAGCGCACGAACAAGTGGTGGAGCAGCGGCAGGAGGGAGGAAGAGATGGCACAAGTGTGTGTAGTGTGAGAGGGAGCTCTCACCCCTCCTTTTATAGGAGGGGATGGCAGCCACGAATTTTTGGCTGCCTCCACCTCTCCCTCATCATGTGAGTGGAGTCTCCACTCAACCCACTCATTCTTCCATGAATTCCCACTCAAAATCCCAAGGGTTTTCTTTAATAAATAAATAAAACAATTTTATTTCTTTATTTTAATATTTGTTAATTCCATTAACAAACATTAACATATAACCCCTTGAGTTAGTTGTTAAATCTATTAACAACCATTTGATAAGAATCCCCTTGAACTATTTCAAAATTACTCGAAACAATTTCGGTGACTATTTCAATATTCCCCGAAACAATTTCGGTGCTGTCCAAACTTTTCTCCGATATTCCGTATCCTCTCAAATGCGTCATCGAACCTTAAGTGTGTCACCCTACGGTTCGCGAATAAGATAGACATGATCGAGACTACTCTCCGATCAATAATCAACAGCGGGATCTGGAGATCCGTGATGACTCCTATATATTCAACGATGACTCTCGTGATCGTGTGAACCAACAACGCCGTGAACTATTCCCTTTGTCTCGCGATATTTTACTTGTCCGAGATTCGATCATTGGTATCAACCATACCTTGTTCAATCTCGTTACCGACAAGTACTCTTTTCTCGTTCCCGTGATATAACATCCTTTGTGATCATATCACGTGCTTGCA
Organism: Alopecurus myosuroides; assembly: GCA_028641055.1. Taxonomy (NCBI): domain Eukaryota; kingdom Viridiplantae; phylum Streptophyta; class Magnoliopsida; order Poales; family Poaceae; genus Alopecurus; species Alopecurus myosuroides. The sequence continues at coordinate 112,760,336 of CM054059.1, read as the reverse complement.
AGCGGTTTCGATGTGATATCACCGAGAGGGCCCAGAGTATATCTCTCCGTCATTTGGATGGACAAATCCCACTCTTGATCCATGATCCTCAACTAATACTTTACGAATACTTAACGACACCTTTATAGTCACCCTGTTACGGTGTGACGTTTGATGCCATCAAAGCACTCTTCTGGTATCAGTGATTGACATGATCTCATGGTCTAAGGAATAAGTTACTTCGTATGTTTGATATAACAATGTAAACTAAATGACTTGATCGCATTGCTATATTATCTTTGGGTATATGTTCATCACATCATTCTTCTAATGACATGACCCCGTTATTAATAACATCCAATGTTCATGATCAGGAAACCTTGATCATCTATTAATCAACGAGCTAGTTAAAAGAGAGGCTTTACTAGGAACCATTGTTTGTTTATTAAGCACACATGTATCAACGTTTCCGGTTAATACAATTCTAGCATGAGAAATAAACATTCATCATAAACAAGGAATAAGATAATAACCATTTTATTATTGCCTCTCGGGCATATTCCCTTCAGGAACCGGCGTCTAGCCCCCTCTGCGTGAGCCGGAAGTGGGTAGCAAAGTGGAACTAGTTGCTTGGTTGTGTCATGTTAGGACCAAGGAACACCCTTGACAATGGTAGGGCCCACCTACTTGCAAGATTCCCCCCGTTACGTCAGATCCGGGAGCTTCGGGGTGTGAGCAGTCCTGGAACCCGCGAGAGAGAATCCGACGTCGGTGAGGCCCCGGCACAGAGAGTGATGGTATCTTTGGCACCCAACACCCATGATACAATCTAACACACATGGCATGGCAAAGCATTGGTTTAGGTGGGATCCCGACGCTCCGGATCCCCTCTACGTGAGATACACTAGCCCCGGTGTAGAAAAAGACGGAACCGGCGTCTAGCCCCCTCTGCGTGAGCCGGAAGTGGGTAGCAAAGTGGAACTAGTTGCTTGGTTGTGTCATGTTAGGCCCAAGGAACACCCTTGACAATGGTAGGGCCCACCTACTTGCAAGATTCCCCCCGTTACGTCAGATCCGGGAGCTTCGGGGTGTGAGCAGTCCTGGAACCCGCGAGAGAGAATCCGACGTCGGTGAGGCCCCGGCACAGAGAGTGATGGTATCTTTGTCACCCAACACCCATGATACAATCTAACACACATGGCATGGCAAATCATTGGTTTAGGTGGGATCCCGATGCTCCGGGTCCCCTCTCCGGAGATACACTAGCCCCGGTGTAGAAAAAGACGGAACCGGCGTCTAGCCCCCTCTGCGTGAGCCGGAAGTGGGTAGCAAAGTGGAACTAGTTGCTTGGTTGTGTCATGTTAGGCCCAAGGAACACCCTTGACAATGGTAGGGCCCACCTACTTGCAAGATTCCCCCCGTTACGTCAGATCCGGGAGCTTCGGGGTGTGAGCAGTCCTGGAACCCGCGAGAGAGAATCCGACGTCGGTGAGGCCCCGGCACAGAGAGTGATGGTATATTTGGCACCCAACACCCATGATACAATCTAACACACATGGCATGGCAAAGCATTGGTTTAGGTGGGATCCCGACGCTCCGGATCCCCTCTACGGAGATACCCTAGCCCCGGTGTAGAAAAAGACGGAACCGGCGTCTAGCCCCCTCTGCGTGAGCCGGAAGTGGGTAGCAAAGTGGAACTAGTTGCTTGGTTGTGTCATGTTAGGACCAAGGAACACCCTTGACAATGGTAGGGCCCACCTACTTGCAAGATTCCCCCCGTTACGTCAGATCCGGGAGCTTCGGGGTGTGAGCAGTCCTGGAACCCGCGAGAGAGAATCCAACGTCGGTGAGGCCCCGGCACAGAGAGTGATGGTATCTTTGGCACCCAACACCCATGATACAATCTAACACACATGGCATGTCAAAGAATTGGTTTAGGTGGGATACCGATGTCCGGATCCCCTCTACGTGAGATACACTAGCCCCGGTGTAGAAAAAGACGGAACCGGCGTCTAGCCCCCTCTGCGTGAGCCGGAAGTGGGTAGCAAAGTGGAACTAGTTGCTTGGTTGTGTCATGTTAGGCCCAAGGAACACCCTTGACAATGGTAGGGCCCACATACTTGCAAGATTCCCCCCGTTACGTCAGATCCGGGAGCTTCGGGGTGTGAGCAGTCCTGGAACCCGCGAGAGAGAATCCGACGTCGGTGAGGCCCCGGCACAGAGAGTGATGGTATCTTTGTCACCCAACACCCATGATACAATCTAACACACATGGCATGGCAAATCATTGGTTTAGGTGGGATCCCGATGCTCCGGGTCCCCTCTCCGGAGATACACTAGCCCCGGTGTAGAAAAAGACGGAACCGGCGTCTAGCCCCCTCTGCGTGAGCCGGAAGTGGGTAGCAAAGTGGAACTAGTTGCTTGGTTGTGTCATGTTAGGCCCAAGGAACACCCTTGACAATGGTAGGGCCCACCTACTTGCAAGATTCCCCCCGTTACGTCAGATCCGGGAGCTTCGGGGTGTGAGCAGTCCTGGAACCCGCGAGAGAGAATCCGACGTCGGTGAGGCCCCGGCACAGAGAGTGATGGTATCTTTGTCACCCAACACCCATGATACAATCTAACACACATGGCATGGAAAATCATTGGTTTAGGTGGGATCCCGATGCTCCGGGTCCCCTCTCCGGAGATACACTAGCCCCGGTGTAGAAAAAGACGGAACCGGCGTCTAGCCCCCTCTGTGTGAGCCGGAAGTGGGTAGCAAAGTGGAACTAGTTGCTTGGTTGTGTCATGTTAGGCCCAAGGAACACCCTTGACAATGGTAGGGCCCACCTACTTGCAAGATTCCCCCCGTTACGTCAGATCCGGGAGCTTCGGGGTGTGAGCAGTCCTGGAACCCGCGAGAGAGAATCCGACGTCGGTGAGGCCCCGGCACAGAGAGTGATGGTATCTTTGGCACCCAACACCCATGATACAATCTAACACACATGGCATGGCAAAGCATTGGTTTAGGTGTGATCCCGACGCTCCGGATCCCCTCTACGGAGATACCCTAGCCCCGGTGTAGAAAAAGACGGAACCGGCGTCTAGCCCCCTCTGCGTGAGCCGGAAGTGGGTAGCAAAGTGGAACTAGTTGCTTGGTTGTGTCATGTTAGGACCAAGGAACACCCTTGACAATGGTAGGGCCCACCTACTTGCAAGATTCCCCCCGTTACGTCAGATCCGGGAGCTTCGGGGTGTGAGCAGTCCTGGAACCCGCGAGAGAGAATCCGACGTCGGTGAGGCCCCGGCACAGAGAGTGATGGTATCTTTGGCACCCAACACCCATGATACAATCTAACACACATGGCATGGCAAAGCATTGGTTTAGGTGGGATACCGATGCTCCGGATCCCCTCTACGTGAGATACACTAGCCCTGGTGTAGAAAAAGACGGAACCGGCGTCTAGCCCCCTCTGCGTGAGCCGGAAGTGGGTAGCAAAGTGGAACTAGTTGCTTGGTTGTGTCATGTTAGGCCCAAGGAACACCCTTGACAATGGTAGGGCCCACCTACTTGCAAGATTCCCCCCGTTACGTCAGATCCGGGAGCTTCGGGGTGTGAGCAGTCCTGGAACCCGCGAGAGAGAATCCGACGTCGGTGAGGTCCCGGCACAGAGAGTGATGGTATCTTTGTCACCCAACACCCATGATACAATCTAACACACATGGCATGGCAAATCATTGGTTTAGGTGGGATCCCGATGCTCCGGGTCCCCTCTCCGGAGATACACTAGCCCCGGTGTAGAAAAAGACGGAACCGACGTCTAGCCCCCTCTGCGTGAGCCGGAAGTGGGTAGCAAAGTGGAACTAGTTGCTTGGTTGTGTCATGTTAGGCCCAAGGAACACCCTTGACAATGGTAGGGCCCACCTACTTGCAAGATTCCCCCCGTTACGTCAGATCCGGGAGCTTCGGGGTGTGAGCAGTCCTGGAACCCGCGAGAGAGAATCCGACGTCGGTGAGGCCCCGGCACAGAGAGTGATGGTATCTTTGTCACCCAACACCCATGATACAATCTAACACACATGGCATGGCAAATCATTGGTTTAGGTGGGATCCCGATGCTCCGGGTCCCCTCTCCGGAGATACACTAGCCCCGGTGTAGAAAAAGACGGAACCGACGTCTAGCCCCCTCTGCGTGAGCCGGAAGTGGGTAGCAAAGTGGAACTAGTTGCTTGGTTGTGTCATGTTAGGCCCAAGGAACACCCTTGACAATGGTAGGGCCCACCTACTTGCAAGATTCCCCCCGTTACGTCAGATCCGGGAGCTTCGGGGTGTGAGCAGTCCTGGAACCCGCGAGAGAGAATCCGACGTCGGTGAGGCCCCGGCACAGAGAGTGATGGTATCTTTGGCACCCAACACCCATGATACAATCTAACACACATGGCATGGCAAAGCATTTGTTTAGGTGGGATCCCGACGCTCCGGATCCCCTCTACGGAGATACCCTAGCCCCGGTGTAGAAAAAGACGGAACCGACGTCTAGCCCCCTCTGCGTGAGCCGGAAGTGGGTAGCAAAGTGGAACTAGTTGCTTGGTTGTGTCATGTTAGGACCAAGGAACACCCTTGACAATGGTAGGGCCCACCTACTTGCAAGATTCCCCCCGTTACGTCAGATCTGGGAGCTTCGGGGTGTGAGCAGTCCTGGAACCCGCGAGAGAGAATCCGACGTCGGTGAGGCCCCGGCACAGAGAGTGATGGTATCTTTGGCACCCAACACCCATGATACAATCTAACACACATGGCATGGAAAAGCATTGGTTTAGGTGGGATCCCGACGCTCCGGATCCCCTCTACGTGAGATACACTAGCCCCGGTGTAGAAAAAGACGGAACCGGCGTCTAGCCCCCTCTGCGTGAGCCGGAAGTGGGTAGCAAAGTGGAACTAGTTGCTTGGTTGTGTCATGTTAGGACCAAGGAACACCCTTGACAATGGTAGGGACCACCTACTTGCAAGATTCCCCCCGTTACGTCAGATCCGGGAGCTTCGGGGTGTGAGCAGTCCTGGAACCCGCGAGAGAGAATCCGACGTCGGTGAGGCCCCGGCACAGAGAGTGATGGTATCTTTGGCACCCAACACCCATGATACAATCTAACACACATGGCATGGCAAAGCATTGGTTTAGGTGGGATACCGACGCTCCGGATCCCCTCTACGTGAGATACACTAGCCCCGGTGTAGAAAAAGACGGAACCGGCGTCTAGCCCCCTCTGCGTGAGCCGGAAGTGGGTAGCAAAGTGGAACTAGTTGCTTGGTTGTGTCATGTTAGGCCCAAGGAACACCCTTGACAATGGTAGGGCCCACCTACTTGCAAGATTCCCCCCGTTACGTCAGATCCGGGAGTTTCGGGGTGTGAGCAGTCCTGGAACCCGCGAGAGAGAATCCGACGTCGGTGAGGCCCCGACACAGAGAGTGATGGTATCTTTGGCACCCAACACCCATGATACAATCTAACACACATGGCATGGCACAGAAACACTCGGCAAACACCGTTGCCAGGGGCCAGCCTGGGCGCCTGGAGGGAGTCATTGCCGAGTGTAACACTCGGCGAACAAGGGACACGTGGCTGGCCAGGGTGGCTCCTCTGGATGCCTATACGCCGAGTCTCGGCACTCGGCAAACATAGGGGCCGCCGAGTCATTGTTTGGCACTCGGCACACTTTGTTGCCGAGCGATTCCAAGAAGGCACTCGGCAACTGGATGAACACGTGGCGCTCCGCGGTAGCTCCTCTGGTCACCGCTACGCCGAGTATTACACTCGGCAAAGCGGGCACACGTGGCGCTCCGTCGTGGCTCCTCTCGTCATCACTACGCCGAGTGTGACACTCGGCAAAGCGGGCACACGTGGCGTTCCCTGGTGGCTCCTCTGGTCATCGCTACGCCGAGTGTTACACTCGGCAAAGTGGAACACGTGGCGGCTTGCTGGTTCCCACGGTGAAATTATTTCGCCGAGTGTCTTGGATACGAACACTCGGCAAAAGTTTACGGTCCGTTCTGTTGTGGACTTGGACGTGGGCTGTCAGAACTTTTTTTCGCCGAGTGTGGCTGTAAAAGACTCGGCGAAGATGTCGCCGAGCAGCCCGTGCTTTGGCACTCGGCGTACTCGCTTTTGCCGAGCTAATGTACGCCGAGTCCCGTACGCCGAGTCTAATACTCGGCAAAGATACTGCCGAGTATTTTCTCTCTTTCGCCGTGTATTTATGATACTCGGCGAAGTATGGAATTCCAGTAGTGTCCACAGTTGTTCAAAATCCGGAGCTCTGAAATTATTTTTCACTTTAACATTACCAGCGCTATATGAGCGCCTTACCACGTCGTCTCTACATGGTGTCGCGTTTTTTGTTTTCTGCCCGCTTAATCGTGCCAAATGGAAAACATGAGCATTAGAGATGATTTTTTTTTTTCGACAGATCTTATTATGTTAGAGAGAAAAACATAATAAACGGACCTAGAACGCAAACATAGAACCATCTTCTTATAAACGGACCGATAGTCAGCACATTTACTCTAGCACCAAACGACTTATCTCAGTCAGTTTCAGCTCTAGCTTCACCATTTGTGCTCGACCAACTAGGGAAGGGGTGCTAAGTTGCGCTTATCTCTGAATTCTGCTTGATTTGTACCTATCATTCGGGAAGAATCTCCAACAGAACACACGATACACTATCAGCAAGAACTGTTTTTGTTTCTCTCAAAAACGGACCACCAATAATTGCTTGCCATTACAGGCCCACTACTGTTTCACTCACGAGGCCTGCTGCCTTTGTAATATGGCCTAAATACCTAATAAATGCAGGTGAACCCAAGAGAGCTTCTTACTGAGCCGCCGCTCCTCGTCTCCATCTAGTTCTCTGCGGATCTATCTGTTGGGTTTTATTAGTTGGGCCTAGCCCCAAAAGTCGAACCAAAATCTGAAAGTGGTGGTTTCGCACCGTCCCAAAGCACCGCGCCGTCAATCAAGTCTTCTCCATCCCTCCTTTCGGCGTGCACCGTGAGAAGGGACAGCAGGCCTCCGGAACTCCGCCTCTTGTGATCCTACACGGGAGAGGGGCGATCAGATTTTTGGGGAGCGCACTCACGCGACTGCCGACAGCGACTACTTCCCCAACGACGATTTTTTCCCCGACATCGGCAATCTCTTCATCGACGGCATGGACGACAACTTGGACAACACCGCTGCCGCTGCACTGTACGTATCTCTCCTCTTTCTGTACGAGATCCTACTGCAATTTCTATGTCTAGCTTTTGCCGTAGATTGTACCGTAGATTAGACCTATTTATGTACTGTATTAGATATTTGCATGCTTACTTTATTTGCTACTGTCGTAATTTCTCTGATGCTATTTCGGATTAAATCATGTGCTAAATTGCTAATATATTCAACAATCCAAAAACCTGATTATAGGCAATTTGCTGCACCTGCACCCGCTTTCATTGCAGCGACAAGGCCAAACCCTTTCAAGGGTGTGGACTATAAGAGGTGGCGCACGAGAGTAGTGCTATGGTTTCAGACCTTGCGCAGCTATACGGCCACCAAGGGCAAACCCGAGGGCGATCTCAATCCAGCACAACTGGAGGCTTTTGAGAGTATGGACACTATGTTTAAAAGTGCCCTTATCGGTATTATTGATGATTCTATTGTGGATCCCTATATGTCGTTTGATAACGGCAAGGATATATGGGCTGCACTCGAGGACAAATTTGAGGCCTCGGATGCTGGCAGCGAGTTGTACGTCATGGAGCAATTTTATGACTACAGGATGACTGATGAGCGTTTTGTTGTTCAACATGCTCATGAGATACAGTCATTCGCTAAAGAACTTGAGCATTTTAAGTGTCTGTTACCGGACAAATTTGTGGCCGGAGGAATCATTGCCAAGCTTCCATCTTCATGGAGCACCTTTGCTGCTTCTCTGAAACACAAGAGATAGGAGTTTTCCATTTCGGACCTCATCGGATCTCTTGATGTGGAAGAGAAGACGAGAGCAAAGGATACACGTGCTCGGGCTGCCGAGGTAGGTTCTGCTGCCCATGTGGTATAGAAGAAACACTACCCGCCCAACAAGGCTAAATATAACAAAAAGAAATCCGATTTTAAAGGCAAACCCGATGGAAAGTTTAAGCCTTCGTACTCTACCAACTTAAAGAAGAAGAAGGGGCCCTGCCATGTGTGTGGTGACCCAACTCACTGGGCTCTAAGGTGTCCTAAACGACATGAGCTGCAGCAGATGGAGAATAGCGGCAAGACCGCTAATATTGTCATTGGTGACACTGAGATGAAGGATACTTGGTATGGTATAGTTCCTAAATTTTTTTCAGTTTGTCATACTCCTGAATGGTTAATTGATACAGGTGCCAATGTACATGTGTGGGAGGATGCTTCCATGTTCTCTTCTTACCAGGTCACAGGGACTTCCCCCACGCTGATGGGGAACGGGTCACATGCTACTGTTCATGGTGTTGGTACGGTCGATCTGAAGTTTGCTTCGGGCAAGAACGTGCGACTGAAGAACGTTCATTATGTACCCTCCATCAATAAAAATCTCGTCAGCGGTTCATGTCTGTGTCGAGATGGTTCTAAGTTGGTTTTCGAGTCTAATAAAGCTCTAATTTCCAAGTATGGAAAATTTATTGGTAAAGGCTATGAGTGTGGATGCTTGTTCCGCCTATCCTTGTGCGGTGACCCAGTACACCACTTCATGTGTAGTGCGCAAGTCGTTGACATAATACTCACAGAAGGACTTATCCGTGAATATTACACCCCTCAGAGTGGTACAACAGAAACATAGCAGGTCCAAGCAAAGCTATAGAATACAAACTTGTTCATTACAAAATATCGAGAATCTCTTTGATGAATCAAAGAAGATCTCATGCAAATGAAACACCAGAAGAATCAATTCGAAGATCCAAGCTGTAGAAGAACTCTAGCTCAGAACTTAACCTACTACGGCTAATGTCAGCCCTAATCTATGGCTTGTAACAGCTAAGTCCATGAATGGTCTCCACATACACCTTGATAGCTTCTCCTACACCAGCGATGTTGATGATGATGCTTTACTGCCTAAGTAAAAGATGACTCCACCTAGCTTCCTTAGACATCGTTGGCTTCACGATGACGGCTTCCATAAGACTTCAACTCTAAGCATGGGGTAAAACGGGAACGAAGAGTAACGAGATTTACTCAGAAAGTTCATGATATAGAGTGGGTAGTTTGATGCACTAACTACAGATTTAGACTTGAAAGAATCATAAGCTAATGCAAGGTTTTGTAAATCTTTCTTCAAGAGGTTGCTTTTACTTCTGAAAACTATGCCCGCCAGATCTTTACAGGGTTAGAACTTCATGGAGTTTCCTTTCCTGCGACGTTTGCAGCTCCTTCCCGGAACAGGGGGTAACATGTGACATCCTTTTACACTCTGCAGAGGTGCGTTACTTTACCCATGGGCGATCAAGACCATGTTGCACAACCAGGTGTACATTCCTGTCCACTCCCACTCAGGTGTGGGGCCCAGTTGGTGATCCAAAATAAACAATGCTTCTCCGTACAATGCATGCCCACCCATTTATGCCAGCAGGTTGAACCCCTGATTCTACCCCTCACGATAGAGATCTAGGCTCCCCTGGCAGACACTCATAGACCCTAGAGTCCGTGGGACATAAGGGCTCCCACCCATGTGCATCTAGTCCCGCAAGACCTACATCGTACGTCTCTGGCAGTCCGTTGACATGCGAACGAGAAAATATCACATCTGACTTACTCGCCCCATACAAGACCCATGGTTAACGCGAATTTACGGCGCAAGAATCGTGACGACATTTGTGATTAAGTCCTAGGTAATACTTTCCCATGCATATGGAACCTTCCTTTGACCTATTCATCTTACCATGGTCCCATCCGCCCACCAAACAGAATACTACCACTCGGGTAGTCATTCAATTAGCCATATTATTATAAAAATAGGATCATGCATTCTTTTGAGAATAGGTGGTAATACGATAGGGTTTTTGCAAATAGTTCGTTATGAAATACTGCAAAGGATATGAGAAAGTGATGAACTTGCCTGAGATTGAAATAACCATAATAATCCATGTCTTCGGGTTCAAGGGTCGCGTAGAAAATCCCTATATCTAAAAGATAGCGAAGTAGTCCCAGTAAGGACTACTGAAAACACTGGCAAGATGATACATGCATAATAATGAGATGCATCGTGAATTACTCAGGAAAACACCCCAGCTTACAAGAGTAATCCACGTTTGACACGATACATTACTCACACAGGTTTTAGGTGAAATGTTTCATTACTTGTGGTGATGTGGTTATTACTTCTTTTAGACTTACAAGTGTTTCCCTTTTACTTAGCAAGAAATTGTTATCATGTTTAGGTAGAAGTGTTTATTACTGGGTTAAGTAGTAAGATATTAGCACATGGAAACAACCTATTGAAAAGATAACAAACACATTCTATTTTACGTTTAAAAATGTAGAGCTAATGACAAACAGTTTAATTGAAAACGCTGAACTAATACCACTAACTCTATCATCACATAACTTCTTAATGACTTATGATGATAGGCTTAGTAGGTGTGTAAGCACTAGGGTTTTATTAATAAGGAAAATAATATTGTGGTAGGTATTTCTGGTTATGATGGAATATTATAGAATTCCATTATACCTATAGAAACAAGTTATAAGTTAAACAAAATGTTTTTTTTCATATTTGAGTTTGAAATGTTGGCCTCTTTAATTTGATATATTATTTGAAGTTTTCTAAAAAGATACGAATAAGTTATTAATTTATTAGTTTTAAATGAATTAAATGACTAGGAAAAATAATGCACACATGAAAACTTGGTCAAATGACTAAAAAAACATCATAGATGAGTTGCATTTGTCATTTGGAGCATTTTGGTATATAACTTGTATTTTTTTTATTTTATGAATTATTTATTATTTTCTCAATTTTAAATGATTTAATTTAATTAAAGGAAATGTTTAATTTTAAACTTTATCAAACATTTTTTTAAAGTTGATAAACATTTAGATTATATTTTTCTAAACATTTCCATATTTTTTGATAATTTTTTTAATATTTATTGAATTAATAAGTTTGAATTATTTTTTGCCAATATTCAAATTGACATGCGGGGCCCACATGTCATATTGATTTTAATAAAAAGAAAATAAAAGGATAATGCTCCTGACGTCAGCATGACGTCAGGGTCACATCACCATAGGAGAAATCTTCTCAGGGCAATCGCAATCTTGCGATTTGTTGCGAATTGGATCAAATGATTGATCCCAATCGGTAGAGGGTGCAACGTGGAGTCTAGGAGTGGCAGCGGCTTGACCAATAGGTCACCGGAGACTCGCCGGCATCCAGATGCACGGTGCCCGGAGGCAGCCCACGACGGTAGCGAAGAGAATGGAAACGATTCTCCAATCGAAATTTACCACGACGTTCACGGACTCACTAGGAGTACGATGTAGGTGTTGGTGAGGCAAGGCGCGTCCGGAGGACGGCGAATTTTCCACGGCGACCGGCGGCGGAGAGAAAAGGGAACGTGAAATTTCTCAGGCTCCACAGCTTCCCGACATGCGAGACTCCTTGAGAAGGTAGAGGAGGACACGGCGTACAAAAGGGTGGCTTCAGATCATCCCAGCGGGGTCAGAAACGACGGCGACAAGAAGTGGCCGGAGCTAGGGTTTTGGGCCAGATGTGAAATACAGAGAGGTTGAGAGAGCAGAGGAGCAAGCGAGGCGAGAGAGAGTGAGAGAGCACGGATCTCTCCCTCGGGTCTTATCCACACGAAGGGAGGAAGCAGAAGGTGGCATCGACACGACACTCACCTCCTCTGCCTTCTGGCAGGAGGTTGAAGAAAGGAATAAAAGAAATCTTTCAATAACCCCTCAACTTTCAGGAAATTGCATATAGGCCCTTCTTTTTAAAAGAATTGTTGTTTTCAGGGCTTTTCTGTGAACATAAAAATTATTAAAAATGATATTTGGAATCCTTGTTAAAAATGCAACCTCACCATGTTTTGTTTTGGTGTAATTGGACAAGATTTGAATTTTTCAATTGGGTGCTCACTTTAAGTGATTTTGGGGTTTTCTCACCATTAATTTATTAAATGGCTTTAAAATGATCATAGACATGATTATCATGAGCACACATCAAACATGTGGTTTAACAAAGTGACATAATTTAATTGGACAATTGTAGATACAATTCCTTTTAAACAGAATCTGGGAACACTACTTGGTAATGTTTTTATGCATTGTAATGAAAATCACCCAATAGGGAATTTTATTCTATGCCACACCAAATGATCTTAATTAGATTATGGACTTGTTTTCTTTTGTGTAGCTTTTTTATTTTCATCTTTGGGGTTCTTATCAAGCCTGGTGGACATTTCCTTATATCATGTGTAAGCCATGTTTGTTGTTTTTTGTACTTGATCAAGTGGAAAACAAGAGTGGATTTGGAATCTTATTTGCTTGTTTTCCACATAGGTTCCGATATGAATATTATCCCATGTTTGTTTTAGAACATGTAATCATTTACATGGTTTTGTGTAGACGAATTTTTGTTATAATCTGTTAGTCTTAGGTATGAAAAGGATAGGGAAAACAAGGTGTTAGGCTTGTTACCATTAACCTCCACATATCACAAGACATTTGGATGCAATGGATTGTTATTATTTCTTACTGGATACTTGTTTCCATTTAAGAGATTATCATGTATTCCTTATCTTTGATGAGCTTGACAATAAATAGAGATTATTACTTCTGTTGGGGGAATAGGTGAGGGGAATCCTCACCTACCCCTCATATAAACCGGAACCCACTCAATGGGACTCAAGGTTTACGGTCCGTTTTATAACAAGGAGGTCCGGATTGTGATTATCACCATTGACGAAAGGAATCCCGGGTTACCTATGTCGTAACCCGGAGAAGATAGAGGACCGGCCCAGAGTCTGAGTTAAGGAGCATAGAGGCCCAAGTCCCGGAGGCCAGCCCAAGGCTGGACGGAGATGACCAGGTCACGGGAAGAATCGGCTGGAGATGACCTAGAGCCGGATTAGATCAGGACTCCGAGAACGGGGGTAACCCGGATCCTTTGTAACCCGGAGGTCTTGTAACCCTATATAAGGAGAGACCCTGGGACGTAGAAAGACAAGTTCTAAGTCGATAGCAAAGTAACTCGAGACATCGAGAGCCGGAATCGCCCTTTGTAATCGAGACCTTGTTCCTTGATAGTAAGAAAGCAGGAGTAGGTTTTACCCTCAATCGAGGGGCCGAACCTGGGTAAACTCACGTCTCTCGTTTCCACCTTAACCCTTTCGAAGTTTCGCTTAGTAGCAATGGCCTCGCAATCTAGTTCTCGTATGAGGACACTTGCCGTGACAACACCACGACAGTTGGCGCCCACCGTGGGGCCTGCTCGCGGAAGCGTCGTGTTTTTGGAAGGAGCCTTACCAGGGATCGAGAAGCTCGCGATTGGCCGGCTCAGAAGGAGCCGGCCTGGAAACTACTACAACCATGACACATGGGTTCCAGAGTTTGCATCAGTGGAGTCAGGATTTCGAGTCCCCTTTGGTGGTTTCCACGTCTTTGTTGGCTTCATGGCGACACAGGACCCTGAACAGCCGTCAGACTCGGTCCCGGAGGAGGATACGATGATATATTCAGATGGTGAATCGTCAGTTGGGAACAATGACCATGATGAAACGGGACCCATCCACCAGCTCTTTCAAGACATGTTAGGAGGAGACCATGAGCCAGATCTGCAGAGTCTAAGGGAAACAACTCATCACGTAACTGTTTACTTGGCTGCACCGACGCGACCAGCGGAGCCCATGTATGACGCTAGTGGCAATCTAATTACAGACACTGTTTCAACTTCGAATCCAGTTCCAGGAGGACCAGGAGGGGCAAGAACAGCATCAACGGGCCCAACGGTAGCCCCAGTTGGACCTACAGAACCGCGCTCAACAGGACCCGGACCGACTAACTCTGGGCCGGCCGAGGCAGTGATTGACTTGACAGCGCCCTCGTCATATAACCCAAGGCCCGAGCTGATTGTTGCTATGGATTCATTAAATGAAGTCTTGGCTACTCCAATTACCCAGGAGAATATGGTCCAGCGTAACACAGAGATCGAAAGGCTTAGACAAGAAATAACTCGTGCCCGCGGGGAGCTCGAGAAAGAGGTAACATTTATAAACAAATCTCGGTCAGAAGTCCTGGAGGAAGCAACACGTCTGGAGAGAGAGGGGATTCATCTAAACTTCAGACAGAGGGAGTTAGCTTCAATACAGAACATGCGCTATCATACCCGGCTGAATAATGAATTCGGCGCAGGATTGGGACCTACCAACCTACAGAATTTATTTACGTCTCTGGTCGGGAATCCTGGGGCACCTAACCCTGCCCAGCCGGTTCACGCCATGAACCCGCCGGTTGCTCCAGTTCCAGTTCATCCGACACGTTTTCAGCCACCTATCCAGCTGCACGGTACCCCCGAACCCTGTCCTGGTCCCTGAACAACCTATCCAGAAAGGTTTCATACACCGCCATGTCATTTCAGCAATCCAATGGATAACATTTGGGCAGCAACAAACAGTCTGGCACGGATTCTAGTCAACCCCAATGATCCCATTGGTATTGAAGCTCAGAGGGCAATTGAGATGGTACAAACAGCGGTGGTCCAGCAGATGAATTACAGTAATCAGGACAGGATACACTCAACCCCTTACAACAGTAGGAATTCCGGCCGGCTCTAGCAATGCAAACCTGCAGCAACCAAGCCCACCCAGGCCAACCGTATCCTATGCACCTGGAGTTATAAACACAAGACATAGAGTTGCGGAACCAGAAAATAGGAATCCAGGTCATATTCAACCAACAGTTCAAAACATAGCCTCTACCCTTCCCCCAACTAGGTCTCGTAGGATTGACATTCAGTGTCTCAGTCCAGCAATCAGGAATGAGAGAATACCAGCTGATTTTAAAGGACCACGTAGAGTTGTAAACTATACGCCAGACATGGAGCTCGCAGATTGGATAGAAGGTTATGAGATGGCAATGGAAATACTGGAAGTAAGCGATGCAGTATGTGCACGATACCTGAGCGTGATATTGGAAGGGCCGGCGAAGTCTTGGTTGAAAAACTTGCCCACAAATTCAATCAATAGCTGGCAGGAGTTGAAGGACCAGTTCATCAAAAAAATTTAGGGAACATGTAAGCGACCGACGACTATTACAGACCTGGAAAACTGTGTTCAGAAGGAAGGGGAGTCTGCCCAACATTGGTCTCTACGCGTCGCGGTAATCATACATTCATCTGTCGGACTCACCACCCAACAAGGAGTGATAGCATTGGAAAGAAATTGCAGGTTTGACCCTTTGAAGCATAAGCTGGGATGCATTAAGCGATACGTAAGTGATATGAGCGAGTTGATGGATGCCATGACCAAGTATGTGGAGTCTGACAAAACAAAGGACACAGACTCAGATGATAAGAAGTCCGCGAAGGGAAAGAAAGCTAGAACCAAGGGTAGCCAGAACCCGAGTCAGAGCAACCACCAATCAGAACCAGAACAATAACAAGTGTAAAAACGGAGATGGGACTTCGGATTTGGTGGCAAACACGAATACAGGTTACAGAAACCAACGTCAGGGCAACAATTTCAGGGGAAATCAAAAATTTCGGCCAAACAGCTTTGCACAGGCTCAGCTGGCCCTAAAGGGTCCATGCCCCCGACATAACTCTAACTCAGAAAATAACCTACTACGGCTGATGTCAGCCCAAATCTATGGCTTGTAACAGCTAAGTCCATGAATGGTCTCCACCTACACCTTGATAGCTTCTCCTACACCAGCGATGTTAATGATGATGCTTTACTGGCTAAGTAAAAGATGACTCCACCTAGCTTCCTTAGACATCGTTGGCTTCACGATGACGGCTTCCATAAGACTTCAACTCTAAGCAGGGGTCAAACGGGAACGAATGAGTAACAAGCGTTACTCAACAAGTTCATGATATACAGTGGGCAGTTTGATGCACTAACTACAGCTTTAGACTTGAAAGAGTCATAAGCTAATGCAAGGTTTTGTAAATCTTTCTTCAATAGGTTGCTTTTAGTTCTGAAAACTATGCCCGCCAAATCTTCACAGGGTTAGAACTTCATGGAGTTGCCTTTCCTGCGGCGTTCGCAACTCCTTCCCGGAACAGGGGTAACATGCCACATCCTTTTACACTCTGTAGAGGTGCGTTACTTTACCCATGGGCGATCAAGACCATGTTGCACAACCAGGTGTACATTCTTGTCCACTTCCACTCAGGTGTGGGGCCCGGTTGTTGATCCAAGCCAAACCATGCTTCTCTGCACAACGCATTCCCACCTATTTCCGCAAGCATGTTGAAACCCTGATTCTACCCCTCATGATAGAGATCTCGGCGCCCCTGGCAGACACTCATAGACCCTAGAGTATGTGGGACGTAAGGGATCCCACCCGTGTGCATGTAGTCCCGCAAGACCTACATCATACGTCTCTGGCAGTCCGTTGACATGCGAACGAGAAAAGATCACAGCTGACTTACTCGCCCCATACAAGACCCAAGGTTAACGCGAATTTACGGTGCAAGAATCCTGACGGCATTTGTGATTAAGTCCTAGGTAATACTTTCCCATGCATATGGAACCTTCCTTTGACCTATTCATCTTACCATGGTCCCATCCGCCCACCAAACTAAACACTACCACTTGGGGAGTCATTCAATTAGTCATATTATTATAAAAATAGGATCATGTATTCTTTTGAGAATAGGTGGTAATACGATAGGGATTTTGCAAATAGTTCGTTATGAAATTTTGCAAAGGATATGAGCAAGTTATGAACTTGCATGAAATTGAAATAACCATAATAATCCATGTCTTCGGGTTCGAGGGTCGCGTAGAAAATCCCTATATCTGAAAGATAGCAAATTAGTCCCGGTAAGGACTACTGAAAGCACTGGCAAGATGATACATGCATAATAATAAGATGCATCATGAATTACCCAGGAAAACACCCCAACTTACAAGAGTAAGCCACGTTTGACATGATAACTTACTCACACAGGTTTTAGGTGAAATGTTTCATTACTTGTGGTGATGTGGTTATTACTTCTTTTGGAATTACATGTGTTTCACTTTTAGTTCGCAATTAACTGTTATCATGTTAGGTAGAAGTGTTTATTACTGGCTTCAGTAGTAAGACATTAGCACATGGAAAACAACTATTGAAAAGATAACAAACACATTCTATTTTACGTTTAAAAAGGTAGAGCTAATGACAAACAGTTTAATTGAAAATGATGAACTAATACCACTAACTCTATCATCACATAACTTGTTAATGATTTATTATGATAGGCTTAGTAGGTGTGTAAGCACTAGGGTTTCATTAATAAGGAAAATAATGTCATGGTAGGTATTTCTGGTTATTATGGAATATTATAGAATTCCATTATACCTATAGAAACAAGTTATAAGTTAAACAAAATGTTTTGTTTTTTTTGCATATTTGAGTTGGAAATGTTGTCCTCTTTAATTTGGTATAATATTTAAGTGTTCTTAAAAGATTTGAATAAGTTATTAATTTATTAGTTTTAAATGAATTAAATGAGTACGCAAAATAATGCACACATGAAAACTTTGTCAAATGACTAAGGAAACATCATAGATGAGTTGCATTTGTCATATGGAGCATTTTGGTATAAAACTTGTATTTTTCTGATTTTATGAATTATTTATTATTTTTCTCAATTTTATATGATTTAATTTAATTAATGAAATTTTTTAATTTTAAACTTTATCAAAAAAAATTGAAAAGTTGATAAACATTTAGATTATATTTTTATAAATATTTCCATATATTTTTTCATATTTTTCTGATAATTATTTTAATAGTTATGGAATTAATAAGTTTGAATTATTTTCTGCCAATATTCAAATTGACAGGTGGGACACACTTTTCATATTGAATTTAATTAAAAAAAAAGGATAATGCTCCAGACGTTAGCATGACGTCAGGGTGACATCATCATAGGAGAAATCCTCTCATAGCAATCGCAATCTTGCGATTTGCTGCGAATTGGATTAAATGATGGATCCCAATCGGTAGAGGGTGCAACGTGGAGTCTAGGGGTGGCAGCGGCTTGACCAATAGGTCACCGGAGACTCGCCGACATCCAGATGCACGGTGCCCGACGGCAGCCCACGACTGTAGCGAAGAGAATGGAAACGATTCTCCAATCGAAAGTTACCACGACGTTCACGGACTCACTAGGAGTACGGTGGAGGTGTTGGTGGGGCAAGGCGCGGCCAAAGGACGGCGAATTTTCCACGGCAACCGACGGCAGAGAGAAAAGGGAACGGGCAATTTCTCAGGCTCCACAACTTCCCGGCATGCGAGACTCCTTGAGAAGGTAGAGGAGGACACGACGCACAAAAGGGCGGCTGCAGATCATCCCGGCAGGGTCGGAAATGACGGCGATAAGAAGTGGCCGGACCTAGGGTTTCGGGCCTAGATGTGAAATACTGAGAGCTTCAGAGAGCAGAGGAGAAAGCGAGGCGAGAGAGAGTGAGAGAGCACGGCTCTCTCCCTCGGGTCTTATCCACGCGAAGGGAGGAAGCGGGAGGTGGTATCGACACTTCGGCGTCGACACGACGCTCACCTTCTCTGCCTTCTAGCGGGAGGTTGAAGAAAGAAATAAAAGAACTCTTTCAATAACCCCCTCAACTTTCAGGAATTTACATATAGGTCCTCCTGTTTAAAAGAATCATTGTTTTCAGGGCTTTTCTGTGAACATAAAAATTATTAAAAATGATATTTGGAATCCTTGTTAAAAATGCAACCACACCATGTTTTGTTTTGATGTAATTGAACAAGATTTGAATTTTTCAATTGGGTGATCACTTTAAGTGATTTTGGGGTTTTCTCTCCATTTAATTTATTAAATGGCTTTAAAATGATCATATGATTATCTTGAGCATGCATTAAACATGTGGTTTAACAAAGTGACATAACTTAATTGGACAATTGTAGATACAATTAATTTTAAAAAATAATTCTGGAACACTACTTGGTAATGTTTTTATGCATTGTAATGAAAATCACCCAATAGGAAATTTTATTCTATGCCACATCAAATGATCTTAATTAGGTTATGGACTTGTTTTCTTTTGTGTAGCTTTATTATTTTAATCTTTGGGGTTCTTATCAAGCCTTGTGGACATTTCCTTATATCATGTGTAAGCCATGTTTGATGTTTTTAGTACTTGAGCAAATGGAAAACAAGAGTGGCTTTGGAATCTTATTTGCTTGATTTCCACATAGGTTCCAGTATGAATATTATCCCATGTTTGTTTTAGAACATGTAATCATTTACATGGTTATGTGTAGACGATTTTTTGTTATCATTTGTTGGTCTTAGGTATGAAAAGGATATGGAAAACAAGATGTTAAGCTTGTTACCATTAACTTCCACATATCACAAGACATTTGGATGCAATGGCTTGTTATTATTTCTTACTGGATACTTGTTTCCATTTAAGAGATTATCATGTATTCCTTATCTTTGATGAGCTTGACAATAAATAGAGATTATTAGTTCTCTAATATTACCTAATGGCACCCTGGATAATTTCTTATGCTAGGCTTCCTTACTAAATCAGTGTTGCTCCTTGTTGACTTCTGTTGCTTGATGTACTTGTCTCTAGTTGCCACTTGTCTTCATACATTGCCTTGGTCCTTTGCAAGTAGTATCATCCCTTGGACTACCTAAGTGTTTTCTCTTCCTTATCTTGGTTTCCTTCTTATTTAGAACTTGAATGTGTTGCTCAAGTTATAATATGGTTTATTATTTCCCCTTGTTATTCTATTCCTTTTATGGATCAAGGTTTTATATATAACAGAATGTAGGTGTATTTTATAACATCAATTTTCCCTATGCATATAAGTAGAATTTGTTGACAAGTTTGCAAGGCTTGCCCTCAAATTACTTTTCATATACAAATGGCTGATAAGTACAAGGTTATCAAACCTTATGTTTATTTGTATATGACACTCAATTGTTAGAGCCTACAAAAGTGATTTGTTAACAAGGTTGCAAACTTGTTACCAAACTACTTCTATATAACACCAACATTGGAATACCACATTGTTTCTAGATAGTTTAATAAGAATTGATCTTGGTGTATGATTTTCCAAATCCTCCAGGATAGATTGTAACATCCCAAGTATGAAAAATAGCCATTAGAATGTTTGCTCTCTGTTATTTTATGTTTTGCATCATGGCATCATGTTGATTGCATTTGTTTTGCTTGTTTTCCTTTTGTTTTCCAACTGTTTTCATTTGTTTTCCTTTGTTTTCTATTTGAATTTCAACTCAAATTTCAAACCTTTTGTTTCATCCTTGTGATGTTACAATTTCCAAAAGGATATTTCAAATCAAAACAATCATTTGTTTCCATCAAACCATAAGTTTCAAACTATTTAAAATTGGCTTTTAATAATTCAATCGATTAATTCCATGTGGCACTCCAAATTCAAATCACATGTTACAACAGCACCCAAATTGAATTTATGCAAATTACCAAAACAATTCTAATCCTTGTTTTCATTTTAAACTAAAGGTTCAAACTAATTAAATTCTTGTTTCAAATAATGCAATTAATAATAAAATCCATTCAAATTGAATCAAGTACAAACATCACTTATATTTTGAAATTCATGGAAAATAAAAGTGGTCAAATGGTTACTAACACAATAAATAAGCCACCCAAATTTTTCTATAATTTTCCTACCTCAAATATCCATCTATTTCTTCCATGTTCCAATTCAGCAAAAAAAAATATAATAGAACAAAAGAATAAAAATAAGAGGGAGAGAGAGCAACCAGCAGCCCAACCCACTTCCCCTCAGCCCACCACTTCTTTCCCCTAGAGGCCCATACCCCTTCCCCACCTTCTTCTTCCTTGGTACGGTCACCATCCAGGCTAGCCACGTAGCAGGGAGATACAGGCAACGGTGATCACCACCTCCCCCCTCCCTATAACCTAAGCCCTAACCCTAGGGTTCCCTATGCCTTTTCCCTCCTCCCTCCTTCTCCCTCTACCGCCTCCATTCCCTTTCTTCCACCCTCTGCTCTTTCCTCTCTGTATTTCTTTTCTCTGTACCTGTACCACTCCACCGAGCCCCATTCCCTCCGGTGATCGTCGGAGCTCCGGGCTCCCTCCGGCCCGGGCGACCGCGGGAATGGATCCCCACGGCCGCCCTCTTCCTCCTCCCCCTCGGCACGGGCCGGGAGACAGCACCGCGCCGCCGCCGTCCTCCTCAAGCCGGCGATCGCCTCCCTGTCCGCCCCGACCTCCTACTGCCTCGAGCGCACGAGGTGAGCCTCCCCCTCCTTCCCTCTCGCTCCCCTCCTTCTCCGAGCATCACCCACACCCCCCACAGCGCCACCCCCACCGCGGATGGTCCCCCTCCGGCGAGCAGCAGCCGCCATGGCCCTCGTCGACCGTTTCTTTCTGTCCGTCGAGGTACAGATGCGTACGTGCAGGAAAATTCAGTAACACCCGCGCACCTACACCTTATCCACCCCCGATTCCCTTCCTATCCACAAGTCAGCGCACCACCCCAGTGGTCAACACCCCTTGCGCCAAACCCACAGGTGCTGGGTTCGATCCCCCCTCACCACACCTTTTTCTTCTCTGTTTTTTTCTTTTTCTGCCCGCAGCTCAGAAAGACAGATCTGATCAATTACTTCTAAATTCCATATAAAATTGAATATCACTCCAATTTGAATGATTCAAAATCCTGTGGCTTCATAATTTTGTGCTCCTTCTAGTAATGTCAAGTTTGCAACATGTTTCTGTAACAATTTTTGCACTAAATAATTAATTACTGAAAATGCAATAAAATTTGGAAACTTTGGAATTTCATAACTTTAGTTCTACTCATCCAAATTAAGCAAACTTGGTCTCTAAAAATTTGTCTTAACAAACTCTACACATTGGTATTTTATTTGGACAAAATTGAATTTATTTTGAGCATGTTTCCCTCTGTTTACTAAAAATGGCAGAATAAGAATGATTATGGAAAATTGCATAATGAATTCAATAATCACCCAAAAATTATGTTTGATAGCCCAAAATGTTCAATGAAACCTTTGCTACATGTTTTCACCCTTTTCAATGCAATTTGTTACTGTTTTGAATATTTTTAAATTGGTGCAATATTTAAAAACTTGCTTAAATCACTTAATTTTGCAAAAATCATAACTTGAACATAAAAATTCCAAACTCAACAAACTAAATATGTTTTCCAATCAACTTTTCATGTACTTTCCAAATATCAACTTTGTTTGCTGTTTTGAATAATTTAAATTGCTGAAAACAACTATTTCTTATTTATTGCATTTAAAATTGCCAAATTAATAACTTGCTCATTTTAAATCCATTTTCAACAAATGAAATATGTTTTCCATGCAAAATTAAACCACCTTTCCAAATATAAATTTTGTTTCATGTTTTGAATACTCAAAATTGGTTAAATAATTTAAACCTTGTTTAAATCATTTAAAATTGTTAAATTCATAAATAATTTATTTGAAATCCATTTTCAACAAGTGAAACATGTAATCCACCCAAAATCTTGTGTTCTTTTCAAATATGAACTTTGTTAACTATTTTGAACAATTTAACTTGATGAAAACAACAAATGCTTGTGTGACACCTTTAAGAAACCAAAATTCCTTAACTTAATAACTAAAATTTCAAAATGGATAAACCTTATTTCCAATTGCTTCTGTTGTTGTTATTTTGTTGTTTTCCTCATCCATGCATCATACTAATCCACTTTCACCTGTTGACTAGTTGTAAAACAATTAATTCAACCATAATTGATGGGCTTCTCATATGCAACTCAATTGCATGTGGGTCCATTTAATCATGTTATGTTATCTTGTCAACTAGTTTATTTCTATGCATCAATTAAATGGTCATGCATCATCCCATGTTTGTGCACTATGCCATGTTATTGATTGTTTATCTTTCTGCATTGTTTGTTTGCTTCTTCTCGGATACACGACGACGTTGAGACCGACGATCCTTACGACACCCCTTCTGAGGATCTAGCTCAGTACCAGGCTGCTGAGTTTGCAGGCAAGTATTCACTCACATGAACCATTGTGTTCCTTTCAACATTGGATACCGATACTTTCCGTTGCCTATATCTGCTAGCCATGTGAATCGTTGCTTCTGTTACGAACCCATCACATGTATCCTTTAGCCCTGATATTGCCTCACCTCCACTCCCATAACCCCGTTGTTTGAGCCCGTGTCTTACTAGCATGCTTAGGGTTGTTTCTGCTCGAGTCTGTTACCCGTTACTTTCTGTTACTATATTTCTATTATGTTCTGGGGCTCGATGTTAGACAACAACCTGTTAATTTTGAGGTAATAATAATTTGCTGATAAGGCACCGGCAGGAGGCCCGGCGTGGTTTTGAGGCCTGCTAGTGTCGACCCTAATAGGAAAAGGGTCTTGTCTACTGTTCCATGATGAGCGCACTAACCGCATGTGGGAAGCGAGTATGGGCGCCCCCCTCAATTTGACTCGATTCGCATCTCGTCCAAATCACCACACTTAGTTCGGGCTTTCCATTTGATGCACGCATATGCAGGTACGAACCCTTGGCGCCAGGGTGGAACTTTTGTAGTCGGCATTTAGGGCGGCGTGGTCTTCCAGTGCTATGAGGGTCCCCTTTTCTTCGTGGGGCTCGATTAGCCGCGCACGCACAGCACGTGATGCTTTGGGCTTGATGCGAAGAAGGGTTGAGTTGTGTAGAGTGCCCCGCTTGGTGGGAGGCATCCCATCTGGCGGGTTATTCTTGCGTGTACGGCCAAATTGGTGCAACCCTGCAGGGATAAATCTTCTCGAGAAGCCGTGTTTTCCGCGGTTATGGATTACTTGGTGAAAGTACTGGCTAACAAGTACTCAGGACAACTTACACCTAACTAATGGTAACTTGACTAGTAATAGGCTTATTGACACAACAACTTGATCCATCATTAATTCAACTGTGTGAGTTATCCTCGGATTGCTTCTTTGGATAAGGGGCGAGATCCAGGATGGGTTTGTTTGGTGGTTAGCTATAGTTGGTTACGATACGCTACCTTATCCCCTTTCTGATAGCCGGAAGTTGTAGCATGTTTCTGTAGTTGGTCAGAGCAGCCAGTTGCAGCTTCTTTTATATCCCCTCTCTTCCGTTGAACCCAAAGCATCTGTGCTTGGTGTTGACGGGTTACACTTTGGTGACCTGTGAGTCTTGCTTGCCAGTACGTTTATGTACTGACCCCTTTGGGGCTGTGGTTTCCGCAGACCACGTTTCCGAGGATCTACATGGTGGCTACTACGTGGAGTATGACGAGGCTGCTGACGAGTAGATAGCGGACCCGGGCAGGATCCGAGACTTCGTGGATGGGCTCCGTCTTTTCGTTTCCGGCCTCTTAGGTCTATTTGGTTCTTGTCTGTACTCAGACATGTTGAATGCTTCCGCTGTGATGTAATGATGATACGTTGGGACATGTGTCCTCTGGATGATTGTATTTGCTATCTCTGCTCTAATGAGAGCTATTTGCAACTTATTTCCATCTTTTGTGTCGTAGAGATCTGTTGTGATATCACTTGTTCCAATGCCGTTGACGTACCATGTGTGTATGTTTTGAAGTACGTCAATGGAAGTATCTGGATTTCTACGGGATGGTTTGCGCAGACGATGAATAGTAAGAGAATGGTTGTCACACGTTTACGTGTTGGCCTGCTCATATTGAGATGCGGGTGCCGGTATGTCCCGTAAGCCATTTATCTACTGTTTAACGGACTGTGAGTATCCCCTAGAAGTCCGGGTGCGACATAGATGGAATTAGCACTTCTAAGACAACATAAAGAATCCTTCTGTAGATCTTCTTGTGGTAGTTCCTCCTTTCTTGTGGGTTGCTTCTCTTGCAGAATGACTTTGAGAAGGTTGGGAAACAAGATAGAATGGTCTTGACAACATAACAAGATCTATATCAAGACTTAGTTCATGCTTTTCTTATCCTTTCATATACTTCTTATTTTGTTTCCCATAAGATATGTACTTGTCTCATACCTAATGGGTTTTACTAAGCTTTCCAATCAATTTCTCTAATAGAGGTTATAACTTGTTGTTATTCATTAGTTTTATCTAGGAATTATTTAGTTGTTGAATGTTGATTTGGATAGAAATGTGGAGTGTTTGTGGAATGATGACTTAAGATAGTAAGTTGATCAAATGTTCATTGATGTGTTGAGATCTCATATGCTCACTTGTATAAGATGAATAAGACAATGAGCATGAGAAGATTATTGGGGTTTAATGACTTATGTCATAGTTGTTAGTTGTTTTTATTAGGTGTCATGTTGTTACTTTATATTCTTCTCTTTATTAACTTTGTCATTAATAATGCAGATATAGAGGTTTGGGAAGATCATATGTAATGATTGACGTTTAACAGTAGTTTAAGAAGATTTATTTCTTCTTTTAGGTACTTCTTTTATGGTTAATGAGATATGTACATATTCGATAAATATGTTAATACATTTATTATATCATTTCCCACCTGTGGGGTTTGATTTAATACTTGTTTGTATCATTTATGTTCTATTGAACCTTTGTTAGATACTTGTGAAGGTGCACTTAATAGTTATGATATGATTTAGAAAGATGTTGGGTAAATGAATTGATAACTTAGAGTGTTGTTCTTTTTTAAGACATAACATCTCTGTTGATGAGATGGTTCAATTGTGTATTACTCATTTGTGGAAGTATGATTACCAGTTATGTGATTTGGATACTTACCCCTCTTTGAGTTCTAGATACCTAGTGAATTATTCCAAGTCACCTATGTACTTGAGGTTAGGCTAGTTGAGAGTTTGTGTTTGATCATAACCAATTATGGTTGGTCTTATCAAATGATTTGGTTTGTAAGATACATCTTATAAAGATCACTCCAAATGTACTCTTTATCAGATGTTCTAAACCTATTTCATCCTGTCAAGTGAAACATTGGTCACTTTGATTCGTTTAAACTTTTGCGCCAAGATTTCCCGTATTTTTAGATGCATGCTTTGCAAATGCATATATTATATATAGATCCTTATAACCTCCCAAACACTAGCACCACTAGAACTTATTCATTCCAAATGTCAAGTGTGTGTTCAAGCTAAGCAACCTCGCAAGTCTCATAAGACTGCGGAGGCGAGAGACTTGGCACCACTAGAACTTACACATTCTGATCTTTGTGAGATGAAAGGCGTATTGACAAAAGGTGGAAAGAAATATTTCATGACACTTATTGATGACTCCACTAGATATTTTTATGTGTATCTTCTGAAATCTAAAGATGAAGCTTTAACTTATTAAAAAATATAAGGCCGAAGCTGAGAACCAACTTGATCGTAAAATTAAACGACTTAGGTCTGATCATGGCGGAGAGTATTTTTTCCAACGAGTTTAATTCTTTTTGTGCTGAACACGGTATTATTCATGAGAAGATGCCTCCCTACTCACCTCAGTCAAATGGGGTGGCTGAAAGAAAGAACCGAACGCTGTCTGATTTTGTTAACTCCATGTTAGATGCTTCATGTCTCTCCAAGGCATGGTGGGGGAAGGTGCTAATGACTGCATGTCATGTTCTAAACCGAGTTCCCACAAAGAATAAAACCATTACTCCATTTGAGGAATGGGAACGGAAAAGGTTGAAACTCTCCTACCTACGTACTTGGGGTTGTTTGGCGAAAGTCAATATACCAATTCCCAAGAAGCGCAAGCTTGGACCAAAACCCGTAGATTGTATTCTTCTGGTCTATGTTTTTTATAGCATTGGTTATAGATTTTTATAGTAAAATCTAAGGTATCCGACATGCATGTTGGTACGATTATGGAGTCGAATGATGCGACTATCTTTGAGAACATATTTCCTATGAAGGATATGTCTAGCTCATCAAATCAGGAAAAACCTATTTCATCTAGTCAGGAATTAGCTGAGATTCCTGAACTCACCATTACGATAGAACACGTTGTGAATCCCGAGGAGGATGAAAATGAAGTTCTTGTAAGGAGCAAGAGACAGAGGACTGTCCTTTGGTATTGACTTCATTCTGTACCTCGTGGATGATACAGCTAGGACCATTTCAGAAGCCTATGCATCTCTTGATGCTGACTACTGGAAGGAGGATGTCCGTTGCGAGATGGATTCCATCTTGGCTAACGGAACCTGAGAAATCATTGATCGTCCTTATGGGTGTAAACCTGTAGGATGTAAGTAGGTGTTCAAGAAAAATCTTAGGCCTGATGGTACAATTGATAAGTATAAGGTAAGCCTTGTGGCCAAGGGTTATACCCAGAAAGAAGGTGAAGAATTTTTTGATACTTACTCACCTGTGGCTAGATTGACCATTATTCGTGTGCTACTTTCACTGGCTGCATCGCACGGTCTTCTCGTTCATCAAATGTGATGGAGGGATGATAACCCGGTAGGCCAAACTCCAAGGAGTAACCCGGCCCAAAGAACGGTGCGCAGGATCCGGCTAAGGGTAGGGAAGCTTGTGGAGGCCCAAGTTTGTAGGCCCAACAACCCGGATTGTGGATTATTGTAAAGGAAAGCTAGGGTTTGTGCGCCGTGTCCGGGTAGGATCCAGGGTGCGCCTTGGGGAATAAGCCAGGGGGTGCGGGTGCTTTATAAACCGACCCCCAGGTCTAGTTTAGACAGAGATCTTAGAACCCTAGCGATAGCGCTTGGTATCGAGCATCCAGTGTAATCCTAGAGTTGAGTTGTTATATCGAGATTGGAGACTCGGCAACTTTGATTGCCGGCTACCAGATTGAATCGCACCATGTTTTCCTCTGAGCTAAACCCTCTCCCAAATACCTGTGTCGTCTTGCCCCAAGATCAGTTACCCCCGGTAACATCTGCCGTGATTATCCCACGACAGTTGGCGCCCACCGTGGGGCCTGCGTCCAAAGGTGTTTACATCACGGGAGAAGCTCGGAAGAATATGGAGAATCTCGTCGTCGGAGAAATCTACATCGACCGCAGAGGAAAAAAGATGGTGGACGATTCCGGCTGGGGGCCAGAGTCGGATCACCTCGAATCCGGATCCGTCGTGACGATCGGCCGGATCAACATCTTCGTCGGTATGGTACGAACGACTAATTTGAAAGGACAATATCATGTGCATACTACAGGAACTTCTAGCAGGAACAAAGAGACGTCAAAGCAAGCGGCAAACTCGGTTTCATCGGCCGCGCCGGGATACCTTAGATGGGCAGAACAAGAGATAACGTGGAGTAGAAGAGATCATCCGGAAAAAGTAGAGCGTCCAGGAGTCTTGGCATTGGTGGTCGCTCCACAGGTTAATGGTTACGAACTGAAGAGGGTCCTGATGGACGGTGGAAGCAGCATCAACATCCTTTATTGGGAAACCTTCTTACGGATGAGTCTCAAAGAGTCCCAGTTGCAGAAAAGTTCGACAATCTTTCATGGGATCGTGCCGGGTCACTCGGCGAGCCCCGAGGGAAAGATCACCTTGGAGGTTGCTTTTGGAGAATCGACGGATAATTATCGAGTTGAGTGGCTCACGTTCGAGGTGGTCAAATTGCGCAGTCCTTATCACGCGCTGTTTGGAAGACCGGCTTACACCAAATTCATGGCTAGGCCGTGATACGTGTATTTGCAGCTAAAGATTCCGGGTCCTAAGCGGACCATCACCATACATGGGAACCGGGATATAGCGGCCGAGTGCGACGAAGGAGATTCGGTTATGGCTGAGCAAGCATGCAGAAAGGAAGAACTCGAATATTACCGGTCTCAAGTGAACCCGGATGATAGAACAGCCTTGAACAAGCCAAATACCGAGGACGAGAGAGCAAAATTCAAGGCAGCACAAGACACCAAGAAGATAGATTTCGTTGAAGGCGATTCCACTAAGCAGTTTACCATAGGGTCTAACTTGGGAAAAGAGCAGGAGGAAGCACTTGTGGAGTTTATTCGTTCAAATGCAGATGTGTCCGTCTGGACACCCAGCGATATGCCGGGTATCCCTACGGAGTTGGCCGAGCACAGCTTGCATGTGGATCCCAAGTCCAGGCCCGTGAAGCAGGGCTTGAGGAAAATGAATGAGGAAAGAAGGAAGGCTATAGGCGAAGAGATCGCTCGGCTATTGGCAGCCGGCTTTATCATGGAAGTATTTCACCCGGATTGGCTGGCAAACCCGGTTCTAGTGATGAAAAAGACCAATGAGTGGAGGATGTGCATTGATTTTACGAATCTCAACAAACATTGCCCCAAGGATCCGTTCGCACTACCCAGGATAGATCAGATTATAGATGCAGTAGCTGGAAGCGATTTATTATGCTTCCTGGACGCATATTCCGGGTATCATCAGATTAAGCTCAAGAGGGAGGATTGGGAGAAAACATCATTCATAATCCCTTTTGAGGCCTTCTGTTATAAAACCATGACGTTTGGATTGAAGAACGCCGGTGCAACTTACCAACGGTGTATTCAAAAGTGCTTCGAAGACCAAATCGGACGCAACGTCCATGCCTATGTGGATGATGTGGTCATCAAGACCAGGAAGGCGGAGACGTTTATCGATGATCTAAAGGAGACGTTCAAAAACTTGAGGAGGTACCAGATGAAGCTTAACCCGACAAAGTGCGTGTTCGGAGTTCCAGCCGGGAAATTACTCGGTTTTATAGTTTCCGAGAGAGGAATCGAGGCAAACCCGGATAAGATCAAGGCCATCCAGGGTCTGAAAAAACCATAAAATTTGAAGCATGTTCAAAAGCTCACGGGCTGCGTAGCAGCCTTGAGCCGATTCATATCCAGACTCGGAGAAAAGGCAATACCCTTGTACCGGCTCTTGCGGAAATCAGACAAATTCGTGTGGGATCAAGAGGCGGATGAGGCATTCGAGGCACTAAAGAAGCAGTTATCGGAAGCACCAGTACTAGCGGCGCCGGGTCCTAAAGAGCCTATGTTGCTGTACGTGGCAGCTGGCCCCCGAGCCGTCAGCGCAGTAGTCGTTGTGGAGCGTAAAGAGGATGGGAAAGGTTACCCGGTTCAGAGGCCGGTTTATTATGTCAGCGAGGTATTATCAGAAGCAAAGCAGCGCTATCCACATTGGCAAAAGCTGGTGTTTTGGGTCTTTATGGCTAGCCGGAAATTGAAGCCGTACTTCCAAGAACACCCCATAACAGTGGTCAGTTCAATACCAATGTCGGATATCATCAGGAACTCAGACGCGACGGGAAGAATAGCCAAATGGGCGATAGAGATGGGGGATTATCACATCAACTACGAACCCAGGTCAGCAATCAAATCTCAAGCTTTAATTGATTTCGTTAACGACTGGACACATACAGGCATGACTACAACGGTTCCAAATTCCGAGTCATGGATCATGCACTTCGATGGATCTAAGCAATACGAGGGATCAGAAGCTGGGGTGGTGTTGACGTCACCCAAGGGAGATAAACTAAGTTACGTACTACAAATCCACTTTGACTGTTCCAACAACGTGGCCGAGTATGAGGCCCTATTGCACGGCCTAAGGGTAGCCAAGGAGATGAACATCAAAAGGATACGGTGTTTCGGAGATTCGGATCTTGTGGTACAGCAGGTGTCAGGAACTTGGGATAGGAAGGACGCAACTATGGCAGCATACCGCAGGGAAGTTGATAGGGTTGCAGGATGTTTTTCCGGGTATGAGGTGGAGCATATAGACAGAAGAAAGAACGAGGCAGCCGACGCGCTCGCTAGACTCGGCTCGCGCAGAGAGCCGGTTCCACCTAACGTTTTCCTGGATGAATTATGGCGACCATCGGTTAAAACCGATTCAGAGGAGGAATTGGCAAACCAAGACCCGGATTCAGGACTTGTGGCTACAGTACGCACTGTTCCCGAATGGACAGAACCGTTTTTGGCCTACCTATCGCGGGGCGAGTTACCACAGCAGGAGGTGTTAGCAAGGCAAATTTTGAGGCGAGCAAAGGGATATTCTATCATCAATGGAGAATTATACAAGAGAAGCGCAGCAGGAGTCTTCTTGCGCTGCGTAGCGCCAGAAGAAGGCCGACATATTCTCAAGGAAATCCATGAAGGCGACTGTGGACATCATGCATCCACAAGGTCTCTTGTGGCTAAAGCTTATCGACACGGATTTTTCTGGATCACGGCTCTAGCGGATGCGGAACGATTGGTAGCAAGGTGTGACGGATGTCAAAGGTACGCTCGCCAAACCCATGTGCCGGCTATGGAGTTACGGACCATCCCGTTAACTTGGCCGTTCGCTGTCTGGGGTATGGACATGGTTGGCCCCTTTCATATGTCACCATGCAAGAAGACACATCTTCTGGTGGCTATTGATAAGTTTACCAAGTGGGTTGAGGTTATGCCAGTTACTAATTGCGAAGCAGCTACAGCAGTCAAGTTCCTGAAAAGGATTATCTACCGGTTCGGGTATCCCCACAGCATAATTACCGACAATGGAACCAACATGTCCCTTGGTGAGATGGAGAAGTTCTGTGGCAACAATGGAATCCGGCTTGATGTTGCATCGGTGGCTCATCCGCAGGCCAATGGACAAGTGGAGAGAGCAAACCAAGAATTGCTTCGCGGGTTAAAACCACGATTGCGAGTTTCCTGTATCAGGGCTGCTGGTGCATGGGTCGAAGAACTTCCTTCTGTGGTTTGGGGTATCAACACTACACCTAACAGATCCACTCAGATGACGCCCTTCTTCATGGTCTATGGTGCGGAGGCAGTGTTACCGAGTGACATTATTCACGACTCACCGCGAGTATCAGCTTACGTCGAAGTGGAGAACGAAAAAACCCGGCAGGACGCCGTAGACATGTTAGAAGAGCAAAGAGAACAAGCCCTGGAAAGATCAGCCATATATCAGCAAGATCTACGGAGGTATCATAGCCGGCGCGTGAAAACCCGGGTATTCCAGGAAGGAGACTTGGTTTTGCGCCTGGTACAGTCAAATGAAGGAAAGCACAAATTATCACCACCATGGGAAGGACCATTTATCATAAGCCGGAATCTGCATAATGGATCATATTACTTGATAGATGCAAGGGAAGAGTCGGCTACAGTTAACGACACCGCACATACCACTTCATTTATGCAAGAAAGAGATAGACCATGGAACGTGGCTCAGCTACGTCCATATTATACTTAAAAAAGATTATATTGGCAAATGGAATTGCACGATGTAATAGGCAGCAGGTTTTCAGACGTACTCTTTTCCTATCCAGGGTACCTTTGGGGACTGGACGGGTTTTTAATGAGGCGGCTTGCTGACCTAGATTTTTCATATCAAGTAAAGAGATGGTTATCAAGAAAAGAGATGGTTATTATCAGGTTATGTACTCTCAGTATGATGCGTATATCTAGGTCTTGGGGGCTGGTCGCTTGAATAGCACAGTTACAAACTCAAAGACCCGGCCATGATGCCTATGAGTTATAAGGGCCGATTACTTGCAAACGAGTACGGCTACAATCTTATAACCAGACAAAGAAGTCCAAATTCCTTGGCTATTCTTACTTAAGCTCGATGTGACTCGCATTAAAGTGGCATGATTTGTTCGCTTACGATCGCAGTCAGTCATGAAACCCGACGGGGCTTGGCTGGCTACGTTTTCGTATGGATGTAACAACATGGTATCCACGCGAAAGCTGGCTTACAGTACAAGATAGTCAAAAGGGTCATCTAAACCACAAGTTATGCAGAGTACAAGGCTGAACAGCTGGAAACTCAACTACTATTAAGCGTAACTTCAAAACCTATGTGAAACAACTCAGGGATCTTTGTGAAATTAGCAGTAGGCAGTTCGTTCCCCTTTCAAGATCAAGTGTCCTAGACTCGGCGATCTGGGTCCGGGTGGCTTGAAACCTTGAAAAGAGAAAAAATGGCTTACTTGTATAATTCCAAAAAACCCAAATATCCGAGTCTTGGGGACTTGGGGACTTCGAAGCAAAGTCCGCTTGTCAATACCCATGAAACCCGGAAATTGAGTTTTCACAAAAGGAACAATAAAGAAAGCCAGATATCGAGAACAGATGAGCTCAATAATGGATAAACTTAAAAAGGCCGGAACAGGCATCGAGTATATCAAGACCTTAGCGTGCATTACAAAATCCTGGTGAAAAGATATCAAAGGTGCACAGGCGCACCACCCAAAATATAACTGTTTAAAAAAAAAGTATGTTGACCGACAGGTGCATAAGAAGAGGCATGAGAAATCATATATCACTCGACGTTCATCTTGGCCTTGCCCTTGCCATCATTGGCGGTAGCAGCAGCACCCGGATCAGCGGTACCAGCCCCTGCAGGAGGTGGAACGACTGGTGTTGAGGTAGCAGGGGCAGAGCCGGCTTCGGCTTGCTTCTTGGCAGCCTCCGCCCTTATCGCAGCAGCTTCCTCCTTCCACCGAGCCAGCATATCATACGGCTCGGGAAGATCTGATTTAATTGCTTCACCGGCAGCATCGTATGCTGGAACAAGTATGTTAACATCCAGTTCATCAGCAATTACGCTGGCCGGGTAACGGACCTCCTTCTGGACGGCCTGAAAATCCTTCACCGAGAACTTGGATCCATCAAGCTTGAACTCTGGAAAGCCGCCCATAAGCTTCACTAGCTCGAGCTTGGGGAGATAAGCCTTGGCAAGTGCAAGCCCCCGGGTCACTCCAACCCGGCAAGACGAGCGCTTCCAGTGCCAAATCCACTCGGGAATAGTGGAGAAGGCATCCAGCATCCTCTTCAGATCAACATGTCCTCTACCCGGCCACCGCAATTCCTCAAGGATCCATTTGGTTCCGGCACATAGCTGCCGGATAACGTTCTTCATGGTTTTCAGCTTGGCCATGTCATCCTCTTCCGGCATGGTTTCATCCGGGCCTGAAGAAATGGAGACGTAAGTCGGGAAACTGCCGCTATCTATCAAAAAGATAAACCCGGAGGAGGAAACGTACCAAGTAAAGCACGATATGTGTCCGATATTTGGACGGAAAGGCTTGTCAGGTCATGTTCTGCTCGGTGAGCCCTCTTTCTATATTTCCTCATTATCAATCTATTTCTCCTGGCTTCGGCTTCGGCTGCTTCGCGTAAAGCTACCTCCTTTTCGACGAGCTTGGTGGCGTCCGCCAGTTTCTCCTCAGATTGAGTTACGAAAGCCTGCGTGCATGCAAACAAGGATCAGTTGGGCAGGGAAGCAAGTTATCAGTCGCTTGTATAATAAAGTCCCAAGTAAATTATGAATCAATTCACTCGGAACTTGGGGACTGGACAAAGGCATAAGCAACATTAGTCGGATTTACCTCGTGTTTGGCTATCAAAGCTCCCAAGATGTTTTCTTCATTAGCCCTTAAAGTGCGAAGGGTTTCCAGCATCTGGGAAAATGTCAGTTCCTCGGATCGAGTACCGGAAGAGCCGGCAGCTTGGTCATTTGGTGGGGGGGCTCTCCCCGCCCTTGGAGTTGAGACCCGGACAGTTTGGGTGGCCGGGTTGGGAGAACTCATCCTTGTATCTAGAACTTCGATCTCCTCGTCTACTGGTTCCGATGAGGAAGGAGATCCGGCAGCTCGGGGAAGTGGATTGTTCAGAGGGCCTTGTCCCTGGTTATTCGCCGTGTCACCGCCAGTTGCGGCGTCTGCATTGTCAGTCGGTTTCTCCGCCTGATGGTTATTTGCTTCTATGTTTTCCGGGTCACTGACGACGGCTTGAGCGCTAAAAGAAAGATGAGAAAAGGCGGTTATTAGTGATGATGGTGGCTTGAGTGGAAATTTGTTAGGTGTAAAAGGAAATCATGTAGCACAAACTTACCCGGCATTCACGGTGTAATCAGGCGGGAGCTCGCCGCTGGAAGCAGATGAGGTCGCCACGGGAACCACCAACGGGACCCGGAGTTGCCCGGCACGTGGATGGTTAGGAGAAGGGTGGCGTTGAGGAGAGTCGGAAGGACGAGGCGGAGGAGCGCCGCCACGAGGGACTGAGGGGGTAGAGATACCCGGGTTAAGGGGATCTTCACCCGGGGAGCTCCGAGTTACTCTGCGCTTGACTGGGAAAGAATCCTTCAAGCACGATGAATTTGATAATTGATGGTTAAGTCGTCGCATGGCGTCAAAGGAATAGGGTTCAGAGGATAATGAGGAAAAAGGAACCTTGGACACTGCTCCCCTGGCCTTCCTCTTGGCTCCGACTGTTGCCTCTTGGTCAGACTCGGTTGCCTCCGGATCATCCTCGTTGGTCTCACCTTCGTCCTCCAGTTCTGTGAACCGGGTGTGTGTTTGTTGGAAAAAAGGTAAACGGGAGGAAAATAATACAAGTAAAGATATACAAATTCTATGCAAATACCTTCACTCTCATCAGCCGGCTCGTCCTCTTCTTCCGGGTCTCTGGAAGGGGGGAAGGGTTCAACTCTCCAGAAAGGGTCATCAGCCTAAGACAAAAGAATGAGATCAAGGGTTAGAAGTTGTATCAAGTCAAAATGTGGAAATAAGTTATGAATGACGGGTATTACCGCTGGAGCCGGGTTTTCCCGAGTAAACGGGGGTAACCCGGTGATGCCCTTTATCACCTCCAGTTTCTCCGTTAAGAAGCCCTTGATGGTCTTGTTAGTATCGCCGGTCGCAAAGTTCTTGGTGGAGTAGCGGAGTGCATCTGTGGTGTGCCCCGAATACTCGCACATCAGTTTGGTGCGGATGGAGTTGGGTTGGATCCGGAAATCAACCCATGTTTTTACTAAATTTAGCCCGAGGAGGCCTTGGGCTGAAAGGATGGCTATCTTGGCTAACGAGGGAAGGATTGCCTCTCTATCCGAGTCTGGTGCAAAGGCGTTGAAAGACTCGGAAGGCTCCAGGAGATTTTCCGAGTAACCCGGCAGTTTCTTTTCGCCGTCGGGGGAGGTATCGTGGCAATAAAAGAAAGACAGCTGCCAGTGTTTGACGTGGGAGTTCAAATTGAGGGTTGGCATCGGTGAGTTCTTGCGGCGTTGGATGGATACCCCGCCGCAAGTAAGGAGTGCTCCGTCGCCGCTTTCGCGGCACGGCTTACACTGGAATAGTTCGATGAAGAGAGTCAAACTTGGCGGCATGCACAAGTACGACTCAGATAGAACGATGAAGTGGGTAATATTCAACATAGAGTTAGGCCCTATGTCGAATACCCGGAGGCCATAATGGCTTAAGACCTCCCGGAAGAAAGGGTGACCCGGAGGACGGAATCCCCGGGTCACATGCTCTATGAAGCAGATTACCTCGTTATCAGCAGGTGTGGGCCGGGTCTCGTTGCCCGGAGCCCTCCAGTGAATGTCCTTTTGAGAAGGGAGAATTCCTAATTCGGCTAGCTCGTCCAATTTGGCCTTCGTAGCGGTGGAACGCCCCCAGTTAGCGGATATGGTTTGGGTAGCTTTCGCCTGAGCCGGCTGTTTTCCTTGTCGTTTGGGAGCCATGGGGTCAACCTGCAAAGCACAAGAAAAAGGAGGCATATGAAATAAGATCCGGGAATGTTGGATTATCCGAGTATAAGGTATCAAGAAAGTATGAAGCTAAAAATTATCCGGGTATCACGCTATGAGGTGGGGATTACAAGGTATCCGGGTTTTAAGTACAATCATGGAAATTATTGGTCACTTACGTATGGAAAGGCATTTGGGGAAGACGGATGGTTGCCCATGCGTCTACTGCAAGCAAAATAGCTGGAAAAGTAAGATTTTCCGGGTGTTAACGCAATGAGCGGAAAATCAAGGGGGAATGGATCTAGATGGGAAAGTTTGCGAGCGGTTTTGCAGGAGATTTGGTGATTAGCAATGGTAGGAGGATGAGTTGTAACTATTCTGCAGGTGGTTAGAGGAGTTGGCGAGCATCAAATCGGTCTAATTTGACGAAATCGGGAAAGTGATTCACGGGTTGACCTAGATCCGATCTTGGATGAATTGAAAAATTATGGTGCTAAATCAAACGAATGTGAGAGGCTTACTGGAAAGATTGGAGTCCGGCGCGACAGCGGCGAGCGGTGTGGATCGAATGCCCCTTCGCGATTCCTGGCAAGAGGAGCAAAGGCGCGACGGTGGCACTTGGCGGCGGTGCGAGATGGCTCGAGGGCGCGGCCGGCGGTGATCTTGCTTCGACGACAAGCACGAACTTCTTGCGGTGGTGCCGCGAGGGTGTAAGGAGCAAAGGGGGAAAGGGGAAGCTGAGGCGCAGTGATGAGTTTAGGGTTACCTATTATGTGCTATTTATAAAGCAAGGGTGAGTCTACCTCAACGGCCCGAGGCCGGAAATCGTGGGGTGACGGTTATCCCCGTGGATTTTGCGAGATATGCGTCAAATATTGAGCAAGGCATTGGGATGAAGGGAAGAAGGGGATCAACCCCGTGATATCGGGATCGATTATCAAGTATGAGATCTTGACATTTTTATCAAGGTTTGGACCTGGAAAATTAAACCAAAGAGTTTGGGGAAAGGCCGGGTTACTATATGGCCACCATGGAGTTAGGCCTAACCACTTATCAAAGCATCTTAACCCGGCCTCCACGTGCCTATGTGTTTGATATCTTTGCAGAGAATAGCGAGCGCTTCAAGGAGGAACCATGAAGCCCAGGCTATTCTGGGGACTACTGATGGAGGGATGGTAACCCGGTAGGCCAAACTCCAAGGAGTAACCTGGCCCAAAGAACGGTGCGCAGGATCCGGCTAAGGGTAGGGAAGCTTGTGGAGGCCCAAGTTTGTAGGCCCAGCAACCGGGATTGTGGATTATTGTAAAGGAAAGCTAGGGTTTATGCGCCGTGTCCGGGTAGGATCCAGGGTGCGCCTTGGGGAATAAGCCAGGGGGTGCGGGTGCTTTATAAACCGACCCCCATGTCTAGTTTAGACAGAGATCTTAGAACCCTAGCGATAGCGCTTGGTATCGAGCATCCAGTGTAATCCTAGAGTTGAGTTGTTATATCGAGATTGGAGACTCGGCGACTTTGATTGCCGGCTACCAGATTGAATCGCACCATGTTTTCCTCTGAGCTAAACCCTCTCCCAAATACCTGTGTCGTCTTGCCCCAAGATCAGTTACCCCCGGTAACATCTGCCGTGATTATCCCACGACAAAATGGACGTTAAGACGGCTTTCCTTAATGGAGATTTGGACGAGGAAATTTACATGAAGCAGCCAGATGGTTTCGTAGTACCCGGTTAGGAAGGCAAGGTGTGCAAGTTATTGAAGTCATTATACGGCCTCAAGCAAGCACCTAAGCAATGGCATGAAAAGTTCGAAAAGACTTTGACTGCTGAAGGCTTTGTTGTAAACAAAGCTGACAAGTGTGTATACTATCGCCATGGTGGGGGCAAAGGAGTTATTCTATGTCTATATGTTGATGACATATTGATATTTGGGACCAACTTGATTTAATCAAGGAAGTTAAGGATTTCTTGTCTCGCTATTTTGAGATGAAGGATCTAGGAGTAGCTGATGTTATCTTGAACATCAAGCTGTTGAGAGATCATAATGGTGGGATCACACTGCTTCAGTCTCACTATGTGGAAAAGGTCTTGAGTCGCTTCGGGTATAGTGACTGCAAGCCTTCTTCAACCTCATATGATGCTAGTGTGTTGCTTCAAAAGAATCGACGGATTACTAGAGATCAACTGAGGTATTCTCAGATTATAGGCTCGCTTATGTATTTGGCGTGTGCCACGAGGCCTGACATATCTTTTGTTGTGAGCAAATTGAGCCGGTTTGTTTCCAATCCGGGAGATGATCATTGGCGTGAGCTTGAGACAGTTATGCGCTATTTAAAAGGCACTGCGAGCTATGGAATTCACTATACCGGAAACCCGAGGGTTCTGGGAGGATATAGTGATTCTAATTGAATATCTGATGCTGATGAGCTTAAGGCCACTAGCGGTTATATTTTTACACTTGGTGGTGGCGCTGTTTCTTGGAAGCCTTGCAAGCAAACCATCTTAACGAGGTCAACTATGGA
Source organism: Alopecurus myosuroides (assembly GCA_028641055.1). Classification (NCBI taxonomy): domain Eukaryota; kingdom Viridiplantae; phylum Streptophyta; class Magnoliopsida; order Poales; family Poaceae; genus Alopecurus; species Alopecurus myosuroides. The sequence goes on along the minus strand of CM054059.1, from coordinate 112,721,203 downwards.
AGCAAAACTCACAGCATTAGACACAGCCACTAATGAAGCAGAGTGGCTTCGTGATCTCTTGATGGCCTTTCATCTTAAGACAATACCCGCAATCCTAATGAACTATGATAATCAAACTGTGATCATCAAAGTGAACAGTTCTAAGGATAATGCGAAGTCATCAAGACATGTGAAGAGGAGATTGAAATCTGTCAGGAAATTGAAAAAACTCCGGAGTTATTGTGTTGGATTATATCCAAACATCTATGAACTTGGCAGATCCCTTCACAAAGGGTTTATCACGGAATGTGATAGATAATGCATCGAGGGAGATGGGTTTGAGACCCACGGTATGAGTTGTCCATAGTGGTAACCCACTCTATGTGATCGGAGATCCCGTGAGTTAGAAGTGGGAGACAAACTGTTGGTCGGCTGAGAGGAGAGTATCCTTATATTTTATCCCACTCCATGAAGATGCAATACTCTCCTTATCTGTATGGTAGGTTGACATTTGACTTAATGTGTTCCAAGTGGCTTATTTTATATAAGAAGAGATGTGTCCTGCAGAACATCTCTGAGTAACTCACCTATATGAGTCTGACTGTTAAACGTCACAGTCTATGAGAATAGGGTGCTCTCTAATAAACTCATGAAAGGCCTTCGGAGTATGATGTATATGGTCCACCCTCGGGGAAGCCTTGCGGCAGCCTAGTATCGGTTCAGACGTTGTGTGAAACTGGTATCACAGAAAACTTGTAGTTCAATGCATAGTCCACTATTCAAGTTGTGAACCAGTGTAGAGTAATGTTCTAAGTGGAAGTTCAACTTAACAGTTTCCACTAAGCACCGGTATATAAACAATGTTTTGGAACCGAGATTATGAAATGTGCCAATGACACTTTGTGGGGGATTGTTGGATTTTATTAGTTTTGCCTAGCCCCAAAAGCCCAACCAAAATCTAAAAGTGGCAATGGCCCATCCACGAATAAATACAAGTGGAGGGTGGGACTAAAGTTTAGTCCCACATTGCTAGTTTGGAGAGGATGGCACCACCTTATAAGGTGAACCATTCTATCTCATGTATGAGTTGGTGAGACAAGAGGAGAAGTGTGCCACACGCGCGCTCATCCTCCGCCGCCCGCCTCGTCACGACACGTCAAGACGCGGCGCGGGTTGCGGGAATGAGCCGAGCCGAGAGTGTTTATTTTGTCGGTTGGGAAAACTTAATGAGTCATTAATTTGATAATTAACGGACGCGTTAATTGCTAAACCCTTTTTTGTTTCCTTTTTAGATCGTGGAACCGAACCGACTCGAACCTGGAGTTACACCCACGTCTCTCCCAACCCGCAGTATAAATATGCGTATACAGTAAACTCTAGCCTCCACTTTGTCATATGGTTTCGCACCGTCCTAAAGCACTACGCCGCCAATCAAGCCTTCACCATCCCTCCTTCTGGCGTGCACCGCGAGAAGGGACAGCAGGCCTCCGGAACCCCGCCTCTTGTGATCCTGTACGGGAGAGGGGCGATCAGGTTTTTAGGGAGCGCACTCGCGCGACTGCTGACGGCGACTACTTCCCCAACGGCGATTTCTTCCTTGACATCGTTAACCTCTTCATCAACGACATGGACGACAACTTGGACAATACCACAGCCGGTGCTGCTGCCGCTGCACCGTACATATCTCTCCTCTTTCTGTACGAGATCCTACTGCAATTTCTGTGTCTTGCTTTAGCCGTAGACTGTATCGTAGATTGGACCTATTTATCTGTTGTACTAGATATTTGCATGCTTACTTTATTTGCTACTGTCGTAATTTCTCTGATGCTATTTCAGATTAAATCATGTGCTAAATTGCTAATATATTCAACACCATCTATCTCCAAATCCCAGAGCCTTGCTAAAAAAAACAGAGCCACGTCGCTAGCTCGCCGAGGTCCTTATGACCTTATATACTCTCCTCCATCCCTGGTCTCTCTCCGTCGCACGCCATGACGTAGTGTACTGTCCATTGATGTCTTTCTTTGGCGCAGAGATCGGCGGCGATGCTCGGGAAGGGAGGTCAAACGTGCATGCGGTGGGGAACACTTATCCATGGACCATGGGTGTAGCGCGTGACGGCGTCTACTCGGGTAAGATACCAACTGTAATACTACTGTCTACTGCCATGATATTAGTCCCATACTGCTGAGTGACAGGGATTTCCATCATTACATAAGCATAGTCATGAGGAAGGTCAGCACCTAGTAGAGTATAGTATAATGTATGATAGTATAGGGTATGGGATACGGTAGCGGGTATAGTACCTAGTGTCAGGGAAAATACATCATGCCCCCCCCCCCAACGAGAAGTTAGCATAAAAGTACCACTTTACGGACCAAATTCTGGGAAACTGGCACTTTACGTTTTGATTGCAAAAACTACCACATTGCGTTTTCAATTTGGCAAAAAGCACCAATCTCGTCTAACTGGCGAATTGACATCAGAACTGACAGGGCTGGCCCGCCACTTTGATGATGTGGCATGTATAGGACATTGTTACGGGCATGACCATTGACTGCCGTTACGGGAGCACAGAAGTTAGCATAAAACTACCACTTTAGCGGCCAAATTTCGAATAACTACCACTTTACGTTTCAATTCTAAAATGAACCACATTTATTTGGAACCTCGCAAAAAACACCGATTCCCTTCTGATGACAAATTGATAGGGAACTGACGACTTAGGCCCGCACAATCCATGGCCAGGCTCGTGTATACAGCCGCGTCTGCTCTCACGCTCACGGCCGTGCTGGGGGTCACGCTCGGCCTGGCCGGCGGACGCACAAGGCAGCACCGGCGCGCACACGTACGCGCCTGCTGCCACGCTCACGCCCGCGCTGGCGGTTAGACTGGGCATGTCCGGAGGACACACAAGGCCGCACCGGCGGTAACACATGGTCGCGCCAGCGATCAGAATCGGTTGGGCCTGCTATCACGCTCACGTCTGTGCCGTTGTAAGACAGGGCCGCACATGCTGTCACGCTCGGCCTGGCCGGAGGACACCGGCGGTCATACACACGGCCGCGTCGGCGAACGCACACGCACTCGCCCATCGCGTCTATGTACGGACGAGGCTAACGAGATCGACGACAACCTCCGCATCGTAACCAAGCCGTCGTGCGCTCTCGCACCTCACAGGCCCGTGAGGATGAGATTGAAGGGAGGCCGCGGGCGTTCTCTCCGGGGGTGGGGAGGGGTGGCGTCGTGGCGAGCTTCTCCCAGACGGCGTGGCCTAGCGCAGGTACTAGGCGGGCGGCGGCCGTGCTGAGCGGATTGTTGCCTGGGCGCGTGCTCGACCGCTGTATTTTTTATAGATATTTTTATTCTTTAATTGACATGACATGTGAACCCACACGTGCCACGTGGTCACATTATGGGGCCAGGATGTCAGTTTCCTTGTCAATTCGTGATCAATCCTAAATCAGTGTTTTTTGTGAAATTCCAAACAAAATGTGGTAGTATTTTTTAATATAAACGTAAACTGGTAGTTATTCGAAATTTGGACGCTAAAGTGGTAGTTTTATGCTAACTATGTGCTCCCGTAACGGCAGTCAACGGTCATGCCCGTAACGATGTGTTAAAATTTCCACGTCATCAAAGTGGTGGGCCAGCCCTGTTAGTTCCGGTGTCAATTCGCGAGTTAGACGAGATTGGTGTTTTTTGCCAAATTAAAAATACAATGTGGTAGTTTTTGCAATCAGAACGTAAAGTGGTAGTTTTCCGGAATTTGTGCCGTAAAGTGGCAGTTTTATGCTAATTTCTGAAAGCGCATGGTGCCCCATATGTGGTTTTGGTAATTAATGAAAATCCTTATGGACTAATGTTTGCATTGAGATATTCTTATAGATCTTGTCCATAGGAAATATTGGAGTTCATGTGTTGAACTCTATTATCTTTCTTGTTGTCCATTGATATATTCAAGGATTTATATGAAGAATGGTCATGGTTTGAGTTGAGCTTATTGCAAGTGTCTTGAAGAAAAGTATTAGATAGTCGTTCATGATTATCTTCAATACATCATCATATAAATAATGAAGAAGCAAAGATACAAAGGTTGATCAAGCAAGTGATCAACATACAAAGCTACAAGATGTACCAAGTGGGATTATGTATCTCGTGGTATGGTAAGCAATTGTAAATATAGCTTTGTGAACTAACCCATGATATACGTGTGTGGTATCTCTATGTGTGGTCAGATATCTTTCGATGGGCATGAATCAAAATAAAGATTTCATATCGCCCGTGGTCTTTGTTATCAAGCGATGTTCTTCATCAAGCTTGACGTGGAAGCTCAAGTGAGGCATCTCGAAGAAATTCTATGCTTGATGCTTGCCACCCTTTTGGAGATTGTGGCCTTGTGAAGATTTGCCGAGAAGGATATCTCCTATAATGGTGTATGGGGGAGCTAGTCTCTCCCATAATGGTGTATGGGGGAGCAACTTGCAAGTCTTCATCAAGCGGAGAATGTGCTATCAAGAACGATCAAGAAAGAAGATCCAATTTGAGAGAGTCAAGATCGTCATCACCTAGCTCAAGTGGAATGCTCAAGGGAAAGTTATAATCTTGATAGGGTTTCTATTTTTTCGGTCTCGTGTCTTTGGGAGACCGGTTTATAGGATAGATAGTCGTACTTACAAGAGGGGCTCTCAAGTGATTAACTTGATCGAATCGTTTTTAGAGCTCAAACCTTTGCATCTTGCTTCTTATGTGTCTTTTGTCTCCTTGGGGTTTTAGTGCTTGTCACGATCTTCATGACAAGTCTTGGTTTCTCGAAAACGGATTTTGTAAGAAAAACTTGTTGCATTTTCGGTTGTGAAAATATTACGTTCATCTTTCAGAATGTTCCCACACCTTCCGTATGTGGTAACTTATCCATACTTTGAGGTATCAATATTTCCAAAGCAATATTTCCAACGCAATTGGATTTACCTCATTCGGAGTTCGTTTGCAAAAGTTATGAGGTTTCTAGTTCAGCCTCAATGATTCAGAAGTCAACCGGATTATTCAATACCTACCGAAATATCCGGTTCTGATGAGGAGCTTGTTTTTTGGCTAAGTACTAGAGGATTTCGGCGCAGAAGTCAACCGGATATTTCCAACCGGATTATTCCATACCAACCGGAATATCCGGTTCTGGAGCCTGTTCGGGACTGAAGCGAGCCGGATTTTTCAAACCAGATTATTCGCTCCAATAGGATATTCCAGTTTGGTCAATTCCTTCGTGGTTTCAGATCTGAGGAAAAAAAAGCAACCGGAATATCTGGTTCAAGTTTGAACCGGAAATTCCGGTCCCATTTTCAGCCTCAAACGGCTAGTTTTTTAGGACCTATTTAAGGGGGTCTTCTTCCCCATTGGTCCCTAAGCTTCCTAAGTACGATTTTTCCTCTCTCCCCACGATTGTTGACCTTGGAAATCTTGCCCCTCTCCCAATCCCTCCTATTATTCTTGCATATCTTTGAGGGAGAAGTTAGAGGAGATTTAGATCTACATTTCCACCAATCCATCTTCCTTCTTAGTGAGGGAAACCTATTAGATCTTGATCTTGGAGTTCTTGGTGTTTCTCCTCCATTGTTCTTCCTCTCTTATTCCCCCATAAGCATTTGTTGCTTTGTTGGAATTTGAGAGTGAAGGATTTGAGCACTTGTGCTCTTGCCATTTGCATCGGTTTGCTCTCTCCATGAGGATTCGTGGAAGTTGAAAGTTTGTGAGCTCGTTACTCTTGGGTCTTGGATCCTAGACGACTTGTGGTGTTCTTGGGAGCCTCCAATTGAGTTGTGGATGTGTGCCCCAAGATTGTGGTGACATCGAGAGCCTCCAATTCAGTTGTGGATGTGTGCCTCGAGATTGAAGGTTGCCAATAGTGGAAGGTGAACTAGGCCTTTGTGGCGAGGTTCATCGGAGAATAGGGTGAGGACTTTGTGGCGTTGAGTAGGCCTCTTGTGGCGAGCTCACACCCCTCCTAATGAGACGTACTTCCCTCGTGGGAGGAACTCGGGAATACATCATCGTCTCCACGTGCCTCGGTTATTTCTATACCCGAGCTTTTTACTTATGCAATTTACATTTTGATAGCCTTTGTGCTTGAAGTTATATCCTGCTATCACCTTGTTACTTATCTTGCTTATCATAAGTTGTTGGTGCACATAGTTGAGTCTAGAATATTTAGGTTGTGTGCTTGTTAACTGATGACCCACAAGTATAGGGGATCGCAACCGTCTTCGAGGGAAGTAAAACCCAAATTTATTGATTCGACACAAGGGGAGCCAAAGAATAATTGTGAGCCTTAACAAGTGAGTTGTCAATTCACATGCACCTAAAAGTGGACTTGTTCGCAGTGGTTTATCAGTAGTAACAGTTTTATAGTAGCAGCAGTAGTGAAATAATAGCAGCAGTGAAATGAAAATAATAGCAGTAGTGTTTGAAGTAAACAACGAGATTAAATACTTTAGGCCTAGGGATAGATGAACGGGCGTTGCATGGATAAGATAGTTCATATAATAATAAAGACATGGGCATTACAGATAAATAAGATAAAGCATCCAAGCACTAAGTAACCATAGGCATGTGTTCCGTAAATAGTCGTACGTGCTCGCAATGAGAACTTGCACAACATTTTTTTGTCCTACCAGCCCGTTTTCAGCGGGACCTCAAGGGAACTAATGGTAATTAAGGTGTTCCTTTTAATAGAACACCAGAGCAAAGCATTAACACTCCGTGAACACATGTGATCCTCACATCACAGCCATCCCCTCCGGTTGTCCCAATTTATGTCACTTTGGGGCCTCGGGTTCCGGACAACGATATGTGTAAACAACTTGCAGGTATGATTAATGACCCACAAGTATAGGGGAACGCAACAGTCTTCGAGGGAAGTAAAACCCAAATTTATTGATTCGACACAAGGGGAGCCAAAGAATATTTGTGAGCCTTAACAAGTGAGTTGTCAATTCACCTGCACCTGAAAGTACTTTTGTTCGCAGTGGTTTATCAGTAGTAACAGTTTTATAGTAGCAGCGGTAGTGAAATAATAGCAGCAGTGAGATGAAAACAGCAGCAGCAGTAGTGTTTGAAGTAAACAACAGATTAAATACTATAAGCATAGGGATGGATGAACGTGTGTTGCATGGATAAGATAGTTCATATAATAATCAAGACATGGGCATTGCAGATAAATAAGATAAAGCATCCAAGCACTAAGTAACCATAGGCATGTGTTCCGTAAATAGTCGTACGTGCTCGCAATGAGAACTCGCGCAACATCTTTTGTCCTACCAGCCCGTTTTCAGCGGGGCCTCAAGGGAACTACTGGTAATTAAGGTGTTCCTTTTAATAGAACACCGGAGCAGAGCATTAACACTCCGTGAACACATGTGATACTCACATCACAGCCATCCCCTCCGGTTGTCCCTATTTCTGCCACTTCGGGGCCTCGGGTTCCGGACAACTATATGTGTAAACAACTTGCAGGTATAATCAAGAAACAATAATTATCATCGTGATTCAATAACATGTTCAGATCTGAGATCATCGCACTCGGGCCCAAAGTTGAAAGCATTAAGCATAACAAGTTGCAACAATGTCAATAGCACTAGTAGAGGATACTAGGCACTATTCCCTAACAATCACGGCATTATTAGATGAACGATCTCATTCAATCCCCATCCCCTTCAGCCTACAACGGGGAATTACTCATACATGGATGGGGGAAACATGGAAGGTTGATGGAGAGGCGTTGGCGATGACGATGGCGATGATCTCCTCCACTTCCCGTCCCGGCAGGGTGCGAGGACAGGAACTTCTGATCCCCGAATCGAGGTTCGGGATGGCGGCGGCGCTCTGTGTTTGTTTATGTGGAATATGATGAACCCCCTCGGGTTTTAGGGTTGGCGGCTACTTGTAGTCGAAAGGGGAGTTCGAGGGGGCTCTATGGGACCCACACCCTAGGCTGGCGCGACCAAGGGGGGACCCACGCCAGGGGGGTGTGGCCACCCTGTGGCTCCTCTCCTGGCCCCCTTCTGGCTCCCGAGGTCTTTCGGGGTGAAAACACCAATGGGGTCTTTTCTGGGCAATTTCCCAAAAGTTGATTTTCTGCATAAAACAAGACACCAAAGTAATTCTGCTGAAAACAGCGTTAGTCCGTGTTAGTTGTATTCAAAACACACAAGTTTAGCGGAAAACAATAAGAAAAGTGTTCGGAAAAGGAGATACGTTTTCGACGTATCAACTCACCCCAAGCTTAGCTTATTGCTTGTCCTCAAGCAATTAAGTGACAACTGAGTACGATAAAAGACTTTTACGAACACATTTCTTTCATATGATGTAAACATACTCACTATATGATCACATACTTAATTATGCTCATGATAAGATACACGCAAGATACTGTCACTTAATAGTTATGCAAACTATGAGAAGATAACAGCATATTAATAATAAACAACATGAAGCATAACTATTTTCAAGATTGAAGTATTCATAATAGGATCTGATAAAGTGGTATCTCGCTTGCCCTTAAGTGTGGGGCAAAACATAAATGCTAGGGCACCTCTGAAGTGCAAGGGAAGACTAGAAGTAAAGATATCAAAGATACAAGCATGAAAATTATACGACAATCAACTGTACTTTGGGACAAACACATCACAGTAAGAATGACCATTGTGCTCTCAAGAAAGTGCTCAAAGAATATAGTGGAGACTCAACATAAAAGTAAAAGAAAGTCCCTTCGCAGAGGGAAGCATGGATCACTCATGTGATAGAGCTTTTTATTTTATTAAACAGAGGTATTGAAAGGCGTATGCTTATGTCAACGAATGGCAAACAAACAATACAGTACGTCACAAGCCAACTGGATTCACAAGAGAGGCTCCCATGTGAAGGACGCATCTGGGTAGAAGGTCATCCCTCTTTCTATTTTGTTTACACAATTATGCTTTGACTGATAAATCAGGGGAAAAAAGAGTGAAGATAATTTGTGTGTATTAATTTGGGGCTGGGCACCCCGCTGCCAGCTCTTCTATCATTTGGATAAGCGGATGAAGCCACTAGTCCAGGGTGTGAAATCCAATCAACAAGTGAGATAAAGATTCTCTATTTACGTCCTCATGAGTTAAAACAGGGGCACAAAATAGGAGTAATTTTTAGCAGGTTTTAAAGGTAGGACATGAGCAATTTACTTGGAGTGGCGGTTAAATACCACATATAGGTAGCTATGGTGGACACATTTGGAAAACTTTGGTTTTGGGGAGTTGTATGCACGAGTAGAGCTCATACTCAGTACAGGTCAAGGGTATCAAATAGACAGGGAGTGACAATCAAGAGAGCACAACTATCATAATCATGTTTGCGACAAAGTAAAATTAACCGAGGCATAAAATTGATACTAGAACTCTGAGGCAAAATAAATCATCGAGGCTTATTGACTTTTTGTTTTTAGTCTTCGCATGCGTGAGCATGTGCCAAGTCGATTCAAATGAAACAGTCAGAGGAGGCTAGCACAATATCATGTCCTTCTATGAATAGAACAATGCAAACAAATATTTATATGACAGGTCATTTACTATTAATAAATTGGAACAAAACATGAGAGAGCACGAACTATTAAGCAGCCATTAAGTCACATATATCTTATACGAACAAACTAAGCATGCTCACATAGATGGATATATGTACAAAAATGAAAGCAAATAGAGTTCATACCAGCCTCTCACCACAACTTGAATTATTGTAGATCGTCATTATTGCTCTTCACTTGTGGCTCGAATAATCTATAATGAAAACCAAGCTCCAATGGAGTCACGGCTGACTATTGAACTTTGCAACAAACTTTACAAAACCAAAGAAGAACAACAAATATTTTTGGGTTTTTCAATTAAAGCACTAATAGAAAGAGAACAAGCAAACAAAGCAAAATCTTTTTGAGTTTTCAAAACGAAACAAGAACAAAAGAAAGCAAACAAACATAACAAAAAAATTTGGGGGGGGGGGTTGAATATTAAACTGCAACTAAAAGATAAGGCAAACCAAATAAAGAAACCAAAGAAGCAAACAAAGAGAAATAACATAAATATTTTTGGTCTTTTTGTGTTTTGGAAAATAAGAAAAAAACAATAAAAACAAAGAGAGATAAGAAAAAGAAACGAAAACAAACGAAAGAAACAAAAAAGAAACTAAAACAAACGAAAGAAAAGAAAACATGGATATACAAAGAACCGACCGAACATGATATATAAATGAGTGTGATGCCGGTATACCTCCCCCCAAGCTTAGGCTTTTGGCCTAAGTGGAGATCAATCACCAAGGGGCCCGAGAGGTGCCGCCCCCATAATACAACGAGGAGGAAGCCTCCTCCTAATATGTGCTCGAGGATGTGTCGGTGTACTGTGTGTTGTGGTCCTCCGGACGCGCGTCTCGCCTCTCCTGTAGCCGGTAAAAATCCATGGTGCTCAGATGCTCGTCTACCCGCTCCTTGGAGAGCGACCATGGTGCCCTGTCAAACTTAAACAAAACAGGCCGCGACAAAGTAACTTTTCGCTCCTCTCCATCCATATATAAAACTCTATAAACTAAACGATCAGCAGTAGAGTTAGAAGTGACAAACTGATGGGATTTCATGGCAGCAAGGGTAAGCCTATGTGTAGCAATTATTTCATCATTAGGATCAATGGAAACATGCAAAGCAGCTGCTAAACGTGTAGCAATAATGCCACCAAAAATAGGCCCAGAAGCAGCAAGGCGGCGTGCAACAAGTGCACCAAGGTTATACTTCGTGCTACGGTTTAGCGCATCATCAATGAAAGCAAGGTGGTAACTAGAAACATTGCTAGTGTTCTCCCTACCAAGGATACTAGTACCATTGTAGTAAGTAAAGTATCTAAGAGCAGGAAGTTGAATGTTCCTTATCTTCCCACGCTGGGATGAGCGACCGTCATTGTTGGTGATCTCTCGGTAGATCCCCTAGAGGTCTGCTGGTCTATCTTGAATCCTGCTCGCCGTCCCGGTGGCGTCGATACCTATATTAGTACAAAAATCCACCAAGGACAAAGACATAGGACTTCTATATAACTTGAATGCAACAGTTGGACCATATTGAGTGTTCTGAAATTTAAAACTCTTAACAAAAGCTTTTGTGAGTGTGGCATACTGAGGGCTTTCATCCTCCATAAAGTTGGTGAGACCAACTCTCTCAATAAGCATAAGAGTCATCTAAAATACCCGCACTTCTTAAAAATGTACGACAAGGAAAGCTAGATGGGTGTATGATACCGTCATCTTCCGCATCATCAATAGTTGATGCAATAACGTCTTCATTATATGATGGCCTCGCTGAAGTTGACGAGCGTGATGGCCTTGTCCTTCTAGAAGCATCACTCCTAAATATCTCTCCAAAATTGTAACTATCCATCTCTGAAATTTTTCAACAATCATCATAAAATTAATTTCAAGCAACTATAAGGTGGAGACTACCATAGGGACTTATATGAGAGCTAAACATACATCAAAACTATATTATTTGTACTCAAATCAAGCATGCAAACTCACATAAGCTGTCACCTACTGTGGCAAAATACTAAAGAAATACTTCACTAAAAAAAATTCTACTTGGATCATCGGAGGAGTCACATACCGGAGACCAAACACACAAAAAATTAGCACAAATGATGGGCTGAAGAAGGAGATCAAAAATCCAGAGGAAGAACACCAAGAACACGGGATCCAGGAAATGTTTTCAATTTGGTAGGTGAGAGAAGAGACTTTGGCACTGGAGAGAGTAAGTGGTGGGCCAGGGGGCCCCACACCATGTGTTGGCGCCACCAGGGCCTGGCCGTGCCACCTGGGGTGTGCCTGACTGGTGGGTCCCCTGGGGTATCCCAGGTGGCTTTCTACCTCATTTTTGATGTAAAAATTATTATAATTTTTCTGGAATTTTTCGAGAAACTTTATTTTTGAGGCATTTCCATAATTTTAATAATTAATAAAAACCGGGAAAACGAAAGTGAAAACGTGGAAAACAAAACCAAAACCAGTACTATAGAGGTTCTATGACACTTTAATAAAAGAATATCCCAATAAAACAAAGGTGGTAGTGGTGAAAACAAAAGTATGGGTGGTGAAAACATGCATAACCTCAGTAATCAGCGTGAAAACATCAGGAAAACATGCATAAGGATGGTGGAAATCATGATTGTACTCAAGTAATAATGTGATAACAGAAGTAAACATGGTGAAAACATAATGGAGAAGGTGAAAACATAGTGAAAACATTGCCCATTTCATTTAAAATCATTTTGTTAACAAGGGTGATCAAGTCTTCCTACCAAAATAATTTTATATGAAACAAAACTTTGTTTCTCACTAAATACTCATGTTACCTCAACCTTGAAATACATAGTCCCAATCATAATAATTTCATATTCTTTGGGTGGCTTTGGAATAGGACAATAAAATTCTCCAATCTTGATGGTCTCAATATTGATACATCCACTTTTGTCTAACTTTGAGACAATTATTTTGAGACGGAGGGAGTATGAATCTTCTTGAGAAAATAAACAATGTGCTCTTTATCATTAACATTAAACGTAACTTTTCCTTGATTGCAATCAATAACAGCCCCTGCAGTATTAAGAAAAGGACTTCCAAGAATAATAGACATATTATCATCTTTAGGCATTTCCAACACAACAAAGTCAGTTAATATCAGACAATTATTAGCAACTTGAACAGGAAAATACTCACATATACCCACAGGAATAGCAGTAGACTTATCAGCCATTTGCAAAGATATATCAGTTGGTATCAATTTTTCTACAAGGAGTCTTTTATAGAGAGTAAAAGGCATGACACTAACTCCAGCTCCCAAATCACACAAAGCAGTTCTAACATAATTAGTTTTAATAGAACAGGGAATAGTAGCTATACCAGGATCTCCAAGCTTCTTAGGAACCTTTCCATTAAATGATTAATTATCAAGCATAGTGGAAATTTCCTTATTAGGAATCTTCCTTTTGTTAGAGACAATATCTTTTATATATTTTGCATAAGGAGGCAATTTAATAACATCGGTTGAAGGAATTTGCAAGAACAAAGGTTTCATCCATTCACAAAACTTGTTATAATGTTCTTCTTCCTTAGATTTGTGTTTCTTATTAGGAAAAGGCATCGGTTTTTGTACCCAAGGTTCTCTCTCATTACCATGTTTATTAGCAATGAAATCCTCCTTAGTATACTTTGCAGTTTTAGTTTGCTTTTCAGGTTCAGCTACAGGTTTTTCTTTATCAGAAGCATCATTCTTTTCATTACCACTTTCAGTTTCAGCATCAGAGATAGATATACTATTAGGATCTTTAGCAAGTTCAGAGGATTCTACAACAGTTTTATGTTTCTTCTTGTTTTTCTTCTTAGTATGAATAACATTATTATTAGTTTGCTGATCATCTTGTTCAATTCTTTTAGGATGTCCCTCGGGATATAAAGGATCTTGTGTAGCAATACCACTTCTAGTTCTTATTTCATAAACATGTTTTTCTTTAGAAGCATTAACTACCAAATCTTTTTTGCACTTTAGCAAGTTGATCAATTTGAGTTTGAACCATTTGAAAATGTTTAACAAGAATTTTAACATTATTAGAGGTTCTTTCTATAATACCATGCAAATTATCAATAGCTCTAGAGTTTTCCATTAGGTGATTTTGCACTCTCATATTAAAATTATCTTGCTTGATAACATAATTATCAAATTCATCTAAACATTGATCAGGAGGTTTATTATAGGGAATATCTCTACTATCAAAATATTGGAGAAAGTGTACCTCAATGGTGGATGAGTGAGGGATTGGCTTACATAATTCTCCTATAGGTGGAAGATTCTTCACATCTTCATATTTAATACCCCTCTCTTTAAGAGATTTCTTGGCTTCTGTCATCACTTCATCATTTAATTCAATCATTCCCCTCTTCTTGGGTGTTGGTGTTGGTGTAGGTACTGGAGTAGGGGTCAGCTCGGGCTCAACCATAGTCCAATCATCATGATTTTGGCTTATTTTAGCCATTAATTCCTCAGCTTCTTCTGGAGTTCTTTGCCTGAAAACACAACCATCACAACTATCCAGGTATGTCCTAAATTCAACAGTTAGTCCATTATAGAATATATCAAGAAGTTTATTATCTTCTAACTTATGCCCAGGTGTATCCCTAACTAAAGAACAGAACCTTGCCCAAGATAAAGACAATTTCTCTCCTTCCAATTGCATGAAATTAAATAAATTTTGTAAAGCAGCATGTTGAGAACTAGCAGGAAAATATTTCTGAAAGAAAACATTAACCAAACCAATAGGACTATCAATAGATCCAGGAGACAAAATGTTAAACCAAGTTTTAGCTTCATCTTTTAATGAGAAAGGGAATATTTTAGCAACAAAGCAGCTACGTTTCTTAAGATCATCATAGAATAAACTACTCAAAGAGGAGAGCTCATTCATATGTTTCATAGCACTTTCATTTTCAGTACCACAAAAAGTTTCTTTCTCAACATTAGATATGTAAGATAAATCAAGAGAGAAATCATAATCCTTGTCCCTGATATTAATGGGAGAAGTGGCAAACTTAGCATCAGGAGATAATTTATATTTAATAGCACGACTTTCAATAAGTCTCATAACAGCATCATTATCCTTCATAGTATATATTTCTTCAATAAGATCATCATTAAGATCAACATAGGCATCATTTAAATCATCACGAGGATTCTCTATAAGTTCAGGTGAAACAGCAGGATTAACGGGATTTTTATCAGGAGTTTCAGTGTTTGCAAAATTTTTAGCTTTAGCAATAGTAGCATCTAAGAAAGGACCGAGAGAACCACTCTCATCAAGCACAGTAAAAGCATCATCAAAAGTATCAAAAGTATTTTCAGATTCAGCAGAAGTAGCATGTGTAGCATGTGGTGCTGTAAGCCGCTTACTCATAACAGACGGTGAATCAAGAGCAACAAAGGTGTTCAGAGTTGTAGTTCTTCTTGTAGTGGATGGTAATATAGGAAACTTTCCATCACAAGTCTTACCCATGATGAATGATGGCAGTAGATAATAATACTCTCCAGTGAGCTTGCAAATAAAGCTATGCTCCCCGGCAACGGCGCCAGAAAATAGTCTTGATGACCCACAAGTATAGGGGACCGCAACAGTCTTCGATGGAAGTAAAAACCAGATTTATTGATTCGACACAAGGGGAGCCAAAGAATATTTGTGAGCCTTAACAAGTGAGTTGTCAATTCACCTGCACCTGAAAGTACTTTTGTTCGCAGTGGTTTATCAGTAGTAACAGTTTTATAGTAGCAGCAGTAGTGAAATAATAGCAGCCGTGAGATGAAAACAGCAGCAGAAGTAGTGTTTGAAGTAAACATCAGATTAAATACTGTAGGCATAGGGATGGATGAACGGGCATTGCATGGATAAGATAGTTCATATAATAATCAAGACATGGGCATTTCATATAAATAAGATAAAGCATCCAAGCACTAAGTAACCATAGGCATGTGTTCCGTAAATAGTCGTACGTTCTCGCAATGAGAACTTGCACAACATCTTTTGTCCTACCAGCCCATTTTTAGCGGGCCCTCAAGGGAACTACTGGTAATTAAGGTGTTCCTTTTAATAGAACACGGGAGCAAAGCATTAACACTCCGTGAACACATGTGATCCTCACATCACAGCCACCCCCTCTGTTTGTCCCAATTTCTGTCACTTCGGGACCTCGGGTTCCGGACAACGATATCTGTAAACAACTTGCAAATATGATCAAGAAACAATAATTATCATCATGATACAATAACATGTTAAGATCTGAGATCATGGCACTCGGGCCCAAAGTTGCAAGCATTAAGCATAACAAGTTGGAATAATGTCAATAGCACTAATAGAGGATTCTAGACACTATGCCCTAACAATCAAGGCATTATTACATGAGCGATCTCATGCAATCCCTACCATCCCCTTCAGCCTACAGCTGGGAATTACTCACACATGGATGGGGGAAACATGTATGGTCGATGGAGAGGCGTTGGTGATGACGATGGCGATGATCTCCTCCACTTCCCGTCCCGCCAGGGCGCCAGAATAGGAACTTCTGATCCCCGAATAGAGGTTCGGGATGGCGTCGGCGCTTGATGGCTAGGTTGAGACTCCAAGTGCAGAGTGTGTAGCTAGTGGCAAGCCTTCTTCCCCACGAGGGTGACTCGAGGGTTTATATCGAACTCTTGGGGAGCTAGTATTTTAGCAGTTGTCTTCCAAGCTTCCTCCAGGATCCTGCAAACAAGTAGAGAATTTTGTGCCCTCAACCTCACCAAGTGGTTGTCAAGCACAAGGTGTGAGACTTCTAAATTGCAATGTAAAACTGAAAGTAAATGTGCAATAATTAAATCTACAACTAAATGAAAATGCGAAAATAAATATGCAATGGATTGTTTTTGTATTTTTGTGATGCAAGTGGTGATGGAGATAATGTAAATTCGAATTGGAGATGCAAGTAAAGTAAATTGCAAGTAAAGTAAATTGCAGCAAAGTAACTAGAGTGTTTTCTTATATTTAAAATAGGACCGGGGTTCATGGTTTCACACTTGCATTCTCTCAAATAAAGTGGTAGACGGTGGACATAAAGAATTACATGTGAGATTACAATAACATGTTTAACATTGAGTACTTTCATATGGGCATCACGTCCTAGCATAGAGATCTCTACGGTCATATTGGTCCCTCTTATACTCCACCAAGATGCGAAATAAATCATAACACCTCGATAATTAAGGAAAAACCAGAGTATAGCTTTAAGCAATGTGACATGAAGTTGAAGTAAGAACTTGCTAGATCTAGTCATGGATATTGATTAGTGTCACTTCAAATCCCCGGTAACAAGGTACTCCTTTTTATCCCTAGTGAGGTAACTAAGAAAGGTTTAACAAAACCTAAGTGGATCGCTGAACTTCTGTCACTTTCACAGCACTAGCCACCCCCCGTTACTCCAACTAATGCACCCATCACCCCACACACGCTCTCAAGAACTAGATTGATCAAAGCTAGAAAATAAGAACGGGGTACATAAGATACATCTACTCAAATAACTCAAGAGAAACAATTGCAATCTCAGATTCAATAACTCATAGAAAAGATCCACCACATAGGAATTACAACGGTGCCCGTAATCATGTGAGGCAGCTCATACGGATCTAATTAGTGAAGCACATAGAGAGAGATACAAGTGCTACTTCCACAAACCCATAGCCCTGGGGTGGACTATTCCCTCTTCATGGAGATGTCGATGGAGATGACGTTGGAGGGGTAGGAGATCACACCGGCGGCGCCCCGCCGGAGTTTTCCCCCTCCAATCTGGAACTTCTGGTCTCTGTTTCGGTGTTTCGGTGTTTCGGCGGCGCCCTTCTCCATAAGGGTACGGGAGACCCTTTTTATAGTCGGTTTTAGGTCAAGACGGAGTCAGTAAGTCGAAGATGGAAGGAATTGGGGCCACATGGGCCAAAAAGGGGCCTCTCACGCGGCCAAGGAATCTGGCCGCGTGGAGGGTCCTCTTTTGGGCCTCCTTGCCGAATTCTCGTGGATCCTTCGCCCGCAAGTCTTCTCCTTCCAAGAAAATGACCCCCGCAGATTTTCAGGTGATTTCGCGGAAGTTTTCCCCCTGAAACGTCAAAAATATAGAAAACGGGGTTTCTGACAGGCAGGGTTAATTCCATAAAAGTTGGGGGACTTTGTAATTTAACCCCAAAATACTATAAAACATTGAATTATACCCTTTTATGATGCAATATGTAATAGAAAACCATGTGAAAATATGCAAAATTCATCTATGCATTTTACATGCATCAACACCCCCAAGCTTAACCCATGCTCGTCCTCGAGTATGAAGGTGATAAAACTAATATGGGTTTTGCATATTGAAACAATCATGGGATATCAAGGAGGATTATTCATGCTACATATAATCAAATGATTAATACTAGAAATGAGTAGCAATATACAATTCATGTTGTAAGAAATATCAAATATGCAAGCAAAGATGCTTCATGAAAGTTCACAAAGTGTATAATGAAATAAAAGCACTATGGACCAAATGCATACACAAAATGAAAAATAAAATCCTATATTGGTCAAAGAATAGCATAATGGAGAATAGAAAATATAGTGGACACTTTGGAGAAAATTGAGTAGAGGTAAAACATGATCAAGTCTTATTTAGCCTCTAAATTATTCAACTAAAATTACTAATTGAAATGTGGTATCCATTGATCTAGGACTCTCATTGCCCCTTTATCACTAGCATCTTAAAATTGTGAGTATTGAAGTAATGAGAATGACAAGGTGGTTGAAAGCCTCATGCCCTGTGAGTGTGAAAACCTACTCCATGATTACTCAACTTAAGATTCCTAATAAGCTTTGTACAATCATAATAAGTATTAATGACATCATAGAGAACCGCAAAGAGGTACCTCTTGCCCCATGACATGGAAACAAGCCCATGTTACAATGACAAGATGAACAAACGGAGTAGACTCATCATCCTTTTTATTTTTCATTCACTATTATGCATAGCTTCTTATTTTATTATAGGATGTGTTGTAGAGTCACTCAAGCTGTAAGTAAATTTCCACCATAATAAAGCATGGCTTGGGTTAGCGGCCCAATGCGTTTCTCTAGTCATATAGATACTTACTCATCAAAACTTACTATTCCTCTATTTCATTTCGGCATGGCAGGAGTCCAAAAACAAAAGTACATGATATCAACCAAATGTAAATTTTTTTGTGCAATGTTGAAAGCTTTCCGGTAATACACGTTTATAGCTAGCTCCCAATCACACACTTGTCAAACGCAAAACTTGTGGCTCCCATTATTGGGTCATGTTTATTAGATGCATAAAAAGTAAAGTGTGCCTTCAAAAGTTCGTGAGAGTCCTATCCCAAGTTCAACCCATGACAATTACTAAAGTAAATATCTTAATTTAGAACATAAATAACACAATAACATGGTGAACATACTCGGAATAGCAATGAAGCTAATGGGAAGATATGGTGGACTAACTGGAAATACTTGGCTAAGGAGTGTTGGAAACAAGTTTTTACTTGTTGGAATTTTTAAATTTTTGGGCTAGAAAGAGGGAGATAGTTGACCAGCTACTATGCATGAATATGTCCATAGAACTACTCATTTCATGACAAACTAAATAAACCAGCAATTAACATCAAGGACATGAATAAGAGATAGCTCAAGACAACATTATTGCAAATTTCTACACATAAAAAGCCTATAAATCATGCAAACATATGTAGCTCTTCAAATCAACCATGGCATCCCTATTCCAAGTCATAATACTAGCATCCAATACATTCCAACCCCAAACTCCAGTAGCTCAATCTCATATAAAATGATGGTGGTGGTCTTATCAAAACAAAAATAAAAACAAAAACTAGATGCTTCAAGTCTTTACGATAAATGCTTTGCTTAGAAAAACAGAAAGTAGACGTGTTCTAACCAAAAGAGTGTAGCTCCAGTGGGGTGTTCATAACATCCCCAAGCTTATGGCTTTCACCATTCTTGGATGTCTTGAGGCGGAGCTCCTCTATTCCCTGTAAAAGAACTTCACAAAACATGTTTCTCTCATTCTTTTTCTGTGGGGTGAGATTAGCAAGGACAAACAAATCACATGCTTGCTGTGAAAAATTCCAAATCAAATGCTCCAGTAGATAGAAAATAAGGTTCATTATGTTGTATGTTCACTCTCTTGCTTGAAAGAATCATGGAAATCGATTCCCAAGCCCAAAGAGTGCATAAAACAAAAGAAGGCAGAATCTGTCCAGAAAAGCAGCAGCAGAAAAACGAACGTTTTTCCCTAAGCTAGACTCGTCAAACAATTAAGCCAATTTTATGCTTACAGAGGACAAAAAGTTGCAGAACATACTAAAAAATTAGCTGAATCCGACATACCAATAAAAAACGTAAAATCATACGGTGAGAAGACTCGTGCTGAAACAGAAATTTCATGCACTAGAATAGCAACTTATAAGTCCAAATGGGTTTGACTTGACTCTTTATTAAGAAATCCAGAATTAAAACAAAAAAAAACTATTCTCTTGAGACAGCAAGAGGACACTAGGAAAATCCAAACAAAAACAACCGGTTTGCCTCCCGTAAAGCGCTTTCTTTATAGCCATATAGCTAGGCTTTACTTACTTGATAATCAAGAGGGATAAAGCTCATGAGGGAGCTTGTTCTTCAGCGTGCCCCTCTTCCTTGGGAAGTGCTCCATGCTTTTCTTGTGAGGGAACTGAAACTTGACATTCCCTTCCTTGGAGTCTATGATTGCACCTGTAGTACGAAGAAAAGGTCTACCCAAAATAATAGGACTAGGGGATTTATCCCCCATATCCATAATAATGAAATCAACGGGTACGAAAGTCATGTGCAATTCAATCATAACATCTTTTACTTGTACTACAGCATGTTTAGTAGAGTTATCAGCAAGGACAAATTCACTTGAGCACTTTTCTAAATTTTCTAGTTCTAGCAATTCATATAATTCTTTAGAGAGTAACGATACACTAGAACCTAGATCTAACATAGCATGGTGAATTTCTTTTCCAATTGAAACTAGAACCTTGGGGATCCATGCATCCCCAAGCTTAGGAGGTATCATGGCCTCATTCTTGTACCTAGCAATTTTTTCTTGCAAGACATGATTAGCAATATAAGATCCAAAGCCAGGTTGATTAACATTTATAGTGGGATCACTAGCAAATTTTTGTAGAGTAGAAATAAGTTCTTGCAAGCTATTTTTTTCTAAATCAAGCAATGGATCCTTAATTTCAGTAAGCATCATAATTTCCTCTACTTTTCCTTTTCTATTATGCATATTAAAAATCTCATAGCGATCATCAAAAATATCCTCGGGTACTTCAGCCTTTTTTAAGCTCTCTTTAATTTTAACCTCTAAGAGCAAACTTTCAATCAAAACATGGGTATTTGCAGCATTAGTACTAGTAAAAGATCCCCCACATTCATTATCTAAAAAGGCTCTAGAAGTTTCAGAAAGTCCCTTATAAAACATATGCATAAGTATCCAAACTAATGCTTTGCCTCCTAGTGAGTAGGGAAAGAGTTTAACTTTAGTAGTGTTGATGTTCGCATGATTCAAGTTCAAAGTTTTACATCTTTCATCAAATTTCTTAAGATGGAACAAAGGGTCTTCTTTAGTCTTTCCATAGAAACGAGATTCATAAATCATTTTAATAACACTAGGATCTACCTCTAATTTTTCAACGGGAATATTTAGCTCTTGAGGGAAATTCCTAACACTGAATGGCCAATAAGTTCTCTGCTCCATTTTCCAAGTTTTTATGTAGTTTTTAATTTTTTATGCAAAAATGAAAAGTAAAGTAACTAGGCAAATTCGAAATACTAAAATAAACTAGATGACTAAATGCAAATCTAAAATGCAAACTAAAATAAAATATGCAAGACAAAACAAAAACAAGAACAAAAACAAAACAAAAACAAAAACAAGACAAGAAACAAAACAATCTACTTGAAAGAAGGTGGAGATAGAAAGGACGGTACTCACGTAGGTGCAACCTCCCCAAGCTTAGGTGTTTGCACACCTTGTTGGTGATGAAGACTTCTTGTGAGCTCCCTTGGACAACTCCTTCACCTATGGCTCTCCGGCAACGGCGCCAGAAAAACGCTTCATGGCTAGGTTGAGACTCCAAGTGCAGAGTGTGTAGCTAGTGGCAAGCCTTCTTCCCCACGAGGGTGACACAAGGGTTTATATCGAACTCTTGGGGAGCCAGTATTTTAGCAGTTGTCTTCCAAGATTCCTCCAGGATCCTGCAAACAAGTAGAGAATTTTGTGCCCTCAACCTCACCAAGTGGTTGTCAAGCACAAGGTGTGAGACTTCTAAATTGCAATGCAAAACTGAAAGTAAATGTGCAATAATTAAATCTACTACTAAATGCAAATGAGAAAATAAATATGCAATGGATTGGTTTTGTATTTTTGTGATGCAAGTGGTGATGGAGATAATGTAAATTCGAATTGGAGATGCAAGTAAAGTAAAGTGCAAGTAAAGTAAATTGCAGCAAAGTAACTAGAGTGTTTTCTTATATTTAAAATAGGACCGGGGTTCATGGTTTCACACTTGCATTCTCTCAAATAAAGTGGTAGACGGTGGACATAAAGAATTACATGTGAGATTACAATAACATGTTTAACATTGAGTACTTCCATATGGGCATCACATCCTAGCATAGAGATCTCTACGGTCATATTGATCCCTCTTATACTCCACCAAGATGCGAAATAAATCATAACACCTCGATAATTAAGGAAAAACCAGAGTATAGCTTTAAGCAATGTGACAAGAAGTTGAAGTAAGAACTTGCTAGATCTAGTCATGGAGATTGATTAGTGTCACTTCAAATCCCCGGTAACAAGGTACTCCTTTTTATCCCTAGTGAGGTAACTAAGAAAGATTTAACAAAACCTAAGTGGATCGCTGAACTTCTGTCACTTTCACAGCACTAGCCACCCCCCGTTACTCCAACTAATGCACCCATCACCCCACACACTCTCTCAAGAACTAGATTGATCAAAGCTAGCAAATAAGAACGGGGTACATAAGATACATCTACTCAAATAACTCAAGAGAAACAATTGCAATCTCAGATTCAATAACTCGTAGAAAAGATCCACCACATAGGAATTACAACGGTGCCCGTAATCATGTGAGGCAGCTCATACGGATCTAATTAGTGAAGCACATAGAGAGAGAGATACAAGTGCTACTTCCACAAACCCATAGCCCTGGGGTGGACTACTCCCTCTTCATGGAGATGTCGATTGAGATGACGTTGGAGGGGTAGGAGATCACACCGGCGGCGCCCCGCCGGAGTTTTCCCCCTCAAATCTGGAACTTCTGGTCTCTGTTTTGGTGTTTCGGTGTTTCGGTGGCGCCCTTCTCCGTAAGGGTATGGGGGACCATTTTTATAGTCGGTTTTAGGTCAAGACGGAGTCGGTAAGTCGAAGATGGAAGGAATTGGGGCCACAGGGGCCAAAAGGGGGCCTCTCACGCGGCCAAGGAATCTGGCCGCGTGGAGGGTCCTCTTTTGGGCCTCCTTGCCCAATTCTCGTGGATCCTTCGCCCGCAAGTCTTCTCCTTCCAAGAAAATGACCCCCGCAGATTTTCAGGTGATTTCGCGGAAGTTTGCCCCCTGAAACGTCAAAAATATAGAAAACGGGGTTTCTGACAGGCAGGGTTAATTCCATAATAGTTGGGGGACTTTGTAATTTAACCCCAAAATACTATAAAACATTGAATTATACCCTTATATGATTCAATATGTAATAGAAAACCATGTGAAAATATGCAAAATTCATCTATGCATTTTACATGCATTAGCGCTCTGTTGTGTTTCTGTGGAATATGGCAAACCCCTTCGGGTTTTAGGGTTGGAGGCTACTTGTAGTCGAAAGGGGAGTCCGAGGGGGCTCTGTGGGGCCCACAACTTTGGCTGGCGCGACCAAGGGGGGCCTGCGCCAGGGGGGTGTGGCCACCCTGTGGCTCCTCTCCTGGCCCCGTTCTGGCTCTCGGGGTCTTCCGGGGTGAAAACACCAATGGGGTCTTTTCTGGGCAATTTCCCGAAAGTTGATTTTTCTGCATAAAAACAAGACACCAAAGTAATTCTGCTAAAAACAGTGTTAGTCCGTGTTAGTTGTATTCAAAACACACAAGTTTAGAGGAAAATAATAAGAAAAGTGTTCGGAAAAGGAGATACTTTTTCGACGTATCAATGATCAAGAAACAATAATTATCATCGTTATTCAATAACATGTTCAGATCTGAGATCATGGCACTCTGGCCCAAAGTGACAAGCATTAAGCATAACAATTTGCAACAATGTCAATAGAACTAATAGAGGATACTAGGCACTATGTCCTAACAATCACGACATTATTACATGAACAATCTCATTCAATCCCTACCATCCCCTTCAGCCTACAGTGGGGGAATTACTCACACATGGATGGTGGCAACTTGGATGGTCGATGGAGAGGCGTTGGTGATGACGATGACGATGATCTCCTCCAATTCCCCATCCCGGCAGGGCGCCAGAATAGGAACTTCTGATTGCCGAATCGAGGTTCGGGGTGGCGGCGGTGCTCTGTTGTGTTTCTGTGGAATATGACGAACCCCCTCGGGTTTTAGGGTTGAAGGCAATATGTAGTCGAAAGGGGAGCCTGAGGGGGTCTCTGGGTGGCCCACACCACCAGGTGGCGCGGCCTAGGGGGCGCGCTAGCGGTGGTCTGGCCCACCTTTGGCCCCTCTCCTTGCCCCTTTCTGGCTTTTGGTGTCTTCCGGTGTTTTAAGACCAATGGGGTCTTTTCTGGGCAATTTCCCGAAAGTCAATTTTTCTGCACAAAAACGAGATACCAAGGCAATTCTGCTGAAAACAGCATTAGTCCGTGTTAGTTGCATTCCAAACACACAAGTTTAGAGGAAAACAATAAGAAAAGTGTTTAGAAAAGGAGATATGTTTTCGACGTATCAACTCCCACCAAGCTTAGCTTATTGCTTGTCCTTAAGCAATTCAGTGACAACTGAGTGCGATAAAAGACTTTTACGAATACATTTGTTTCATATGATGTAAATATACTCACTATATGATCAAATACTTAATTATGCTCATGATAAGATACATGCAAGATACTGTCACTTAATAGTTATGCAAACCATGAAGAGATAACAACATATTATTAATAAACAACATGAAGCATAACTATTTGCAAGACTGTAATATTCATAATAGGATCTGATAAAGTGGTATCTCGCTGCCTTTATGTGTGGGGCAAAACATAAATGTCAGGGCACCTCTGAAGTTCAAGGGAAGACTAGAAGTAAGGATATCAAAGATACAAGTATCAAAGTTATACTACAAATAACCGTGTTCTGGGACAAGCACATTACACTAAGAATAACAGCCATTGCTCCCAAGACGGTGCATAAAGTGAGAACGTGAAGACTCAACATAAAAGTAAAAGAATGTCCCTTCGCATAGGGAAGCATGGATCACTCATGTGCTAGAGCTTTTATTTTATTAAACAGAGGTATTGAAAACATTTTTAAGAGAGGTGTATGCTTATGTCAACGAATGGTAAACATAAAAAACAGTACGTCACAAGCCAACTAGATTTCACAAGAGCGGCTCCCATTTGAAGGACGCAACCGGTGTAGAAGGTCATCCCTCTTTCTCTTTTGTTTACACAATTATGCTTTGACTGATAAATCATGGGCAAAAATAGTGAAGAGGTTTTGTGTGTATTAATTTGGGGCTGGGCACCCCGCTGCCAGCTCTTCTATCAATGGGATAAGCAGATGAAGCCACTAGTCCATGGTGTGAAATCCAATCAACAAGTGAGATAAAGATTCTCTATTTATGTCCTCGTGAGCTAAAACAGGGGCACAAAACAGGAATAATTTTTAGAAGGTTTTAAAGGTAGCACATGAGAAATTTACTTGGAGTGGCGTTTAAATACCACATATACGTAGTTATGGTGGACACATTTGGCAAACTTTGGTTTTTGGGAGTTCAATGCACAAGTAGATCTCATACTCAGTACAGGTGAAGGCTAGCAATAGACAGGGAGCGACAATCAAGAGAGCAACAACTATCATAATCATGCTTGCGACAAAACAAAATTAACAGAGGCATAAAATTGATACTAGAACTGTGAGGCAAAATAAATCATCGAGGCTTATTGAATTTTTGTTTTCAGTCTTAGCATGTGTGAGCATGTGCCAAGTCAATTCAAATGAAACAGTCATAGGAGGCTACCACAATGTCATACCCTTCTACGAATAGTACAATGCGAACAAATATTTATACGACAGGTCATTTACTATTAATAAATTGGAACAAAACATGAGAGAGAATGAACTATTAAGAAGCCATTAAATCACATATATCTTATATGAACAAACTAAGCATGCTCACATGGATGGGTATATGTGCAAAAATGAAAACAAATAGAGTTCATACCAGCCTCTCACCACAACTTGAATTGTCATAGATCGTCATTATTGCTCTTCACTTGTGGCTCGAATAATTTATAAAGAAAACCAGGCTCCAATGGAATCACGGACGACTGTTGAACTTTGTAGCAAACTTTACAAAACCAAAGAAGGACAACAAATATTTTGGGTTTTTCAATTAAAACAAGAACATAAAGAAGCAAGCAAACAAAGAAAAATATTTTTGGATTTTTGAATACTAAACCGAAACAAGAGAAGAAAGCAAACCAAATAAAGAAACTAAAGAAGCAAACAAAGAGAAACAACAGAAATATTTTGGCCTAAGTGGGGATCAATCATGGCGCGGGAAATATCCCCACTGTGGTGGGTCGTCCCTCGCGTGGTCGTACTCGGGTGCGCAAGAGGAAGATGAAGGAGCGGGCGCATAGTCATAACCTGGGTGTTGGTATGGGATCCCCGTGGTGTCATAGGGCTAGACGAAATCACCATCATCCCCCTCATTGGCATCCTCCCCTTGCTGGGGGTAATGCGCAAGGTATGTGTCCAGCTCACTCTCAGAAAGCATCCATCCTTGCCTGCTATTAAGATTAAACAAAAAAGATGCAGGCAAAAGTACTTTCCTAACAGTTTTAGTAACTCTCCACCTGGATTGTTTGGAGAAAGTTATTTCAAAAGATAAGTTGTGCAAGTCAGCATTGGTAGAAAGACACTTATGTTGAACCATGGAAACAAGATCAAGCCTCTCTATAAAAAACTGCAGGTCTAGAGGGTGTGGCTCCAAACCATGCAAATCTAGCAAGCGCGAGGCAATAAGACATCCACAAACTCCGCCCTTCTCACGGTTAAGCGAGTGACTGTAAGCAATTAAAGAGCCAAAGTTATAAGACATATCACATCTTAAGACATCTGCAATAAACGCCAAATCATAGACATATAGCTTGTTGGCAGTTTTTCTAGCTAACACACATTTAGAAATAAAATAGGCAAAGTATCGAATGCTAGGGAGTTGAATTTCTTTAATTTTACTTCTCTCCCCTGTGAAGCTTCTGCCTTGGCAAATATACTCATATAATTCCAATAGTGGTTTAGGCTGCCCTCTTATCTTCTCACAAGAACCCCACTCTGGTACCTTGATAGCTGCACAAAAATCACTGAAAGGCAAGTTTACAGCTTTATTGTAAATTTTATAGTGGACCATTGGGTTAGTTGAGGACCATTTAAAACGAAAACCTTGCACCACAGACATAGTGAGTTTCACATGTTGGATAGGTTCATCCTCAATGAAACGGTCCAAGGCTGCATTATGCACAAGAGTGTTGAAATCCTGAAAATTTCCGTAATCCTCATGAATTATTGACACGGATAAATTGATGGGAACACTCTATCTTCGCGGTTCACTAGCATGACCTCATGCAACTCCACCTCATGCTGGTTTAGTTGATGAACATTGTGCTCCATCTCTGAAATTTTTTAACAATCATCACAAAAATTAATTTCAAACAACTATTAGGTGGAAACTACCATAGGGACTTATATGAGAGCTAAACATGCATCAAAAATATATTATTTCTACTCAAATGAAGCATGCAAACTCACATAAGCTATCACCTACAATACCAACATACTCAAGAAATACTCCACTAAACAAAATTATACTTGGATCATCGGAGGAGTCACATACCAGAGATCAAACACACCAAATCTCACCACAGATGATGGACTGAAGAATGAGATCGAAAATCCAGAGGAAGAACAGCAAGAACACGGGTTTCAGGAAATGTTTTCAGTTTGGGAGGTGAGAGAGAATACTTTGGCAGGGGAGGGAGTTAGTGGGGGGCCAGGGGGCCCCACACCATGTGCTGGCACCACCAGGGGCTGGCCGCGCCACCCCATGGTGTGCCTGACTGGTGGGTTCCCCAGGGGCCTCCCAGGTGACTCTCTGCCTCATTTTTGACGTAAAAAATTATTATAATTTTTCTGGAATTTTTCGAGAAACTTTATTTTTCGGACTTTTCCAGAATTTTAATAAATAATAATATCACTGGAAAGCAAAGATGGAATGATGGAAAATGTCATCGGAACCAAACCTACAATGGTTCTAAGACACTGTACTAAACATGTACTCACTGAAAACGGAAGAAAACATATGGAAAAATGGTTGTGAATAGTGAAAACACGAGAAGACGATGGAAACGAGCGAAAACGAGGTAAAAACGTCTGTGGGCATGAGTGGACATAGTGAAAACAATAACAAAACATGATATACTTTATGGAATCACAGTGAAAACGAGCATATGAATAAGTAAACATAGTGAAAACATAGTGATAACATTGTTTTCTACATTTAAAATCACATTGTTAACAAGGTTGATCAAGTCTTGCTACCAAAATAATTTTATAGGAAACGGAACTTTGTTTCTCACTAAATAATCATGTTGATATAATTCCAATCATGATAGTCTCATATTCTTTGGGTGGCTTTGGAATAGGACAATAAAATTCTCTAATCTTGATGGTCTCAATATTTTCAATTGAATTTAGACCATATTTCTTATCAATCGTCTTGGGAAAATAAACAGTGTGCTCTTTATCATTAACATTAAAAGTAACTTTTCCTTGATTGCAATCAATAACATCCCCTGCTGTATTAAGAAAAGGTATTCCAAGAATAATACACATATTATCATCTTCAGGCATTTCCAACACAACAAAGTCAGTTAATATCAGACAATTATTAGCAACTTGAACAGGAACATCCTCACATATACCCACAGGGATAGCAGTAGACTTATCAGCCATATGCAAAGATATATCAGTTGGTACCAATTTTTCTAGGAGGAGTCTTTTATAGAGAGTAAAAGGCATGACACTAACTCCAGCTCCCAAATCACACAAAGTAATTCTAACATAATTATTTTTAATAGAACAGGGAATAGTTGGTATACCAGGACCTCCAAGCTTCTTAGGAACCTTGCCATTAAAAGAGTAATTAGCAAGCATAGTGGAAATTTCCTCATTAGGAACCTTCCTTTTGTTAGAGACAATATCATTCATATAGTTTGCATAAGGAGGCCATTTAATAGCATCAGTTAAAGGAATTTGCAAGAACAAAGGTTTCATACATTCACAAAACGTGTTGTAATGTTCTTCTTCTTCTTCTTCTGATTTGTGTTTCTTATTAGGATAAGGCATTGGTTTTTGTACCCAAGGTTCTCTCTCATTACCATGTTTATTAGAAATAAAATCTTCCTTAGTGTAATTTGTATTTTTAGTTTGCTTTTCAGGTTCCTCTTCAATTTCTTTTTTATCAGAAGCATTATTCTCTTCATTACCACTTTCAGTTTCAGCATCAGAGATAGATATACTATTAGGATCTTTAGCAAGTTCAGAGGATTCTACGGCAGTTTTATGTTTCTTCTTCTTTTTCTTCTCAGTATCAATAACATTATTATTAGTTTGCTGAGAATCTTGTTCAAATCTTTTAGGATGTCCCTCAGGATATAAAGGAACTTGTGTAGTAATACCACTTCTAGTTCTTATTTCATAAGCATGTTTTTATTTAGAAGCATGATGCTAACGTTGATGGTGCCTTGACGGGGAGACTTCTTGATGATGATTGGTGTGTTGGGAACCCCAAGAGGAGAGTGTGATGAGTGCAGCGGTAAGAATTTCCCTCAGTTAAGAACCAAATTATCAATCCAGTAGGAGAAATTGGATCTTCGGAAGGTTGATGCCACTGACGGTGGTGATGGCGCCTCACCGGTGTCAGCAACAACGCGGAACCTGCAGACAACCAAATTACTTTGTCCCAACGGTACAGTGAGGTTGTTAATCTCACCGGTCTTGCTGAAAACAAAGATTAGACATATAGTGTGGAAAATAGTGTATGCTTGCAGTAAGTAAAGAAAGCAGGAAATTGTAGTGGTTTGTTTAACAGTGTAGGAAAATGGACCGGGGTTTATAGGTTCACTAGTGGTGTCTCTCCATAAATGACAACATGCTGGGTGAACAAATTACAGCTAGGCAATTGACAAATAGAGGTTACACCGTAGTGCACATTCATGACATGATGACTACTATGATATTTAGTGCGGGCATTACAACAATATACATACACCGTAATCCAACTGCATCTATGACTAATAATCCACCCTCAGGTTATCATCCAAACCCCCTTAGGTATTAAGTTGCAAGCAACAGATAATCGCATTAAGAAATGTGTGTAATGTAAGCAATGTTTGTACACGCGGGCACTCACACCGCTATTTTCTCCCTAATGGCAACATCACATCATCCCCCGTCACGTTTCTGTCACTCGAGCACAGGCGAAAAGGAGGCATGAACCCAACTATCGAGCATAAATACTCCCTCTTTGAGTCACTAGAAACAACTTGGCCAGAGCAACCACTAGCAACGGAAAGCATGCAAGATCACAAATAACATATGCAATAAAGACTATAATCAACTTGGCATAAGTTCAATAATCATCGGATCCCAGCAAACACAGCACATATGATTACATAAGAACAATATCGATCATGTTAGGCAGCTCACGAGAACTAAACATTGAGGCATGGGATGAGAAGACAACCATCTAGCTACTGCTATGGACCCGTAGTCCAAGGATGAACTACTCACACATCACTCTGAAGTCAGGCATGGTGATGAAGAGGCCTCCGGTGATGATCTCCTCTATGGCAGGGTGCCGGGAGACAGCTTCAGAACCCCCTTGATCTAGAGTTGATGATGACGGCGGCTGCGGAACTTTTCGGGGATTTTTGATCATGTGCCTAAGGTTTTCCTTCGGAGGGGAATAAATAGGCGAAAGGGAAAATGCGGTGGAGCCCTGGGGGCCCCACACCACCCCCCGGCGTGGCCAAGGGGGGAGCCACCCTATGGTGTGGGCCCCCTGAGGCCCCCCTCCGGGCCTCTTCGGGACTCTGTGGAACCTTCGGGAATTCTAAGACTTCCGGGCTTGGAATTTTCCAATTCCGAAAATATTTCCAGAACAACTTTTCTGAAACTAAAAATAGGGAACTTGCTCTGTGGCATCTTGTCAATAGGTTAGTCCGGAAAATCGATAAAAATGACATAAAGAAGGGAGAAAACATGTAGCAATTGGCATAATATCATCACGGAACATCAGAAATTATAGATACGTTGGAGACGTATCAAGCATCCCCAAGCTTAGTTCCTACTCGTCCTCGAGTAGGTAAACTATAAAACAAAATAATTTTTGGGGTGACATGCTACCACACAATCTTGATCATAAAAATGTAAAAGCATATGTAAGTTAAGATCATAAAACTTTAACTGAAACATGATAAATAGAACTTTAATAATAAATCATAGCAATCACTTTGCATCATGAGAATTATCTCAAATAAAAGATCATGAATAACAATGCAAAGAAAGATATATGCTTGTTTCAAGTATAGAGAAAGCATGGCAAAGTGGTATTTTGCTAGTCCTTCAGAGTGGGGCAAAACATAAATGCAAGGACACCTTCAAAGTTCATGAGGAAGACTTAACAAATAATTTGAGAACAAGCAATAACACATCACGAATCAATTAATAATGTTTCTGGGACAAATGCACATAAAATTCAGAATGGAAAAAATGCTCCCTCAACTGTGCATAAAGTTAGAAGATGGAGACTCAACATAAAAGTAAAAGAAAGGCCCTTCATAAAGGGAAGCAGGGATCACTCATGTGCTAGAGCTTTTATTTTATTAAACAGAGGTATTAAAAGTTTGACACTCCTCACATCCATCTTTCATAAACCATGGCTAACCAAATCCTCCGGTGCCTGCCAACAATAACATACCATGGAGGAGTGTCTATATTTTGGGATATGTATGCTAATGTCAACGAATGGTAAGCAGAAAATATAGTACGTCACAAGCCAACTAGATTTCACAAGAGCGGCTCCCATATGAAGGACGCAACTGGTATATAAGGTCATCCTTCTTTCTCTTTTATTTACACAATTATGCTTTAACTGATAAATCAGGGGCAAAAATAGCGAAGAGATTTTGTGTGTATTAATTTGGGGCTGGGCACCCCGCTGCCAGCTTTTCTATCATTTGGATAAGCGGATGAAGCCACTAGTCCAGGGTGTGAAATCCAATCAACAAGTGAGATAAAGATTCTCTATTTACGTCCTCATGAGCAAAAAACAGGAACACAAAGCAGGAGTAATTTTGAAGGTTTTAAAGGTAACACATGAGCAATTTACTTGGAGTGGCAGTTAAATACCACATGTAGGTAGGTATGGTGGACACAATGGGAAAAATTGGTTTTAGGGAGTTGGATGCACGAGTGGAATTCCATACTCAGTACAGGTGGAGGCTAGCAAAAGACTGGGAGCGACAAATCAAGAGAGCATAAGAGCCATAATCATGCATAGCGACATAAACATCATTAATCAAAGCATAAGCGGTATCACAAGTTCAAAACCTAATGATCATAGAGGCTATTAGTGACTGGTTCATAGTCATAAACATGGTGTGAGCATGCGCCAAGTCAACCCAATAAAACATTCGAAAGAGAATACCATAAATTTATGGTTCAATATGACAAGAACAACTCATGAATCTTTCAGTGGCACCTTAAACACTCTCAGCTATTTGAGGCTAATCATGCTACTTCAATAGCCACAAGGATTTAAAACTAAATAAACATCTAGCATGATATGAAAAAGTTCTAGCCACAGTCTATACAAGCTTCTACTTGCACCATTAAAAATTCTACTTTAAGCAGCAGTTTCTTTTCCCAACAGGCACCATACAATATATGTTTTAACAAAAATACTCTACATGGTACAGCAAGCAAACATGAGAGCACTCACATAACACTACGAAAACTAACAGCTCTTAGATAAGAGATGCATGCAAAATAGGAGCTAAATAAATGCAGCAGCCAGACAAAGATTAAGAATACAAAGTATTCCCATGAAAAAGCGGAGCGTGTCACTCTCCAATAAAATAATGCTGGGGTCCAACCAAGCTTATTGCAAAAATAAAAAATAAACTAAAAGAAAAAAAAAGACGCTCCAAGTAAAGCACATAAGATGTGACCGAATAAAAATATAGTTTCACTAGAAGTGACCTGATAATTTGTCGATGAAGAAGGGGATGCCTTGCGCATCCCCATGCTTAGACGCTTGAGTCTTCTTGGAATTTTTTAGGATGTAACACCGGGGCATCCCCAAACTTAGGATTTTCACTCTTCTTGATCACATCATATCATCCTCTTCTCCCGACCCTTGAAAACTTCCTTCGCACCAAACTTCTCACAATCTTCATTAGCAACGTTAGTGCAATCGAAATAATAAATTCACATGGTTAAGTTTCAACACAAGAATAACACTCATAAACACATTAGCTACTGTCATAACTTCTTTTGAAACTCTTTTTCTCAAAAGAACACCAAAAGAAAGAGCGTAAGATGCAAATGCTATTATTGGCAGGAATCTGTCAAAACAGGACAACAGGTAAAGATGATTTTTTCTGAAATCGTATGTTGCTCAAATCAAAAAGTGTTCAACTAAGAAAAGTTTTGTATATAGCCCAGGATTACGCACAAAGAACTCAGGTCATTTTGAATTTTCCGTGATTTTATACCAATTTAACAGTGGACAGTAGAAATATGTTTCCTCCGTAGAAACCCGAAATATAGTCCCAACTTTCCACTAGAGGATTTACTTGGCTCAACAAAAACATGAAGATAAAGATACAAAGGAGTTGATACAAAAGTATACCTCCCCTTGACTTAATGAAAACAGAGAAAAACAAAGCAAAAATAAAACCATGGGTTATCTCCCAAGAAGTGCTTTTCTTTAACGCCTTTTAGCTAGGCCCAGAAAAGTGGAATCAAGTAGATGCTCA
This sequence comes from Alopecurus myosuroides, assembly GCA_028641055.1. NCBI lineage: Eukaryota > Viridiplantae > Streptophyta > Magnoliopsida > Poales > Poaceae > Alopecurus > Alopecurus myosuroides. The sequence continues at coordinate 112,687,213 of CM054059.1, read as the reverse complement.
CATACGAAACCTGAATGAAGAAAAAGAGAGCATCAAGAAGCAAGTATAAAAAAATAAGTCTAACCCACTTTCTATGCATAGTAATCTTGTAAGTAAACAAATTAAAGAAGCTCAAACTAGAAATCATGGGAAGGTAGAACAAGAGCAACTTCAAAACTTTGAACAAAAAGAGAGGTGTATTAGTAACATGAAAATTCCTACAACCATATTTTCCTCTCTCATAATAATTTTCAGTAGCATCATGAACAAACTCAACAACACAATTATCACATGAAGCATGTTTGTCATGGTCTAAAAGCAAAAAAAATATATAAGGCTAAAAAATAGTGGGATCAAAATTTAAAGTCAGATCTTCTTTTTTCCCACTTTTAGCAATAGAAAAACAAGATGATTGATCACTCTTAAAAGGTATAGGACACATTGTAGCAATCCTATTTTCAGTGACATTATAATTTATAACATCAAGTAACATAGGACCATCATCAAAAGCATTATCATAAGATTTATCCAAGTAGCACGGATTATCACACATAATAGTAGCAATATCATTCTCACAAGTTTCATTCATAGTAGTATCAAGGTCACAAGTATAGCAAGTATCAATTTCATCAAATTATGTATGAGTTAAAGAGTTACTATCATTGGGAGATGATACGTCCATTTTGCATCACTATTTTATATCATAATTTTCTATTATTCATCGATATATTTCATGCTATGATGCATCCCTTATGTTATTTTATTTTATTTTGCATGTTTTATAATTTTTGGAGAATAAACACCAGGACCAGATATCTGATGGAAAAAGCACCGCCGAGATACCATGTTTCAGAAGATCAGAAGAAGAAGGGGGACATCCGGGGGGTCCTAAAAGTTCAGAGGAGGAACCCAGCCAGAAAGAGAGCCAGAGGGGGGCCATCAGGGGGCCACACCTAGGGGGGTGGCGCGCCCCCTGGTCGCACCACCTAGGGGTGTGGCCACCCTGGCCCACCGCTGGGGGTATTTTTCGCGTGCTTGGCCCCCAGGGAACCCTAAGCCTCATTCAATTGTCGAAGAATTATTCCACCGCCTCCGTGGGGCAGAAAACACCCGAGAGAGAAAAGCTCTCTGGCAGGGAGAAATCTGCCGGGGAAATTCCTCTCCGGAGAGGGGAAATCACCGCCATCGTCACCGCCATCGCTTCGGGCATCATCAAGATCGTCATCATCATCGTCATCACCACCAAAACCATCACCCTCATCATCCACCGTCATCCCGATGTAACAATTAGGGGCCTCTGTCGTTGTTTTGCATTAGATCTCTCTCCCGGTGTGGATTACTTGTTAGTAGTTGATGCTTGTGAGATTTATCGGTGTTTCCACTTTATGACCAGATTGTTATCATCCATTATATCACCTCTGATTATGATCCCTATGATGTCTTGTGAGTAGTTCGTGTTGTTCTTGAGTACATGGGAGAAGTCAAGTTGTTAGTAGTGAAGTAATGTTGAATAATATTTAATGTTTGATATTTAAGTTGTGGTGTTATTCTCCTAGTGGTGTCATGTGAACTTCGACTACATGATACTTCACCATTTATGGGCCTAAGGGGATGCATCGTGTATTTGGCTACTAATTGTGGGGTTGCCAGAGTGACAGAAACCTAAACCCATGTTAGGAAACCATTAAACGAGGGAGTGTAGGATCCCGGAGTTTAAAGCTGTGGTTAGATTTATTTCTTAATTACTTTCTTGTAGTTGCGGATGCTTGCAAGGGGTATAATCACAAGTATGTATTAGTCTTGGATGGGATGGTACATTAGCATAGGTTCACCCACACAACACTTATCAAAACACCTAACATTATTCAGCTGCATGGAACAAAAGCACTTGACAGAAACGCCCCCATGTGTCCTCGAGAACATTTGTTAATCATAAGTAAACCTACCGGCTTGTCCTTTGCGGAAGAAAGGATTGGTCCACTTTCTGCAATTATTACTACTGGATTTTATTTACTTGCACTTTATTTATCTGCAATATCAAAAACCCCTACAAATCTATTTTCTAGTATTTAGAGTTATTCCTTCATCGAAACTGCTTGTCAACACCTGCTCCTCGTTGGGTCCGACACTCTTATTTATTGAAAGTACTAAGATACACCCCCTATACTTGTGGGTCATCAAGACTATTTTCTGGCGTCGTTGCCAGGGAGTGAAGCGCTATTGGGAAGTGGAATTGATAAAGGAAGCTTCTGCTGTAAGTGTTGTTTTTATTACTGTCTACTGCTTTATTACACTATCTTTGGGTCTCTTTTGAGTCCTTATTTGTGGGCACTGCTACCACTGCTAGGGTAGTAAGTGACCCACCGCCTGATGATTTGGATCCTTATAAAATACCTATAAATATTGTTAAACATGTTAAGGACAACTCCTATTTAGGTGATGGAAATGTCCATCCTGGTGATCATTTGCTCTTTTTACATGAATTATGCGAGTTGTTCAAGTGTGTAGGTATTACAACGAGCCAAGTGAAGAGGAAATTATTATCTATATCATTGATAGGCCGAGCCTCTGAATGGTTCAAACTGCTGAAAAATAGCCAAACTATTGGATGGGAGGAAATTGTGCCTCTCTTTTATTCTAAATTCTATCCTCCCAGTGATATTCATAGAGATCGGAATTATATATATAATTTTTGGCCTCACAACAGAGAGAGTATTTCCCAAGCATGGGGGAGATTGAAGTTACTAATGCTCAAATGCCCCGTTCATGAGCTCCCCAGTAATATTGTTATTAATAATTTCTATGCAAGGCTTTCTCTTCATGATAAGAATTTATTAGATGCTTCTTGTTCTGGATCATTTGCACTTATGAAAGATGAAGCTAAATGGGATCTTCTTGACCATATTCAAGAAAACACTGAAGGATGGGAGAATGACAAAGGTAGAAAGTCAGGTATAATTTATGATTATGAATGCATTAAAACTTTTATGTCATCTGATGATTTTCATAATGTTAGTATTGTTTATGGTCTTGATTCCCAAGTTGTTGCAAACTTATATAAGGCGTTTGCTTCTTATTTTGATATTCCTAAAAAGGAATGGAACAAGTACCATGGTCCTTATAAAGATAGTGTTAATTGTGTTCCGGCTAGAGATATAGAAGTTCATACTGTTGATTCTATTGTGCCTGAACCTTATATTGAGAAAATGTCTTTCCCTGCTAAGGTAAAAGAACATTCTATGTTAGCTAGTGTGGTTAATAAAAGTGCAAGGAAACCTGTAGAACCTGAGGAACAAATAACTGTAGAACCTACAGTAGCAATAGTAAAAGACCTTGTTTCTAAAAATGTAGAAGAGGGAGACATTATATTTTTGTGAAGATGCTTCTAATATTGTCTCTCATCCTAGTAATCTAGGAAACACAGTGTTCCTGTGCTATCTGTTAGGATAGGTGATCATTTCTATTATGGTTTGTGTGATATTGGTGATAGTTCTAGTGCTATTCCTTATGATATTTATAAAGAAATCATGCATGAAATTGGTTCTTGTGAACTTGAAGACATTGATGTGATTATTCAACTTTCTAGTAGGGAAACTATTTCTCCGATTGGTATTGTTAGAGATGTGGAGGTCGTATGTGGTAAAACTAAGTATCCTGCTGATTTTCTAGTAGTAGGCACCTCTGCTAGTGATACTTGTCCTATTATATTTGGTAGACCTTTGTTAAACACTTGTGGTGATGTTATTGTATGTAAAAAGGAGAAAATTCTTACAAAGTTTGATGGAGAGTCTTATGAATTTAATTTCTCCGAATTTGCTAAAGCACCTTATGAAGTTGAATTACCTAATGAGAATTATAGAGTTGAACAATTGGCTGCTATTGCTCTTGCTCCTAACAATCCTTTGCAGCAATACATGGAATACCACGAAAGTGTTGTCTTTATGGAAGAAAGGAATGAAATCGACGAGATCTTCTTACATCAGCCAGCGATGCTGAAACATAATTTACCGGTGGAAGACTTGGGTACCACATTACCACCCAAGGAGGATCTTGTTTTTGATTTAAAGCCTTTGTCTGACAATCTTAAATATGCTCATATTGATGATAAGAAATTATATCCTGTTATTATTAGTTCTAAACTTTCTGGTGAAGAAGAGGAGAGATTATTGGGAATTTTGAAGAAACACAGAGGTGTTATGGGTTATACTCTTGATGATTTGAAGGGGATTTCTCCTGCTATATGTCAGCATGCTATTAATATTGAACCTGATGCAAAACCAGTTGTTGAACATCAACGCCATTTAAATCCTAAGATGAAGGATGTGGTAAGAAACGAGGTATTAAAACTCCTTGATGCTAGCATTATTTATCCTATTGCTGATAGTAGATGGGTTAGTCCTGTGCATTGTGTCCTTAAGAAAGGAGGGATGACTGTTGTGCAAATGAAAATAATGAACTTATTCCTCAAAGAGTAGTGGTTGGTTATAGGATGTGCATTGATTTTAGGAAAGTTAATAAGGTTACTAAGAAAGATCATTATCCTTTGCCTTTTATTGGTCAAATGTTAGAAAGGTTGTCTAAGAAAACTCATTTCTTCTTTCTTGATGGTTATTCCAGGTTCTCTCAAATTGCTGTTAGAAAGCCCGATCAAGAGAAAACAACTTTCACTTGTCCTTTTGGAACCTATGCTTATAGACGTATTCCTTTTGGTTTATGTAATGCTTCTTCTACTTTTCAAAGATGTATGCCTGCTATCTTTCATGTTTTTTGTGAAGAAATTGTGGAAGTCTTCATGGCTGATTTCTCCGTCTATGGAACTTATTTTGATAATTGTTTGCATAATCTTGATAAAGTTTTGCAGAGATGTGAGGAGACTAATCTTGTTCTTAATTGGGAGAAATGCCATTTTATGGTTAATGAAGGAATTTTCTTGGACATAAAATTTCTGAAAGAGGTATTGAAGTTGACAGAGCTAAAGTTGATGCTATTGAGAAAATGCCCTATTCCAGAGATGTTAAAGGTATTCGTAGTATTCTTGGTCATGATGGTTTCTATAGAAGGTTTATTAAGGATTTCTCTAAAATATCAAAATCTCTTACTAATCTTCTTCAAAAATATGTACCATTTGTTTTTTATGAAGATTGTAAAGAAGCTTTTGAAATTTTAAAGAAGGCTTTAATATATGCCCCTATTGTTCAACCACCTGATTGGAATTTACCGTTTGAAATTATGTGTTATGCTAGTAATTATGATGTAGGTGTTGTTCTTGGACAGCGAATAGATAAGAAGTTAAATGTTATTTATTATGCTAGTAAAACTCTTGATGCTGCCCAAAAGACTTATGCTACCACTAAGAAAGAGTTCCTAGCTGTAGTTTTTTGCTTGTGATAAATTTAGGCAGTATATTGTTGATTCTAAAGTTACTATGCATACTGATCATGCTGCTATTAAGTACCTTACCGAAAAGAAAGATGCTAAGCATAGGCTTATTAGATGGGTGCTTCTCTTACAAGAGTTTGATTTACATATTGTGGATAGGAAGGGTGCATAAAATCCTATTGCTGATAATTTGTCTAGATTAGAAAATATCTCTGATGACCCTATCCCTGTTAATGATAGTTTTCCTAATGAACAGTTGGCTGCAATAAAAGTGATCTCTCAAGAGAGTCCATGGTATGCTATTATGCTAACTTTATTGTTTCGAAGTATTTGCCTCCTACCTTTACAGCTCAGCAAAGAAGAAAATTCTTCTATGATTTGAGGCATTATTTTTGGGATGACCCACACTTATATAAAGAAGGTGTTGGTGGTATTATGAGAAGATGTGTTCCTGAAAATGAACATCAAGAGATATTGAGATAATGTCATAGTAGTGCTTATGGAGGACATCACGCTGGAGATAGAACTGCACATAAAGTTCTACAATCAGGTTTTTATTGGCCTACTCTCTTTGAAGATGCTAGAAAATTTGTTTTATCTTGTGATCATTGTCAAAGAGTTGGAAATATTTATAGACGTAATGAAATGCCTATGAATTATTCTCTTGTTATTGAACAGTTTGATTGTTGGGTTTTTGACTTTATGGGTCCTTTCCCTCCTTCAAAAGTCTACACTCACATTCTTGTTGCTGTTGATTATGTTACTAAATGGGTAGAAGCTAAACCTACTAAAAGTGATGATGGTGAAACCTCAATAAAAATGCTTAAATACATCATTTTCCCTAGGTTTGGTGTACCTAGATATCTTATGACTAATGGGGGTTCTCATTTTATTCATGGTGGTTTTAGAAAAACAACTCTTGCTAAATATGATGTTAATCGTAGAATTGCCTCACCATATCATCCTCAAACTAGTTGGCAAGTAGAATTATCAAATAGAGAGATCAAATCTATCTTGCAAAAGACTGTTCACAAATCTAGAAAAAATTGGGCTAAGAAATTAAATGATGCTCGGTGGGCTTATAGAACTGCTTATAAAAATCCCATGGGCATGTCTCCTTATAAAATGGTTTATGGAAAAGCTTGTCACTTGCTCCTAGAATTATAACACAAAGCTTATTGGTAGTGAAAGACCTAAATAGAGATTTTAAACTTGCTGGTGAGAAAAGGTTGCTTGACTTAAGTTCTTTAGATGAATGGAGGAGTGAAGCATATTAAAATGCTAAGCTCTTTAAAGAGAAAGTTAAATGGTGGCATGATAAAATAATCATTAAAAGAGAATTTCATGTTGGTGAGAAAGTGCTATTGTATAGGTCTCGTCTCAGATTTTTTGCAGGAAAATTACTCTCGAGATGGGAAGGACCTTTTGTTATCGAAGAGGTATATCGTTCGAGGGAAATTAAAATTGTTTCCCTTGAAGAAAACTCCTTACAAGTGGTGAATGGCCAAAAACTCAAGCATTATATTTCTGGAGATCCTTATAATGAAAATGTTGATTGTATTCGAGCCATGATCCCGGAGGAGTTTATTAAGAAGCATATTTCAGCTGCAGAGTCAGTTTTCGAACAGGTATCAGTTTTGGTAAGAAAACTTTCGCGAAACATCTTCCAACTTTTATTTTTACTATTTTTGAAAAATACGAAAAATTATGAGCCGGAAACGAGGTGGAGACGGAGCCCGGAGGCTCCACACCATAGGGTGGCATGGGCCCACCTCTGGCCGCGCCAGCCCATGGTGTGGGCGCCCCGGAGCCCCTCTCCGACTCGTTTTTGGCCTGAAGTTTCCTTTCGTTATGAAACTTTTTGCTATATAATCCCCCGGACCCCCCGAGATCCGTATATCGTTTTCTCGGCGTGTTTCTGTTTCGAGCTGTTTCTGCCAGATTACATCTTCAGATCTAGAGCAACAATGGCTTCTCATGGATCTCCCAAAGACAGTTTCTTTGAGAACGTCGTCAACCCTTACATGAACAAGTTGAAGATGCATCCCAAGGAATTGCTGCTCAAGGACGGGAAGGTGCAGATCGAAGATGTTCGGGGCCCTAGAGGAGAAGGCAGTCTGGAAGCTACGATGGAAGAACTGGAGCAAGAAGTTTTCATGTACAAGAAGATGGCGGAGCGTGAAGTTGAGATCATCGACAGGATAAAGACAGAACAGATCGCTGAATACAAGAGGGAGAATTTGAAGCTTTGGGAGGAGATTCTCTCACTCACCAAGACCACCAATGATCTGCATACACAACTCTATGACGTGCAGAACCAGAACTGTGAGTATGAGAACAGGTTTAAACGTATAAGCTCTGCTGCTAGTTTCAGGATGATGGAGACCAGGACGTCATTTGTGGATGGAGATCCTTTACCTTGGAAGACCGAGGATGAGAAGGATCCACCACCACCGAAGAATTGATTTGTCATTGGTTTTGGCATCCCCTCGGCTTGTTCCAAGCTTGGGGGAGTGCCGCGGTATCACATCACTATCTTTCATTCTTTTTTTACTTTATCAGTAGAGTCATATCATGAGTAGAGAGGTTATCATATAGGATGGTTTGCAGTATGGAAGTGTCTCTCCTTAGTTGGTTATCGTTGTATCCGTTGGTGTGAGTTGCCGGTTTGAAATATTAATGGGAAGTTTCATCATTTACTTTCTATGCACATTATTTCAGTTTTCAAATTCTGTCATATGGTTGAGCTTGCTATTAGTATTTGGTATCACTATAGATATCATCAAGTTAAGCTAGTTGGTTTTGGCAAACTTAGCTTGGGTCAGCAGAAATAATAATTTGAGTTGCTAGTATAAGAAAGAGAAATTTATCTATTAGCTCATAAACTTAGTATTCACAAGTTAAGATCGGTTGGGCTTGCAATGAAGATTTCATGATTGGTTTCATCATATGTATATTTGTTTGTTTTCCCTCAACTCTTATGCTTGCTACCCAGCCTTGCTAGCCAAAAACCCTGTACTGAGAGGGAATTCTTCTCGTGAATCCAAACCGTAAACCCCAAAATCTTGCCATCTGTGTCCACTGTACCTTCCTACATGTGGTATTTTACCGCCACTCCAAGTAAATTGCTCATGTGCTACCTTTAAAACTTTAAAATTACTTCTGTTTTGTGTTCCTGATTTAGCTCATGAGGACGCAAATAGAGAACCTTTATCTCACTTGTTGATTGGACTCACACACCTGGACTAGGGACTTCATCCGCTTATCGAAATGCTAGAAGAGCTGGCAGCGGGGTTCCCAGCCCCAAATAATAACACAAATTTTCTTCACTCTTTGTGCCCCTGATTTATCAGTCAAAGCATAATTGTGTAAACAAAAGAGAAAGAGGGATGACCTTCTATACCAGTTGCGTCCTTCTATGGGAGCCTCTCTTGTGAGTCTAGTTGGCTTGTGACGTACTGTATTTTCTGTTTGCCATTCGTTTAGCCACTCAAAATTTAGACACTCCTCCACGGTTTGTGATTGTTGGCAGGCACCCGAGGATTTGGTTAGCCATGGTTTGTGTAAGATGGATGGGAGGAGTGTCATGCATTTTATACCTCTATTTATTAAAATAAAAGCTCTAGCACATGAGTGGTCAATGCTTCCCTCTGCGAATGGGCCTATCTTTTACATTTATGTTGAGTCAGTAAACCCATTCCTTTCTGTCTCCAGCAAGCATTTGAGTTGTTGTGATCACATCATCTATATGTTGATTTACTCAATCATGTTTTCTATCCTTCTTTGTTTAGCACATGCTTTATTATCTGAATGAATATTACTTTGAAAGCTACGAATCACTGTAAAAGAGTTATTATAATTAAACATGTTAAGCTCTACAATATAAACCTTGTTATAAAGACTCCATAAACCTGTGGTCATGTTTTCTGAGTTCAGTTTCGCTTGGGGACAAGCGAATTTAAGCTTGGGGGGAGTTGATACATCCATTTTGCATCACAATTTTATATCATAATTTTCTGTTATTCATCGATATATTTCTTGTTATGATGCATCCCTTATGTTATTTTATCTTAGTTTGCATGTTTTATAGGTTCACCCACACAACACTTATCAAAACACCTAACATTATTCACCTGCATGGAACAAATGAACTTGACAGAAACCCCATGTGTCCTCGAGAACGTTTGTTAATCATAAGTAAACCTACCGGCTTGTCCTTTGCTGAAGAAAGGATTGGGCCACTTGCTGCAATTATTACTACTGCATTTTATTTTCTCATACTTTATTTATCTGTAATATCAAAAACCCCTACAAATCTATTTTCCAGTATTTACAGTTATTCCTTCATCGAAACTGCTTGTCAACATCTGCTGCTCCTCGTTGGGTTCGACACTCTTATTTATCGAAAGTACTACGATACACCACCTATACTTGTGGGCCATCAGGAGGTAGACATGGGTAGCTCCATTCTTCCTCCCCTTGATCATCACTCTCCTCCTCTTTTTCATCCAATGAGCTTCCAGATTCAGCAATTTCTTCTTCCAGAGGCTCCTGCAAGGCATCAGTTACTTCCTTAGGTTGAGAGAATTTATTAATATATTCCATTATGTAGTAATTACAATACTTGTAATTATCAAAGCAATATTCAAGTATAGCATAAATCTCATATTTATAAGGTGCATCATCAATACTTTCAAGCAAATAGGCAATTTCGAATGCAGCCTTCCAAGCAATAAATTCTTCAATTTGTTCCACATCATATAATTCATAATTTCCCTTAACATAGGAAGATATGGTAACATTATCATTGTACTCACATTGAAAAGGGAGGTGTTTATACCTCCTACAGCAACAAGATTTATCAAAGCAATAAGTAACATTATAAATAGAGCACAAGTTTTAGCATAGTCATGCAACTTATTAATTTGCTCCCATAAGTGTATCCTTTTTTTTACAAGCGGTGTTCCTTATAATGTTTTTGTTGCTCATCCGTGAACCCACCTTGCCTAAAAGATCTAGTTTCAAAGACATCAAACATTGATAGCAAGCATGGTAAAGCAAAAATAACAACTAGAATGAGAACTAGTTTTTTTTGTGTTTTTTTATATAAAGAAGCAAAACAAGACAAAAAATAAAAACAAGACAATAAACAAAATTAAGAGGTTGAGAGTGAGAGACTCCCCTTTCCAGAAGACTTCTTCCTCCCCGGAAACGGCGCTAGAAATTCTTTGATGCAAACGTTGATGGTGCCTCGACGGGGAGACCTCTTGATGATGATTAAGACCCTGGCAACGTCACCAGAAATTCTTGTTACTATGGATGGTGTGTTGGGAACCCCAAGAAGAGGGTGTTATGAGTGCAGCGGTAAGAATTTCCCTCAGTTAAGAACCAAGGTTATCAATCCAGTAGGAGAAAGAGGATCTTCGGAAGGTTGATGCCACTGACGGTGGTGATGTCGCCTCACCGGTGTCAGCAACAACGCGGAACCTGCACACAACACAACCAAAATACTTTGTCCCAACGGTACAGTGAGGTTTAAATCTCACCGGTCTTTTGAAAACAAAGATTAGACGTATAGTGTGGAAAATAGTGTATGCTTGCAGTAATTAAAGAAAGCATGAAATTGTAGAGGTTTGTTTAACAGTGTAGGAAAATGGATCGGGGTTCATAGGTTCACTAGTGGTGTCTCTCCATAAAAGATAGCATGTTGGGTGAGCAAATTATAGCTAGGCAATTGACAAATAGAGGTTGCACCGTAGTGCACATTCATGACATGATGAATACTATGATATTTAGTGCGGGCATTACAACAATATACATATACCGTAATCCAACTGCATCTAGGACTAATAATCCACCCTCAGGTTATCATCCCAACCCCCTTAGGTATTAAGTTGCAAGCAACACATAATCACATTAAGCAATGTGTGTAATGTAAGCAATGATTGTGCACGCAGGCACTCACACTGCAGTTTTCTCCCTAGTGGCAACCGCACATCCTCCCCGGTCACGTTTCTGTCACTCGAGCACAGGCGATAAGGAGGCATTAACCCAACTATCGAGCAGAAATACTCCCTCTTGGAGTCACTAGCAACTACTTGGCCAGAGCAACCACTAGCAATGGAAAGCATGCAAGATCACAATAACATATGCAATAAAGACTATAATCAACTTGGCATAAGTTCAATATTCATCGGATCCCACCAAACACAACACATAGGATTACATAAGAACAATCTCGATCATGTTAAACAGCTCACGAGATCTAAACATTGAGGCATACGAGGATAAGACAACCATCTAGCTACTGCTATGGACCCGTAGTCCAAGGATGAACTACTCACACATCACTCCGGAGGCAGGCATGGTGATGAAGAGGCCTCCGGTGATGATCTCCTCTCCGGCAGGGTGCCGGGAAATAGCTTCAGACCCCCTGATCTAGGGTTGACGACGACGGAGGCTGCAGAACTTTTCGGGGATTTTTGATCAGGTGCCTAGGGTTTCCTTCGGAGGGGAATAAATAGGCGAAAGGGCATAGGCGATGGAGCCCTGGGGGCCCCACACCACCCCCGGCGCGGCCAAGGGGGGGCGCCACCCTATGGTGTGGGCCCCCTGAGTCCCCCCTCCGGGTCTCTTCAGGACTCCGTGGAACCATCGGGAATTCTAAGACTTCCGGGCTTCGAATTTTCCAATTACGAGAATATTTCTAGAACAACTTTTTTGAAACTAAAAACAGCAGAAAACAGGGAACTGGCTCTGTGGTATCTTGTCAATAGGTTAGTCCGGAAAATCTTTAAAAATGACATAAAGAAGGGACAAAACATGTAGCAATTGGCATAATATAGTCTTGGAACATCCGAAATTATAGATACGTTGGAGATGTACCAAACATTAACTAGCAAATATTTTTGCACTTAGCAAGTTGATCAATTTGAGTTTGAACCATTTGAAAATGTTTACCAAGCATTTTGACATCATTAGAGGTTCTTTCTATAATACCATGCAAACTATCAATAGCTCTAGAGTTTTCCATTAGGTGATTTTGCACTGTCATATTAAAATTATCTTGCTCAATAACATAATTATCAAATTCATCTAAACATTGACCAGGAGATTTATTATAGGGAATATATCTACTATCAAAACTTTGGAGATAGTGTACCTCAATGGTGGATGAGTGAGGGATTGGCTTACATAATTCTTCTATAGGTGGAAGATTCTTCACATCTTCAGATTTAATACCCCTCTGTTTAATACATATCTTGGCTTCTCTCATCACTTCATCATTTAATTCAATCATTCCCCTCTTCTTGGGTGTTGGTGTTGGTGTTGATACTAGAGTAGGGGTCGGCTCAGGCTCAACCATAGTCCAATCATCATGACTTCGGCTTATTTTAGCCATTAATTCCTCAGCTTCATCTGGAGTTCTTTGCCTAATAACAGAACCAGCACAACTATCCAGGTGTGTCCTAGATTCAACAGTTAGTCCATTATAGAATATATCAAGAAGTTCATTATTTTCTAGATTATGCCTAGGTGTAGCCCTAACTAAAGAACATAACCTTGCCCAAGATACATGCAATTTCTCTCCTTCCAATTGCTTGAAATTAAATATATTTTGTAAAGCAGCATATTGAGCACTAGCAGGAAAATATTTCTGAAAGAAAGAATTAACCAAACCAATAGGACTATCAATAGATCCCGGAGAAAAATTATTAAACCCAGTTTTAGCTTCATCTTTTAATGAGAAAGGGAATATTTTAGCAACAAAGTAGCTACGTTTCTTAAGATCATGAGAGAATAAACTACTCAAAGAGGAGAGCTCATTCATATGTTTCATAACACTTCCATTTTCAGTACCACAAAAAGGTTCTTTTTCAACAATAGATATATAAGATAAATCAAGAGAAAAATCATAATCCTTATCCCTAATATTAATGGGAGAAGTGGCAAACTTAGCATCAGGAGATAATTTATATTTAACAACACGCCTTTCAATAAGGCTTATAACAGCATCTCTATCCTTCATAGCATGTATTTCATCAATAAGATCATCATTAGGAATCATCAAAATCATCACTAGGATTTTCTCTAAGCTCAGGTGAAACCGCAGGAGTAACAGGATTTTTATCTGGAGTTTCAGTGTTTGCAATATTTTTAGCTTTGACAATAGTAGCATCTAAGAAAGGACCGAGAGAACCACTCTCATCAAGCACAGTAGAAGCATCATCAGAAGTATCAGAAGTATTTTCAGATTCAGCGGAAGTAGCACGTGTAGCATGTGTATGTGGTGGTGTAAGCAACTTACTCATCACAGACGGTGAATCAAGAGCAACAGAGGTGTTCAGAGTTGTACCTCTTCTTGTAGTGGATGGTAATATAGGAAACTTTCCATCACAAGTCTTACCCATGATGAATGATTGGCACTAGATAATAGTACTCTCCGGTGAGCTCGCAAATAAAGTTATACTCCCCGGCAACAGCGCAAGAAAATAGTCTTGATGACCCACAAGTATAGGGGATCGCAACAGTCTTCGAGGGAAGTAAAACCCAAATTTATTGATTGGACAAAAGGGGAGACAAAGAATATTTGTGAGACTTAACAAGTGAGTTGTCAATTCACCAGCACCTGAAAGTGGACTTGTTCGCAGTGGTTTATCAGTAGTAACAATTTTATAGTAGCAGCAGTAGTGAAATAATAGCAGAAGTGAAATGAAAACAGCAGCAGTAGTGTTTGAAGTAAACAGCGAGATTAAATATTGTAGGCATAGGCATAGATGAACGGGAGTTGCATGGATAAGATAGTTCATATAATAATCAACACATGGGCATTGCATATAAATAAGATAAAGCATCCAAGCACTAAGTAACCATATGCATGTGTTCCGTAAATAGCCGTACGTGCTCGCAATGAGAACTTGGACAACATCTTTTGTCCTACCAGCCCATTTTCAGCGGGGCCTAATACGTCATAAACGTATCCCTAATTTCTGATGTTCCATGTTGATATAATTCCAATTGGTACATGTTTTCCGTATGTTCTCCTACGTTTTCTTATGTTTTCCGGGATTAACCTATTAACAACATGCCACAAAGCCAGTTCCCTGTTTTCTGTTGTTTTTAGTTTCAGAAAATTTGTTCTGGAAATATTCTCGGAATTGGAAAATTCGAAAGCCAGAAGTCCTAAAAGTCCCGGAATCTTCACGAAGTCCCGAAGAGCCCCGGAGGGGGGCCACAGGGTGGCCACACCATGGGGTGGCACGGGTCCCCCTGGCCGCGCCACCTAGGGGTGTGGGCCCCTTGGCCACCCCCCGGCATCGCCCTTTCGCCCATATATACTCCCCGAGGGATAAACCTTAGGAGAATCGACCTTTTCCACAAAATACATTCGTAGCTCCACCGTCGCCACAGACAAGTTTCGGGGGACATATCTCTAATCTGGCACCCTGCCGGGACAGGGAAGTGCCCCCAAAACTCATCTCCATTGACTCCACCGCCATCTCCATCGCCGTTGTTGTCTCCTATGATGAGGAGGGAGTAGTTCTCCCCCGGGGCTCAGGGCTCTACCGGTAGCTATGTGGTTCATCTCTCTCTCCCATGGTGTCATCTATTGTAACACCTGGGGTGTTCCCCCTAAGTTAGAAAGTGGGTTGTTTTTCTTTTTGCTTTGCATCACATGCATCATATGCATTGCACCTTGTTTTCAAAATAACTCAAAAATTCAAACCAATTTAAACTTTCTAACATGTCCAAAATTTCCAATTAAAAGTTGCCAACTAAACCACTCAAAATGTTTCCAATAGTTTGAATTTGAATCAATTAAAAATACTGGATAATAAAACCCCCTTTTGTTAACACCCTAATGGCAAATTCAAATTCAAATCAATTCATCCATGCTTGGCATGTTCCAAATGTGGGTTTAAAAAATTAAAATCTTGCAAACAATTAACCTCAATGAGTTTCTATAATGGGTTGATTTTATTGAATAAAAGAATTG
Organism: Alopecurus myosuroides; assembly: GCA_028641055.1. Taxonomy (NCBI): domain Eukaryota; kingdom Viridiplantae; phylum Streptophyta; class Magnoliopsida; order Poales; family Poaceae; genus Alopecurus; species Alopecurus myosuroides. The sequence continues at coordinate 112,671,858 of CM054059.1, read as the reverse complement.
TTGATTTCAAAACTTAACTCCCTATGAAACACTATTGGAAATTCAAATAGCAAATTAAAAATCAAATTGGCATTTTTTAATTTTTTGAAAGTTATGTTAACATTGCTTTGACATTACTGTTTTGAAAATTAATAACATTATTTCCTAAAAAATTAAAACCCCCAAAACCTCTCTTTCTTTCTACAAAAAATGTGTAAGCAAAAAAAAGAGAGAGTAGCCCAAAGGGAGAGGCAGGCCAGCCCAAGGCCCAACCACCCCCCCACATGTCTCTTTCCTCCGTACGATCACGCAGAGGGCGTGATCCCCACCTGCCCCGCTGCTTTTCTGAAGAAAAGCGAGCAGAGGACAGCACCTCCCGGAGCACGCACCTGCCCCCCCCCCCCCCCCCCCCCCCGCTCCTCCTCTCTTTCCCCTCCTCCACGCCAAGACTCCATCTCCCCTCCCCATCTTCTCCTTCTCCTCCACGCCACCATCTCCTCCCTCTGATTCCTCCCCTGTCTTCTCCCCCACCTCTCTCTGTTTGTCCTCTGAAAAAATTCTGAGGGCCTCCATGGCCGGGAGTTGGCGGCCTTGGCGCGGCGGCGTCCGCCGTCGGCGAGCCGCGGCACCCCCGGGAATGGAACCAGAGAGGTCCCCCCTTCCTCTTTGCTGAAGGAGGCCCGGCCGGAGGAGCTCTAGGGGCGGCGCCATCTTCCCCGACGATCGTCGGCTTCGTCCCAGTCGCCGTCGTCTGAATCCCGTCGACCACGAGCAGAACGACGACGCTGCGCCTCGGTGAGCCTCTCTCCTCCGCCCTCGGGCCCCCCCTCCTTCCCCTCGTGCTCTGATCGCCGGCCATCGCGCCGCGCCGTGGATTCCTCACTGCAGGCCACCGGCCGCCTCCCTTCTCCCGATCGAGATGCAGGTAACTGAACGTTGGTTCAGTTTCAGTTTCGCTATCACGTCCACCTCAAAACTGTTCGCGAGTGGTACCATCAACAAACACCGCAGCAGCCCAGCTAGTTAGCTCCCTTGCGCGCGCCCAACAGGTGCTGGGTTCGATCCCCCCCCCCCCCCCGGCAGAAAAGCCACACCTTTTTTCTGCCTTTTCCTTTTTTTGCCCGAATTTCAGAAACACATATCTGACTCATTAATTCTAAAATCCATAACAAATTGAATTTTGATCCAATTCCAACGATTCAAATTGCTCTGGATTCAAAATCGTGTGCTCTTTCCATTAGTAACAAAATTGCAACATGTTTCTGTAGTAATTTTTGCACTAAATAATTAATTACTGAAAATGCAATTAAAAGTTGAAACTTTGGAATTTCATAACTTTAGTTCTGTTCATCCAATTTAAGCAAACTTAGGCTCTAAAAATTTGTCTTAACAAACTCTACACATTGGTATTTTATTTAGTCACAGTTGAATTAAATTTGAGCATGTTTCCTTATGTTTACTAAAAAGGGCAGAATAAGACTACTTATGAAAAATTGCATAATAAATTCATTAATAACCCAAAAATTATGTTTAATAGCTCAAAATGTTCAGTGAAACATTTGCTACATGTTTTCAACCTTTTCAGTACAATTTGTTTACTGTTTTTCTTAATTAAAAGTGGTGCAATAATTCAATGCTTTAATTAAACCTCTTAAATTGCAAAAATTCATAACTTGGGCAATTCAAATCCAATTCCAACATGTGAAATATGTTTTCCATCAAAAAATTTGTGTTCTTTCCAAATATAAATTTTGTTATCTGTTTTGAACCTTTAAAATTGGTGAAAACAGCAAATGTTTGTTTAAATCATTTACGAAGCCAAATTTCATAACTTAATAAATAAAATTCCAAACTTGGTAAACAACATTTCAAATTGAAGCTATTGTTGTTTTCTTATTGTTTTCATCATCCATGCATCATTCTAATCAACTTTCACATGATGGTTATTTGTAGATCATTTAATTCAACATTAATTCATGGGCTTTTCCATATGCAATCCAAATTGCATATGGGCCCATTTAAATATGTTTACCATGTCAGCTAGTTTATCTTTGATGCATCCTTAAACTTGTCATGCATCCATATCTTGATCATGCTGGATCTTTTGCCGTAGAAGTAATTGTTGCATCCGGTGTTTGTTCGAGGTTCGTTGCTTCTTCGCGGATAGGACGTTGAGATGATGTGAGCAACGACAAGTTCTTCGGATGTACCTCTACTTGCTGGATTCCAGGCAAGTATACTCACTTGCTGCCTATGGCTGCCTTTCATCACTTGTTACCGATTCTTCCCGTTGCCTTTATTCTAGCCTTATGATTCGATGCTTGGGTCTCGATCCTATCATATGTTTACCTTGCAGCCATGATATAGCCTTCCTTCCACTTCCTATTAACTGCTGTTTGTTTACCCTGTTGGCCCTTGTGTCGTAGTTGCATGCTTAGTGTTGTTTGCGCTCAAGTCTGGTTGTCCGTCTTATCACCTGTTTAGTTTGATAGTTGGGTTTCAATTCAATCAACAACATGTTAATGTTTTGGGTAATAATAATTTGATGATAAGGCACCGGCAGGAGGCCCGGCGTGGTTTTGAGGCCTGCTAGTGTCGACCCTAATTAGGAAAAGGGTCTTGTCCATTGATCCATGATGAGCGCACTAACCGCATGTGGGAAGCGAGTATGGGCGCCCCCCGCAATTATTATTCGATTCGCATCTCGTCCAAATCGCCACACTTAGTTCGGGCTTTCCATTTGATGCATGCATATGCAGGTGCGAACCCTTGGCGCCAGGGTGGAACTTTTGTTGTCGGCATTTAGGGCGGCGTGGTCTTAGAGTGCTATGAGGGTCCCCCTTTTCTTCGTGGGGGCTCGATTAGCCACGCACGCACAGCATGTGGTTCTTTGGGCTTGATGCGAAGAAGAGTTGGGTTGTGTTGAGTACCTCGCTTGGTGGGTTGATCCCCCGTCTGGCGGGTTATTCTTACGTGTACGGCCAAATTGGTGCATCCCTGCAGGGTTAAATCTTCTCGAGGAGCCGTGTTGTCCGCGGTTATGGATGACTTGGTGAAAGTGATGGCTAACAAGTACTCAGACAACTTACACTTAACGATGATAACTTGACTAGTAATATAGATTACCTCCACCATCAAAATGAATGTCACCTTAATCAACCGTGTGAGTTTCCTTGGGTTGCTTCCTTAGTAGGGGGTAACATTGGATGGGTATTGTTTGGTGAGTAGTTGTAGTTGGTTCTTATACGCTATCTTATCCCCTTTCTTTTAGCCGGATGTTGTAGCGAGTCTCTGTAGTTAGTTAGTGCAGCCCGCTGCCGCTTCTTTGCAATAATCCTTTCCTTTCTGTTGTACCCAAAGTATTTGTATCTTGTGATGATTGGTTACGCTGGTATCTTGTGAGTATGGTTTATCCACTTGCCAGTACTTAACCGTACTGACCCACGAATCCTTTTCGTGGCTGCATATTCCACATTGCAGTCAACAGGTTTGAAGTCTACCGACGTTAGCTTGGGAATCCCTCCAGCTTGGCCTGGGCAGGGATTGGACGCCATCGGTTATCTTCAGGACTCTTAGTCCAATTTGCATCTTGTCCGTAGTCGGACGTTATGTTGTTTCTTCCGCTGTTATTTGGATCTTTGTATTGTATCAGTTGTATCCTTGACTCGTTTGAGTCGCCTTGTATATATCTTTTCTGTTGTTGTTGCGGAATATTCGTGAACTATTGTAATGTTATCACAAGTGGCAACCTGGAATCGGTTATTACGTGGATTTTGGCGGAAATGCTGAAATCTGCATAGTGCCCGATCTCGGGGCGTCACATCTATATGTGATCATGAGCTTTGTAATCTATTTGAATTCGTAGATGTTACTCTTCATCTTTTGCTACTCAAGTGCTTTATTAATATGAACTTTGGAATCACCTTGTCCCGCGGTGTGAAGGTGACAGTGCGCACATCGTGTGTGTCTCCTCTATGAATTGTGGTGTTTGTCTAGTACCTTCTGGGGCGATCATAGTGACAGCGTGGGGTTGACTAGACATGGGAATGCTTACTTTAAGGATTGCTTTTTGCAGCCCTACGCAATGATTAGTGTTTGTTATCCAACTTTAGTGGTTAAGAGTAGCATAGTGAGAGAAGATATCTAGTTATTCATTTATGTGATCATTGTTGAGAGTGTCCTCTAGTGAAAGTAGGAGCCCTAGGCCTTATTTCCAAGCATTGAAACACCATTTTCCGTCTGTTCTGCTACATGTTTGCTTGCTGCCATTTTTATTTCAGATTACTATTATCACTTATTATCATCCATATTACTTGCATTTTACTCTCTCTTCGGTGAACTAGTGCACCTATATACCTGACAAGTATATTGGGTGTGTTGGGGACACAAGAGACTTCTGTTTTGATTTGAGCAACAGAAGATTTTTGAAAAAGTCGAATTTTACCTACGGTTCTGTTTTGACAGATTTCTGCCATTTATCGCATTTGCATCTTAATCTCTTTCTTTTGGTGTTATTTTGAAAAAAAGAGTTGTGAAAGAAGTTGTGACAGTAGCTAATGTGTTTTTAAGTGTTATACTTATGTTGAAACTGAACCATGTGAATTTATTATTTCAGTTGCACTAACGTTGCTAATGAAGATTGTGAGAATTTGGTGTGAAGGAAGTTTTCAAGGGTCAAGAGAAGAGGATGATATGATGTGATCAAGAAGAGTGAAAAGCCTAAGCTTGGGGATGCCCCGGTGGTACATCCCAGCAAATTTCAATAAGACTCAAGCGTCTAAGCTTGGGGATGCCCAAGGCACCCCCTTCTTCATCAACAAATTATCAGGTCACTTCTACTGAAACTATATTTTTTTTGGACACATCTTATGTGCTTTACTTGGAGCGTCTTTTATTTTTGCTTTCAGTTTGTTTGGTTTTATTTGCTTTAATAAATGGTTGGATCTTATCATACTTGTGTGGGAGAGAGACACTCTCCGCTTTTTCGTTAGAATACTCTTGTGCTTCTATAACATCCCTGATTTTCGGGAAAGCTCAAAAATCACAAAAATTTAAAACTTTTGTTTTCCACTAATGCAAGTCACCAAAAACAAAGAAAACACAACAGAATAGTAATATCTTTCCAAAGTATTAGAGTTTACTAATCCAATTTTGGCATGTATTTATTTATCCCTAAAATTATTTTCAGAATAATTATTTTAACAAATATTTAAAATTTTAAAAAGGTTTTGTTTTCAAATGTTTGCCTAACATTCTCACTCTTAAAAGATAATATTCTAGGCCTGAGAAATATTTTAAGAGACCAAAAGTAAATTATGATTTCTAAAAATGACTTTAAAGATTTTGAACATTTTTAAAAATGTTTACTGAGAAAACAATGTGGATATGTTTCAGCATTTAATATTATAACATGTAGAAGTCTACAAAATTTTATTAAATCCAAAAGGGATTTATTAAACTCTATTTAAATAGACTTAAAGTACCCCATAAAATTTAAACCCTCTTTGAAAACTAAAAAATTGAATTTGTTGGAAACAACACAAAATTGTTTTTATCTTAAAGGTTTTATTTTTAGAAAACCATAAAAACAAAATTGAGTTCATTAGGACTTATAAAATAAAACCTATGTCTTATTTAAGAAATCAGAAAAAAAAGGAAAGAGAAGGAATCCAGCCGGCCCAGCCCACTCCCCCCTATCCCTCCCGCGTGTAGATGCCCACGAACTGGAAGCAGCCCACCAAGAATTAAAACAGGCTGGACCGAAACCAACCCAGCAGTAGCCACCCCGGCCCTCTCTTCATTTCAGCCCCTGGAAGGTGGGCCCCGCATGATGAAGTCATCTGTGACGACATCATCCCTAACCTCTCGACCAACGCCCACGTTCCCCACGACCTCCTCGCTCTGCGGCTCTCCTCGCCTTCTAACCCCCTCAGTACATGCCCCTGAACCTCTCTCCCATTCCCTCTGTCTCCCCTCGATATTGTGCCTCGAGGAAGAAAAAATTCCTCGCCGTAGTACATCACCTCCGCCGCCGTGCTCCTTCTTCCCCTCCCAGGTGAGCAAGCGCCCGAGCCCTAGAACCCCTCCATTCGACTCCTTGAGACCTTGCGATCCCTCTCTGAGAGAATGGACGATTTTTTTTGCGTTTAGTGCCTCACACCGTCTAGTACCGAAGATCACCGGAGACGTTGCCGTTCCGTCGGCCATTTTCTGCCATCCGAGGAAGCGAGCGCTCGCGCCGTTGTCGCCACCGAGTCCAACGCGAAGCTCTGCACCTCGTCATTGCCTCCGTTGAGCTTGGGGGCCACCGGAACAACGTCGCCGGCGAATTCCCAAGGGCAGCGCCACCGCCTCCCACTCTCTGTCGCACGATCCAAAACGGACGGCCAGGATTAGATGTTTTAATCGAACCGGTATCAACCAATATCAGGCGTCCGCGTGGAAGTGCTCACTCAGCAGACACGCCAGCGTCCAGTCAACCAGCTCGGCCAATCAGGAACTGCCACGTGTGCCCAGCTATTTTATGTTTCATTCCGAATAGAATTAAAATGGCATATTGGCAGAAAAGACCCTGTAACTTAGGATGTTCATAACTTTTTAACAATAAGGCCAAATTTAGCAAACTTGGACTTTTTGAAATCCCGGAACGTGTAGAAACTTTTGGCACTATCCAAATTCAAATCTGACAAACATAAATTGGTTCAAATTTAAATATGCTTGTTTGATGAATTATGGCATAATCCAAATTCTACAGACCCAAAAATTGCAAATAAAATATTTTTGGAATTCTTAGAATTCGTACTTTCATACCCTCTGTCCCAAAATAATAATTGAACCAATTAAAACGGAGATTAGAATTGAAATAGTCATTTGAGTATTTTGCACCTAGTTTTAATTCTATAAATAGTTTTAATTTGTTTTCTTCTGGAAAATTGTTCCATTTAGTGATCTTACACTAGAGAAACCAGTACCTAAACTATTTGTGACCTGAGAACCCCTTCCATGCAATATTTTTCATATAAACCTTCCATAGTAGTCAATTAATATACATTAACTGTTGTTAGATGAAACTCTCTTTAGGAAAATTGTGGTATGATCATTTTGATCAAAACCAACAACCATTTCATGTTAACCACATGGAAAGTAGATTTTGGACCAGAAACCAATAGCCCAATACCTTTTGTAAATTCGCAAGCCATATTGTAAATTTCTACAACCCTACTAAACTAAAGCCATGAAATGAATCATGTTGATCATGGATTCGTTTTCTAAAACCATAAACCATATCACATCCACTTCTTTTGTATATTGAGTGAAGTGATATTCCTTGACAACCCTTAACCACCAATGTCAAAACCCATGACCAAACACTTAGTTCTTTTTGCATATTGAATTATGTGTCAAAACCTTGTCCATATTAACACCCATCAAGTCGAATAATTTGTTGTGCTTATGTATGGTATATTTGTTGTATTGGTTTGTTTGTTGGTGAATTGCTTGTTTATTGTTATTTATTTATATTGTTTAAATTGTACGGAGAGAAATGTTCAATTTGTGAAGAGAGTGTGTCTATACCAACTCCCACAAGGCAAGTGATACTCATGTCCCACTTTTTTTTCAATTGCATTAGTGTTTTCAGTAGTATGCATCATAGGTGATTTTATTATTTTCTAAGTATATGCTATGCTCAGAACACTTAGTGGTGTGTAGCCAACCTGAACCCCTGCTAGGTACTAGTTTAGCTATACTAGAAATGCTATCACAACTGTTGTTGTTACTTGTTGGGTTGTGATGTTTTTAAAATTGAAAATTAACAACCCAATGAAACACCTGGGTGGATTTGTATGAATGGATTATGTTGAGTGGCTACTCAGGGCCATGTTCATGGTGGATTTAGCCATGGATGTGGTGGTTATCACCTAAGGGTACACTTGTGGATTACCACCCAGGATTAAAGAGATTTGTAGGTCTTCACTATGTAGTTAGCTTCCACTGCAGCCTTGAGGTAATATGGGCTCTGCTAAGATTAAGTAATTTGTGGGGTTTCATCCTATTGTATGACATTGGGTGGTAGAATTTTAGGAGCGTCGAGTCATGCTGGTATGGTTGAATCCCTCTTCCCAAAGATCTTGTCTCATTCTTCTCTCAGGGAGGATGAGTATCAAGGTGAAAGTGCACAACCTCTGCAGAGTTAAAAACTAAAATCTTAGCCATGTCCCCGGTTATGGGCCAGTTGAGCAGCTAAACAGAGTTGGTGCCTAAGGATCTCCTCATCTCTTCTGAATGATATAAAACATGATAGAAACCCCTTTTAGGGCACATGGTGGATTTATCCATGATGCCACAATCAAACCTCATGGTGTATTTAGCCATGATGATTTACCAAACTTCATGGTGGATTTAGCCATGACGATTTTCAAACTTCATGGTGGATTTAGCCATGATGATTTATCAAACTTCATGGTGGATTTAGCCATGATGAACTGTCAAGCTTCATGGTGGATTTAGCCATGATGGTTGTACAGAAGTTTTCATTTTTATTAAAATGATTTATCAAATATAGGACAAAATTGGCTTTATGCAAATAGCCCAGACTCCACCAGCCAAATATCATGTAGCTACTTATTCCTCAAAACTGCCACCATACAAGTGTCACTTGCTAGTACATTTTTTGTACTGACTTCCTCCCCCGTGGGGGCTGCATATTCCAACATGCAGATGAATTTGAAGACGAGTGAGGAATTCGTTTAGGATCTCGAGCCTACCGCCAACATGTTCTGGCTATGGCGCATGAAGTGAAGAAGGCTCATTGAAGATTTGTTTCCGTTGTGTTTACTATGAAACCTTGTTATTTGGGCTAGTCCATCTTGACTATGCCAATTATAAGACTATTTTATTTCTTATCCACTGGATCAACGATGTAGAATGATGTTATTGCAATGAATATTTCATTTTGTCATGTGTATGCTATCAGAGATCCCGGGAATAGCAGGTTACACAGGTGTTCTATCTTTATCAAAAGGTAGGGCGCTACAGCTTCACTTATATTTGTTGAGTATTCTTTCTTAGATATTTTAGTGCTTCCAGCTCTTGTTTTTCATGCATCTCTTGTTCAGAGCTGTTAGCTTTTGTAGTTAGGTGGTTCTCATATGTGTGTTTTCTTGGAAATAGGAATGCTTATGTGGTAGTTGGTATAGTGGAAAAATTTGCTTGGTGTTGTAGATCACTAAACTGCTTCACTTGAATCACTGCTGTTGTTTTGAGATATTAATTTTCTTAATGGATAAAAGGGAAGGACTAGGAAGTATAAACTTTTAATGGTTGGTCTAAGAAGCTTGAAACTGTGCCAAACTTAAATTACCAGCTGATAGAAACAATGGTATATGATTGCTACGAGTGATACATTTCTGATCGGCCTTTTGTTACGCGCTACGGTCGGGGTAGCTAACAGTGACTTGTCACTACCACGGACCCTCTTGGAGTGATTTGCACTTTGCCTTGTAAGATGATTTTCTTGCTGTAATCTTTTAACTTGTGAGTCTATGTTGCGGTTCCTGGCACTTCCATGATCCATATTTGCTAGCCTCTTCGGTACTGTGCATTGCCCTTTCTCACATTGAGAGTTGGTGCAAACTTCGCCAGTGCATCCAAATCCCATGGGAGGACTTTGTTCTCCTACACATAAGCCCAAATATTCTTCCTCAAAACAGCCACCATACCTACCTTTCATGGCATTTCCATAGCCATTCCGAGATATATTGTTGCACAACATCCACCTCCATTATGTTACTTGATGATAAGCTTCATGGTTATTTATGCATACTGCTACACTAGTAGAAGCATGTTGTTAGAGACATCAGAGATATTTATTTATGAGTTATGAGTACTAAAAGTGTGATGATTCATTGTAATATAGGATTTTTCCCCTATCGGTGAGGATATATAAACTAAAAAAATAAAAAATATGAAAAAGCCCAAAAAGAAAAAAAAAGGGCCAAAGAGAGAATAAAGAGAGGGGGTGCATCACTATCCTTTATACCACAGTTGTACTTCATGTTTAGCACCAATACTCAGTTTGGAGAGAGTTTTCATATTATCATTCATTCATAACTATGTGGGGAACTTTACATTATAGAACTTGCCTTGTATATTCCAATGATGACCTCCTCAAATGAGCTCTAGGCCTTCGTGAGCAAGCAAGTTGGATGCACCCCCACTAGTTCCATTGGAGAGCTTTCATACACTTATAGCTCTATGTGCATCCGTTGTGTGGCAATCCCTACTCCTTGCATAGCTTCGGTTGTAAGACTTTCTCTTGTCTAATGACCACTTTCAGCTTTATAAGCCTTTCTTCTATTGAACTTCCAAACCCCCCCATAATGTTCTCTTTGCCATAACATCCCGGTGCGAGGGACCAACGCAGAACACTTGCTTGTTTTTAGTGCGCAAATAGTTTAAGATTCAAGCATTGCATCATGTGGAAAGCTTGACTTGATCCTAACAGGGGCTGTGAAGATCGTTTGACGTGCATGATATTGTTGTTCTTGAAAGCTTAAATCATCTCTAATAAACTTTGCATGGTTGATAGTATTTTAGTATTGATTCATTAAAAGTTTTGCTTCTTTCTTCTTATTTGTTTATGCATTACTTGTTGATATCAAATATAGATCACAGCTTTAGTTCATTTGATCCTAGTTTACATACTCTACTTTACATATTAACATCAAGATTGTGTGGTAGCATGTCACCTCGGAAATTATTTTGTTTAATCGTTTACCTACTCGAGGACGAGTAGGAACTAAGCTTGGGGATGCTTGATACGTCATAAATGAATCCCTAATTTCTGATGTTCCATGTTGATATTATGCCAATTGCTACATGTTTTTCGTATGTTTTCCTACGTTTTCTGATGTTTTCCGGGACTAACCTATTAACAAGATGCCACAGAGTCAGTTCCCTGTTTTCTGTTGTTTTTAGTTTTAGAAAAGTTGTTTTGGAAATATTCTCGGAATTGGAAAATTCGAAAGAGAGAAGTCCTAAAAGTCCCGGAAGCTTCCAGAAGTCCCGAAGAGCCCCGGAGGGGGGACACAGGGTGGCCACACCATGGGGTGGCGCGGGTCCCCCTGGCCGCGCCACCGAGGGGTGTGGGCCCCCTGGCCACCCCCCGGCATCGCCCTTTCTCCCATATATATTCCCCGAGGCATAAACCCTAAGAGAATCGATCCTTTTCCACAAAATACATTCGTAGCTCGGCCGCCACCACCGACAAGTTTCGGGGGATAGATCTCTGTTCTGGCACCCTGTCGGGACGAGGAAGTGCCCCGAAACCCATCTCCATCGACTCCACCGCCATCTCCATTGCCGTTGCTGTCTCCTATGATGAGGAGGGAGTAGTTCTCCCCCGGGGCTGAGGGCTCTACCGATAGCTATGTGGTTCATCTCTCTCTCCCATGGTGTGATCTATATGTGATCATGAGCTTTGTAATCTATTTGAATTTGTAGATGTTACTCTTCATCTTTTTCTACTCAAGTGCTTTATTAATATGAACTTTGGAGTCACCCTATCCTGCCGTGTGAAGGTGACAGTGTGCACATCGTGTGTGTCTCCTCTATGAATTGTGGTGTTTGTCTAGTACCTTATGGGGCGCTCATAGTGACAGCGTGGGGTTAACTAGACATGGGAATGCTTACTGTAAGGATTGCGTTTTGAGCCCTACGCAATGATTAGTGTTCGTTATCCAACCGGAGTGGTTAAGAGTAGCATAGTGAGAGAAGATATCTAGTTATTCATTTATATGATCATTGTTGAGAGTGTCCTCTAGTAAAAGTAGGAGCCCTAGGCCTTATTTCCAAGCATTGAAACACCGTTTTCCGCCTGTTCTGCTACATGTTTGCTTGCTGCCATTTTTATTTCAGATTACTATTATCACTTATTATCATCCATATTACTTGCATTTTTCTCTCTCTTCGCCGAACTAGTGCACCTATATACCTGACAAGTATATTGGGTGTGTTGGGGACACAAGAGACTTCTTGTATCTTAATTGCAGGGTTGCTTGAGAGGGAAATATTTGACCTCTACTTCCCTGAGTTCGATAAACCTTGGGTGATCCACTTAAGGGAAACTTGTTGTTGTTCTACAAACCTTTGCACTTGGAGGCTCAATATTGTCTACAAGAATAGAAGCGTGCGTAGACATCAGGGCCTCAAGGGAAGTACTCGTAATTAAGGTGTTCCTTTTAATAGAACACCGGAGGAAAGCATTAACACTCCGTGAACACATGTGATCCTCACATCACAGCCATCCCCTCCGGATGTCCCAATTTCTGCCACTTCAGGGCCTCGGGTTCCGGACAACAATATGTGTAAACAACTTGCAGGTATGATCAAGAAACAATAATTATCATCATGATTCAATAACATGTTCAGATATGAGATCATGGCACTCGGGCCCAAAGTGGCAAGCATTAAGCATAACAAGTTGCAACAATGTCAATAGCACTAATAGAAGATACTAGGCACTATGCCCTAACAATCACGGCATTATTACATGAACGATCTCATCCAATCCCTACCACCCCCTTCATCCTACAACGGGGGAATTACTCACACATGGATGGAGGAAACATGGATGGTCGATGGAGATGCGTTGGTGATGACGATGGCGATGATCTCCTCCAATTCCCCGTCCCGGCAGGGTGCCAGAACAGGAAATTCTGATCCCCGAATCGAGGTTTGAGGTGGCGGCGGAGCTACGGACTTCTTCCTAGAAAACTATCGAACCCCCTCGGGTTTTAGGGTTGAAGGATACTTGTAGTCGAAAGGGGAGCCCGAGGGGGTGTGGGAGTGGCCCACACCACCTGGTGGCACGGCCTAGGGGGCGCACCGGGGGGTGGTTTGGCCACCTCTTGGCCCCTCTCCGGGTCTCCTTCTGGCTCCCTGGGTCTTCTGGTGTTTTAGGGCCAATGGGGTCTTTTCTGGGCAATTTGTCGAAAGTTGATTTTTCTGCACAAAAACGAGACACCAAAGTAATTTTGCTGAAAACACGTTATTCCGTGTTAGTTGCATTCAAAACACACAAATTTAGAGGAAAACAATAGGAAAAATGTTCGAAAAAGGAGATACGTTTTCGACGTATCACCAGCCCGTTTTCAGCGGGGCCTCAAGGGAACTACTGGTAATTAAGGTGTTCCTTTTAATAGAACACTGGAGCAAAGCATTAACACTCCGTGAACACATGTGATCCTCACATCACAGCCATCCCCTCCGGTTGTCCCATTTTCTGTCACTTTGGGGCCTCGGGTTCCGGACAACGATATGTGTAGACAACTTGCAGGTATGATCAAGAAACAGTAATTATCATCGTGATTCATTAATATGTTTAGATCTGAGATCACTTGGGCCCAAAGTGACAAGCATTAAGCATAACAAGTTGCAACAATGTCAATAGCACTAATAGAGGATACTAGGCACTATGCCCTAACAATCACGACATTATTACATGAACAATCTCATCCGATCCCTACCATCCTACAGCGGGGGAATTACTCACACATGGATGGGGAAACATGGATGGTCGATGGAGAGGTGTTGGTGATGACGATGGCGATGATCTCCTCCAATTCCCCGTCCCGGCAGGGCGCTAGAACAGGAACATCTGATCCCCGAACCGAGGTTCGGGGTGGCGGCGGCGCTCTATTGTGTTTGTGTGGAATATGACGAACCCCCCCCCCCCCCGGGTTTTACGGTTGAAGGCAATTTGTAGTCGAAAGGGGAGCCCGAGGAGGTCTCTGGGTCGCCCACACCAGCAGGTAGCGCGGCCTAGGGGGCGCGCCAGGGGGTGGTGTGGCCCCCCTCTGGCCTCTCTCCTGGCCCTCTTCTGGCTCCCGCGGTCTTTCGATGTTTTAAGACCAATGGGGTCTTTTCTGGGCAATTTCCCTAAAGTTGGTTTTACTGCACAGAAACGAGACACAAGGGTAATTCTGCTGAAAACAGTGTTAGTTGCATTCAAAACACACAAGTTTAGAGGAAAACAATAAGAAAAGTGTTCGGAAAAGGAGATACGTTTTTGATGTATCATTAATTTAAACACCTGGTTTATTTCCGCATTTAGCAAGCCTTAACCGGAAAAGTTTTAATCGCCTATTCACGCCCCGCCCCCCTATTGGGGGGATAATAACCCGGCAGGCCCATGCAGAGGAATAAAGACCCGGCTGGAGGAAGTTTACATGAGACCTTGTAATATGACAATGGGTCGGGTGTCATTGATGGGCCAGCAGCCGCGTTGGTAACTCGTCTTGTGGAAAGGAAGTCTATAGAAGGCCAGAGAGGCGGTGCAAACTATGGAGTCCAAGACTTGGAGGGCACGAAGAGTAGTCTAGGGTATCTTGTAAGGAAAGCCAGGAAACCGGGTGTTATATAAACCGGTCCTTATGTCGTAGATCAGGGAGATAGGGAGAGAGAACCCTATATTCGAGTTATTCAAGATATACGAGAGCCGGTGCTTGTAACCCTAGATTTGGAGTCTCGGCGACATTGCAGTCCGAGTCTCTAGATTGCCAATCAATATGATCCCAGCTGGAAGTAAGCTATTATCTCCAATGGAGAGGCCGAACCAGGATAAATCTTGTGTCCAATCTGAGCTAAACCCTCTCCCAAACACCAGAGTCGATTTACCCCCAAACTAAGTTACCACCGGTAACATCTGCCGTGACTTTCCCACGACAGGTGGCGCCCACCGTGGGGCCTACGTCCAAAGGTGTTTACATTACGGGAGAAGCCCTGGAAAGCATGAAGAACTTCGTTATCGGCGAGATCATCACCATCCCTGAAGGAGAGAAGATCGTCGACGATTTTGGCTGGGGGCCAGAGTCGGACCAGCTGGAAACCGGATCTGTCGTCACGATCAGCGGGGTCAACGTCTTCGTGGGTATGGTACGTGTGTCTGGTTTAATTTCTGACAATAATGAGTATGATTCTGTGTCAAGGGCCGCCACCTGCGTTCAATCGGATGGGGAAGAGTCGGTAGGCACGGCAAAACTGGAGAAAGCACCCACCATGAAGAGGGAACAGCCGGAAGAGCCCGCATGGACCCCGCGTGGCCGGGTTACTGGAGATGATGACACCGAATCTATCTTGCATCTGCTCGAAGATCGGTATGAAGAAGATAGCTGCGAGGAAGAAGAATATGAATCGTCACCAGGCATTGTGCGCCGAGTTGTGGTCTATACAACCCCTGCGATAAATCTGAATCAGGGTGATGTGTCAGTAGCCGCGGCTGGTGCGGCGCAAGCACTGGCCCAACAAAAGACTCCGATTAATGGAAACCCGGCCGGAGCCCAGGTCGATGGAGAACAGACGTCCGTCACCAGCGAAACGGGCGAAACTGCTCATCACACACTGGCCCAACAAAAGACTCCGATTAATGGAAACCCGGCCGGAGCCCAGGTCGATGGAGAACAGACGTCCGTCACCAGCGAAACGGGCGAAACTGCTCATACAGGAACATGTTCAAATTCAGGACGAACAGAACAGCCGGTGCGGGAACGTCACACCCACCAAATCCGGCTCTGTTCAGCAACAACTTGATCTTGGATCCCACAGTGTTAGCAACGGTGATAACCCCGGAGAACGCGGCGGCCCGGGCCAGAGACCTGGATGTGGCCCGCCGAGCATTGGAACAACAGAGGAGAGATGTAGAAGCTGAGAAATTACAGATGGTTGTGCGTCATCGTCAGTTGGATGAGTTAGAGGATCGTATACAGGCACAAACGACTAGAGCATATAATCAGAGGCATCAGACGAGACTGCCTGCGACAGGCGGAGCCCTACAACCGGCCGCGTTATTTGTTACGCCTCAAGACCAGCCGATCCCGATCGTGAATCAAGAAACCGGGAACGCAGGAGCAGCGCTCGGGGGGCAACCGACTAACATGCCAGCCGGGTCACCTGTGCTACCCACTGGGGCGGCCGGGGGCAATGCTGTGCAACCACCACCATCACGATTTCATACCCCACCGGGTCACTTCAATAACCATATGGACAACGTGTACGCCGCAACTTTAGCGCTCGACCGTATTCAACTAGGAGAGTCGCCTCAAGCAATAGAAACCCGGCGGGCTATAGAGATGTTACGCACTGCGGTGGCTCAGCAAGTAAATTACCCGGACAACTGGAGTGGCATGCACGGGACGCCGTATATCAGTCGGCAGGAAGGCAATACGAGGAATATTCAGTCGAATTCAGCACGACGGAGGGCAGAGCAGCAGCAAATGCCGCCTCCTCCACTTAGACCAGCAGCTCCTGCGGTCTCAGTGGCACAGGCTATTATGGATAGTTCTCCGGCAAGGCGTGCGGCCGGGTCTGCAGTGCGAGGTCCAGGAGTTGGCGTGCCTCCCGCCGCAGTAGCCGAGGTTTCACACGTTTCAAGAATAAGGCCGGTGTTGACAAACTTAGTCGGACCCAAATGCTTATCACGCTATCAGGGCCGAGCCTTACCCGAACAAGTTCAAAGAACCTGGTAAAGTTGTCAACTATGAGCCGACCATGGATCCTGAGACCTGGTTAAGCAGCTATGAGATGGACATGTCTATTCGCAACGCTTCAGAGAAGCTCCAAGCCAAATTTATGTATCTCATGATGTCTGAAGGAGCAGCTAAACTATGGTTCAATAACCTTCCTGAGAGGTCTATCAATTCGTGGAGTGGCCTTAAGTCGTCTTTCGTCAAGCACTTTCATGGAACTTGCAGGAAATTATACACGATTGACGACTTGGATCGGTGTGTGCAGAGAAAGGGAGAGTCGGCACGCAGCTGGGTGCACCGAGTCATGGAGATACTCCACTCTTCCACCGATATCCAGCCAAAGAATGCGATACAAGTTATGGCAAAAACATGCAGATATACGCCCTTGGTGCAAAAATTGTTACGCATGAAATCCAGTAGGCATGTTTGAGAAATTACTATGGGGGAGTTGATGGACGCGTGCAATAAGCATGCCTCCACCGACACCACATAAAAAGATGTTGAGGATAAGAAGGGAAAAGCTAATGTGAACAATAATGGAAGAACCGGCAACGGAGCTGCACCGAACAACAATGGAGGTAACAGTGGAGGCAATGGAAACTACCAGCATAAACGTCCGTATGAGGGGCTCCGAGTTAGTCGCCAATACTGAGGCCGGGTTTGCAAGGCCAGAGCGGACGGAAACTTTAACGGAGGAAGCAATTATCAAGGGCCACCCCAGCCGACTAATTAACCACATCGAAGCCTTCAAGATGCCTTTCCCACGCCATAGTAGGAATGGCAGGCCGGCTAACCATTCATTGGAGCAATGCGTGGATCTACAAAGGTGGAAAAATGAGGAAATACAGAAGGCGCTGCAAGGTGCAGGCCGGGGAGGAGGGCCGGGTCTGGGTGGAAACCCGGGCAACGGTCCACCCCCTGCAGGCAATGCAGGAGCTGGTAACGCGGGTAATAACCAGGGTGGTGCAGGGGGCTTTCAGAGTAACCCAAAGCAGCTAGGACAGTATCATGTTCACACCACTGGGACCTCCAAGAGGGAGAGGAAGATGCTCAAAAGAGCTATAAACTCGGTTTCTTCGGGTGTTCCAAGATACCTGCGATGGTCAGATCAGGAAGTAACATGGAGTAGAAGGGATCACCCGGAAGCAATAGAACATCCGGGTGTGCTAGCCTTGGTAGTAGCGCCGCAGGTCAATGGCTATGAGTTAAAGAAGGTTCTGATGGATGGTAGGAGCAGTATCAATATCCTATATTGGGAGACCTTTTTACGTATGGGGCTCAAGGAGTCTCAGCTGCAGAAAAGCTCCACAGTTTTTCATGGAATTGTACTAGGACATTCGGCCTGCCCTGAGGGAAAGATATCACTGGAGGTTGCTTTTGGAGAATCCAAGGATAATTACAGAGTAGAATGGCTCACACTCGAGGTGGTGAAGCTGCATAGTCCTTACCATGCACTGTTTGGAAGGCCGGCTTATGCCAAGTTCATGGCAAGACCGTGTTACGTTTACCTACAGTTGAAAATCCCGGGTCCCAAACGGACCATCACTATTCATGGGAACAGGGCTGTGGCAGCAGAGTGCGATGAGGGAGATGCGGCCCTCGCAGAACAAGCCTGTGCAAAGGAAGAACTCAGGTATTACAGATCTCAGGTAGACCCGGACGATCGAACAGTTTTGAAAAAACCAAATACTGATGATGAGAGAGCTAAGTTTAAAGCAGGCCAAGACACAAAGATGGTGGCTTTCATTGAGGGCGACTCTTCCAAGCAGTTTGCCATAGGGTCAAACCTGGATAGCAAGGAGGAAGGCGCGCTCATCGAGTTTATCCGCAAGAATCAGGATGTTTTTGCATGGACGCCTAGCGACATGACGGGTATCCTGACTGAACTTGCTGAGCACAGTTTGCATGTTGACCCCAAGTCCCGGCTAGTGAAGCAGGGCCTGAGCAAAATGAATGAGGAAAGAAGAAAAGCTATAGGAGCAGAGGTAGCTCGGCTCTTAGCAACCGGCTTTATCATGGAGGTTTTCCACCCCAAGTGGTTGGCTAACCCGGTTTTAGTGTTGAAAAAGAATAACGAGTGGAGAATGTGCATAGATTACACGAGCCTCAACAATCATTGTCCAAAAGATTTGTTTGCCCTTCTAAGGATAGACCAGATCATAGATGCGGTGGCGGGGAGTGATTTGTTATGCTTCCTGGATGCCTATTCCGGGTATCATCAGATAAAGCTCAAAGAGGAGGATTGGGAGAAGACGTCGTTCATAACCCCCTTTGGAGCTTTTTGTTACAAAACCATGAACTTTGGGTTGAAAAATGCCAGCGCAACATACCAACGATGCATTCAGAAGTTCTTCGAGGATCAGATTGGGCGCAATGTCCATGCTTATGTTGATGACGTAGTGATCAAAACAAGGAACGCAGAAACATTCATTGATGACCTAAAAGAAACCTTCAAGAACCTGAGGAGATACCAAATGAAGCTCAACCCAACAAAATGTGTGTTCGGAGTTCCTACGGGAAGTTACTTGGTTTCATCGTTTCTGAGCGAGGAATCGAGGCTAACCCGGAGAAGATCAAAGCTATTCAGAGCCTAAAAAAGCCAGAGGAATTGAAACATGTCCAGAAACTTACAGGATGCGTAGCAGCACTGAGCCGGTTCATATCTCGGCTCGGAGAAAAATCAATACCCCTATACCGACTATTGAAGAAAACAGACAAGTTCGTATGGGATCAAGAGGCCGATGATGCGTTTGAAGCTCTGAAGAAGCAGTTATCTGAAGCACCTGTTTTGGTAGCGCCGGGTCCCAAAGAGCCCATGTTGCTGTATGTTGCGGAAGGGCCTCGAGCAGTTAGTGCAGTAGTCGTGGTCGAGCGTAAATAGGATGGAAAGGATTAGCCGGTACAACGGCCGGTTTATTACGTAAGCGAGGTCTTATCAGAGTCGAAGCAGCGGTATCCGCATTGGCAGAAGCTAGTGTTTGGGGTATTCATGGCCAGCTGGAAATTGAAGCCGTATTTTCAAGAACACCCCATAACGGTGGTAAGCTCCATACCCATGGCAGATATCATAAGAAATTCAGATGCTACAAGAAGGGTAGCCAAGTGGGCCATCGAGATGGGTGATTATCACATCAATTACGAGCCCCGATCTGCGATCAAGTCTCAAGCGCTGGTTGATTTTGTCAATGACTGGACTCAGACAAGCGTGCCTTCGTTAGTGCCTAGTTCAGAATCTTGGGTTATGCATTTTGATGGTTCCAAGCAGTATGAAGGATCGGGAGCTAGGGTTGTGCTCACATCGCCAAAAGGAGATAAGTTGCGCTACGTTTTGCAAATTCATTTTGATTGCTCTAATAATGTAGCCGAGTACGAGGCATTGTTGCATGGATTGCGCGTAGCAAAGGAGATGAGCGTTAAGCGTATAATGTGCTACGGAGACTCGGATCTTGTGGTACAGCAGGTCTCAGGAACGTGGGACAGGAAGGATGCAACAATGGCAGCATACCGCAGAGAGGTGGACAAAGTAGCCGGGTATTTTTCAGGGTATCAGGTGGAGCACATTGACTGGCGTAAGAACGAGGCTGCGGACGCATTGTCGAGACTCGGCCTAGTGTTTTCTTGATGAACTGTGGAAGCATTCCGTTAAAACCGAGTCAGAAGAAGAGATAGCTCATCGAGACCCAGACTCGGAGTTCGTGGCCGCGGTGCGTGCTATTCCAGAATGGACTGGGCCGTTCCTAGCATTTCTACTGCGGGGCGAGTTACCACAGCAGGAAGTTATAGCCCGGCAAATCCAGAGACGGGCAAAAGGTTACTCTATCATTGGCGATGAGCTTTACAAGAGAAGTGCTACAGGTGTCTTTTGCGCTGCGTAGCTCCAGAAGAAGGCCGACAAATATTGAAAGAAATTCATGAAGGTGATTGCGGACACCATGCCTCCACAAGATCCCTTGTGGCCAAGGCATATCGGCACGGTTTCTTTTGGCTTACGACTTTAGCAGACGCAGAACGCTTGGTGGAAAGATGTGATGGATGTCATAGGTATGCTCGGCAAACTCATGTGCCGGCTATGGAGATGCAGACAATTCCATTGACTTGGTCGTTCGCTGTTTGGGGTATGGATATGGTAGGCCCTTTCCACATGTCTCCGTGCAAAAAGACTCATTTACTGGTGGCCGTCAATAAGTTCACAAAGTGGGTTGAGGTCATCCAGTTACGAACTGTGAAGCAGCCACAACTGTGCAATTCTTGAAGAAGATCATATATCGTTTTGGATACCCCCACAGCATAATCACAGACAATGGAACTAATATGTCCTTAGGAGAGATGGAGAAGTTCTGTGCAAACAATGGCATTCGACTTGATGTAGCCTTGGTGGCCCATCCACAAGCCAATGGGCAGGTGGAGAGAGCAAACCAAGAGCTGCTTCGTGGGTTAAAACCACGATTACGAGTGCCGTGTCTCCGAGCTGCTGGAGCATGGGTTGAGGAGTTACCCTCTGTAGTCTGGGGAATCAATACTACACCTAACAGGTCTACTTAGATGACCCCGTTTTTTATGGTTTATGATGCAGAGGCGGTTCTCCCAAGTGATATCATCCATGACTCGCCACGAGTGGCGGTCTATGTTGAAGTAGAAAACGAGAAGACCCGGCAAGATGTTGTGGAGATGTTAGAAGAGCACAGGGAACAAGCCTTGGAGCGGTCTGCAATATATCAGCAGGACTTACAGCGATATCACAGCCGCCGGGTCAAAACGTGTGTTTTCAAGAAGGATACCTGGTACTGCGTTTGGCGCAATCCAAAGAGGGAAAACACAAGCTATCTCCCTCATGGGAGGGTCCGTTCATTATAAGCCGGAATCTGCACAATGGATCGTATTACCTGGTAGATGCAAGGGAAGAGTCGGATTATGTGAATGACACTGCTCATTCCACCTCCTCCATGCAAGAGCGTGAACGACCGTGGAACGTGACCCAGCTGCGTCCTTATTACACTTAGCATAGACTCAGTTTGCAAATTGTACTACACGACGTAACAGGCAGTAGGTTTCAGACGTTCTCTTTTCCTACCCAGGGTACCTACGGGGACTAGAAGGTTTTTAATGAGGCGTCCTGCTGACCTAACCTTTTCATATAAATAAAGAAATGGTTAAATCATGATAGTTATTATGTTCCTTAAGTTTCGTTAGTTTTTTGCATATTTTTCTATAACTGATCATGCTTTGTACATACTAGTGTGTTGTTTAAGTCAAATATGTTCCTCAATAATAAGGCGTATGATTTAGTAGGTCTAAATATGTGCACCTTTCCCTTTTTTAGTCTTCAAGTTATCTGTAAGCCGGTAGAGCAGAAAGCCTACTGTTGCGTAGTACACATATGTAGGTCTTGGGGGCTGATTGCTTGAATAGCACAGTTGTATACTCAGACCCGGCCACGATACCATTAGGTTATGAGGACTGATTACTTGCAATAAGTACAGTTGCAATCTCGTAGCCCGGACAATAGAGCCAAACTTTTTCTTGACCTTTTTTGGTTTAAGCTTGATGTGACTCGCAACAAAATGGCGTGTTTGCTAACCTATAAATCCAATCAGTCATGATGCCCATTGGGACTTGCCTGACCCTGTCTTTATTAGAGTTATAGCAGCATTGAAAATCCATGCGAAAACTGGCTTATAACTTCAGAAGGGTCAAAAGGGTCATCTAAACCATAAGTTATGCAGAGCAAAGGCGATAGCCGGAAACTCATTACACATTACGCATAAACTTCAAAGCATACAAACGTACATAGGTATCAGGAGTTTGTAAGGGGTGATGATGCATAGATGAAGCCTTCACCTTCATGTCAATAAGAGTCCGGGTCTTGGGGACTTGGGAAAACAAATTTCTCAAGTCAAGAATCCTCAGACCTACAGACCGGGTCTTGGGGACTTGGGAACACAAAATTTCTCAAGTCAAGAATCCTCAGACCCAGAGTCCGGGTCTTGGGGACTTGTAAGAAAAATTTTCACAATCCTAAGACCAAGACTCGGCATCCTTCTCACAAAGCGTATAACAGTAAAGTTGCGCAAAAATAGGTTTGCATATGAAAGCGACAACCGGAAGGGTCATCGAAACCATAGAAGTTTAAAGTATTACAATCCTTAGAAAGAATATCAAAAAGTGCACAGACGCACTATTAAAATAGTAGTGTTTAAAAGGCATATTACAAAATACCCATTGGCCGAATGATTGTTTACTGGCGAGAAGGAGTAGCATTACTCGGTAGCAGCAGCAGTCGGGTCTTCAGTGGTCACCTCCGGCGCTTTCTCCGTGCCAACGTCCGGCTCATCCGTGGAGGGAGCACGAGCTGGAGGAGGAACTACTGGAGTTGATGAAGTTGGCGCAGTACCGGCCTCGGTCTTTTCCTTAGCAAGCTCCGCCTTGAAGCGAGATACCATGTCAAAGGGCTTGGGTGCCTTGAAGTGAGCCGGCTTATCCTCCTCATTATACGGCGCAGTAAGCTTGTTCAAGTCAAGATTCTCGGCGATCAAGCTAGCCGAGTGTCGAATCTGGGTGTTGATGGCCTTGAGATCTTTGCCAGAGAATCTGGTACCATCAGTCTTGAACTCGGAAACCCGTCAACAAGCTTTGCCGGCTCAATCTTGGGATAGTAGGCCTTAGCCAGAGCAAGGCCGCGTATCATGCCAACCCGGCAAGCTGAGCGTTTCCAGGCATCAATCCAGGCAGAGACTGTCGAGTATGCCTCAAGCATGCTTGTTACGCCCGTACAGTCACCGGCCAACTTCACAGCTTCGAGCGTAAATTTGGTCCCTGCCTCGAATTGCCGGATGACATTCTTGAGTATCCTGAGCTTTTGAAGGTCGTCCTGCTCGCCAGCAACTTCACTCGGACCTGCAATACAAAAAGGGGAGTAAGATAATATGATCCGGGTCAAAACCTCGTAAAATAGGGAAATCCGACTAACACAAAGTAATAGTCGGAAAATAGTTGTGCCTTACCTACGACCGAGTCATAGGTCTTGGTTATAAAAGTTGTGAGTTGCTTGATGAACTCCTCAGCGTTACGGAGTTTCTTCTTCTGCTTCTTGCATTGCTTGGAGAGGTCCTTGAGATTGGCCTCCAGTTCCTCACGGAGTTTCACCTCAGCTTGCACGAGTTCATTTGTTTTAGCAAGTACTTCATCAGTACGAGCTACATAAGCCTGAAAATGGCAAAGCAGTATCAGTCGGCAAAGCAATATCAGCCGGCAATGCACAGAAAAAAAAGTTTACCGGGTTTCAAATATATATGCAAGTATCGAGTGACTGTGGACAGTTTACTCGGAGCTTGGGGACTAGGGTATTCTGAATTTTGAAAAAGAAATACTATATATTTGCAAGTACCGAGTGACTGTGGACAGTTTACTCGGAACTTGGGGTCTAGGACAAGGATATAGATAACATCAATTGAACAGACCTGGTGCTCTGCCGCCAAAGACTCGACAATCTCGTCTTCGGTTGCCTTCAAAGAGCGATACTCCTTCAGCAGCTTCTCGAATTCCGGGTCACTGAGAGTCGGCCTGGAGGAGCTGGCGTCCCGGTCAGCCGGTGGTGGGGTTGCCTCCTGTTTCTCCGCGTCGAATCTGGCAGAGGCGGTCTTTGGAGCAGCGGCCGCCCTTTGTGTCCCAAGGTATTCAACCTCGTGATCAGCCGGCTGGGGCGCGGGAGGAGGAGACTCGGTTCTTGGGTTGGCCACGTTAGCTGGCTCCTGCTCTTCGACGGGCGGGGGATTAGCGCCGCTTTCCGGGTCTTCTTCCATCGGGTCATCGACGGGGTTTCAACCGGATCGCTGAGCGTGACCTTGGCTCTGAGGAAAGAAAAACAATGTGTTAGTGGTTGATAAAGGTGAAATACAAAGTATATGGGATATAGTCAAGAAAGTTATGAAATTTACCCGGTGTTCACGACGAAATCGCTCGGGAGATCGTTGCTTCACCCGGAAGACACTGATAGAGAATTGGAAATTGAAACTCGGAGTTTTCCGCCTAAGGGGTGACTCGGAGTTGGATATTTTCGAGGAATATAATTGCGATAAGATGAAGGAGTACCGGCTCGGCGAGAGGGTGACTGAAGAGGAAGATCGGGGTTGAGGCCCTCATCACCCGGTGAAGACCGAGTTGCCCGTCGCTTGGGTGGAGGAGAGGCGACCTTCTGTGATGATACAGTAGTTAGATATTCATTAAGTTTGCACATACCAGCATATGAGTACGGCTCTGTGGTCATGGAGGAGTATGGCACCTTGAATGTGACCCCCCCTTGGTTTCCTTTTCTTGCTTAACCCGGCTTCAGGCTGCTCGGGTTCGCTCTCTTCAGTTTCAGAGTTGGCCTTTTCAGCCGGTGATGGTGATCGTGGCGTATTGTCAGGAATAGAGGTGGGAGGAGAATCTTGGTCTAGTAAGCCGACAAAAAATTTGTTCAGTAACTCGGAATCACCTTCTTCGCTGTCACTCGGCTCTTCCTCTTCCGAGTTTTCTGAAGGAGGAGGGGTTACAATCTTCCACCAGTCATCAGATTCCTGAGTAAGAATAGCAAAGGTAAAAGTTAGTACACGCGTGTTCGAAAAATTAACAAGTACAAAAAAGATTAGTCGGTTCTTACTGGTGGAGCCGGGTTTGTGCGGGTGAAGGGGGAGAGCCCAGAGATGCTCTTGATGACCTCTACCTTCTCAGCCAGAAAATTCTTCATGGCCTTGTTAACATCAGCAGCCGGATATGACTTCTCCGAGTATCACAGAGAGTCGGTCAAGTGGCCCGAGTATTCGCAAAGAAGTTTCTTGCGAATACTATTGGGATGGATCCTACAGCTGATCCAGGTCTTAATCAAACTCAACCCACAAAGACCATGGGCTGCTAGGACGGATAGTTTATGAAGGAGGAGTTGGATGGCCTGTCTATCGGCCTCTGGAGTGAAGGCGCTTAAATTATCGGAGAGAGAAAGGGTTTCAACGGGAGAAACCCGACAGAGGCTTCTCGTCGGGTGTGGAAGTGTCTTTGCAATAAAAGAAAGTTTTTTGCCAGTGCTTCACGTGGGAGTGAAGATTGAGAGTCGTCATCAAAGATTTTTTGCGTCTCTAGATGGCCACGCCTCCACAGACAAGGAGGGGTCCATCCGTGTTTTCGCGACAAGGTTTGCACTGGAAAAGTTCGAGGAAAAGCGCGAGTTTGGGGGCGATGCAGAGGTAAGATTCGCAAAGAACGATGAAATGGCAAATGTTGAGAATCGAATTCGGGCCTATGTCGAAAACCCGGAGTTTGTAGTGGTGAAGAATCTCACGAAAGAAAGGGTGACCCGGGGGGCGGAAACCCCGGGTCACGTGCTCAAGAAAGACAACAACTTCACCTTCTTTAGGTGCGGGCCGACTATCCTCTTCGGGAGCCCTCCATGAGATTTCTGGTTGAGGAGGGAGGACCCTAGACTCAGCCAGCTCTTCTAATTTCTCGAGTGTGACAGTCGATGTTGCCCAGTTGGCTGAGATGGTTTGACTCGGCTTTTGGTTCAAAGTCGTGGCCTTGCCCTTAGACTTGGGAGAGGCCTTGGGAGCCATGGACAAAGATCTAGCGGAGAACGAAAAGAAGAAATAAAGTAACAAAAAGATGAATGCGATGAACGCGAAGAACACAAGATCAAGATCTAGAAATGGAAACTTAGATCTAGAGGAGCTTACCAGGAACCGACGGCAGAAGTGGAGTTCGTTGAGCGCGGCGCGGTGGCGCGGTTCGGCGGGCCGGTTCTCGTGGGCAACAGCGGCGTGCGCGTGAAGGCCGGCGTCCGAGCTTCGAGCTTGGGCCTTGAGCTCCAATGGGGCACCTGGAGGTTGAAGACGAAGTGGAATGGATGTGGGTTTGTGATTAGGGTTTTCCACGGGGCCCTGTATTAATAGGCGCGGTGAAAACCCTAGAGCGCAAACGGTAAATTGGAGAAAATCATGGAATGAGATACTCGGCCTGTTGATTACGGAAACAAGATCTTAGGAGTTATTGACATGCAACCGAGTTATAAATGACCGCCAAAAGAGCCGGTCTCGGAATTATTGCTCGGACTAGCTTATGAGGAACGTTAAAGTCGGGTTATGAAATGGTTGCTATGAAGAGCTGATTTGAGAATTTATACTCGGATTAGTATGATGATGGGGTTACTATATGGACCACCGAAAGAGTCGGCCTGGCTATAGCTAAAGCAATCTGACCGGTAGCACTATTGTATATAAAAGTTTATTGTTTTGCATGGAATAGCATGCGCTTCGTGGTTGGCTCAAATTTTGAAGCCACAAGAAGGGCGCGCCGACCAAGATGCCCAAGCTATTCTGGGGACTACTATTGGGGGGATAATAACCCGGCAGGCCCATGCAGAGGAATAAAGACCCGGCTGGAGAAAGTTTACATGAGACCTTATAATATGATAATGGGTCGGGTGTCATTGATGGGCCAGCAGCCGCGTTGGTAACTCGGGTTGTGGAAAGGAAGGCTATAGAAGGCCAGAGAGGCGGTGCAAACTATGGATTCCAAGACTTGGAGGGCACGAAGAGTAGTCTAGGGTTGCGTGTAGACTCCAAGTAGGACTCTGGCCGTATCTTGTAAGGAAAGCCAGGAAACTGGGGGTTATATAAACCGGTCCTTATGTCGTAGATCAGGGAGATAGGGAGAGAGAACCCTAGATTCGAGTTATTCGAGATATACGAGAGCCAGTGCTTGTAACCCTAGATTTGGAGTCTCGGCGACATTGCAGTCCGAGCCTCTAGATCGCCAATCAATATGATCCCAGCTGGAAGTAAGCTATTGTCTCCAATGGAGAGGCCGAACCAGGTTAAATCTTGTGTCCAATCTGAGCTAAACTCTCTCCCAAACACCAGAGTCGATTTACCCCAAACTAAGTTACCACCAGTAACATCTGTCGTGACTTTCCCACGACACCCCCTCTAGGTGACATTGTTGTCCGTTCAACTTCTCCCCCCTCCCCCCGCCCCCAAACACACACATTGACGATGTATTGATCGAATGGTTGTAGAAAAACTGGTAGGGACTATCCACCATGGTCTATGCATAAGAAAAAGAGATAGGTCACATATACTCCCTCCGTTCAACAATATGTGACTTCCATTTGTCCAAAAATGAATGTATCTAGACACTAAAATATGTCTAGCTATATCCATATTTTGACAAGTGGAAGTAATGTATTTTTGAACGGATGGAGTACGTCACTAGCTAAACTATCGGTGCGAACGTGTGTAATTTTGCACCTCACAACTTGGCCACGCAATTGGCCAAACACGTTATGGGCAGCGCAGTTTCTGTGCATGCACCGGCCTACGGCTAGCTAAGTGATGGGGGGATACTAACCCGGTATGTCAAGATCCGAGGAATAACCCGGCCCAGAGACAGTGAGCAGGATACGGCTAGGGATAAAGATGTTTGTGGAGGCCCAAGCTCGTGGGCCTAGGGACCCGGGTGTGCCTTGTAAAGTAAGTTAGGGGGTACGGGAGCTATATAAACCGACCCCCGGGTATAGATTGAGACAGAGATCTAAGAACCCTAGCAATATCGTGTGATATCGAGTATCCAGTGTAAACCCTAATCGAGTTATTGTATCGAGAATAGAAATCCGGCGACTTCGATTGCCGGCTGTCAGATCAAGTTATACCATGTCTTCCCTTGAGCTAAACCCTCTCCCGAACACCTGTGTCGACTTGCCCCAAGATCAGTTACCCCTGGTAACATCTGCCGTGATTATCCCACGACAGTTGGCGCCCACCGTGGGGCCTGCGTCCAAAGGTGTTTACATCACGGGAGAAGCTCGGAAGGGCATGGAGGATCTTGTCATGGGCGAAATCTACATCGACCACGAAGAAGAAAAGTCGGTGAACGATCCCGGCTGGGGGCCAGAATCGGATCACCTCGAGTCCGGATTTATATTAACGATCGGCCGGATCAATATCTTCGTCGACACGGTACGAACGACTAACTTAAAAGGACAATATCATGTGCATACTACAGGAACTTCTAGCAGGAACAAAGAGACATCAAAGCAAGCGGCAAATTCGGTTTCATCAGCCGTGCCGGGGTATCTTAGATGGGCAGAACAAGAGATAACGTGGAGTAGAAGAGATCATCCGGAAAAAGTGGAGCGTCCAGGAGTCTTGGCGTTGGTGGTCGCTCCACAGGTTAATGGTTACGAGCTGAAGAAGGTCCTGATGGACGGTGGAAGTAGCATCAACATCCTTTATTGGGAGACCTTCTTACGGATGAGTCTCAAAGAGTCCCAGCTGCAGAAAAGT
Source organism: Alopecurus myosuroides (assembly GCA_028641055.1). NCBI lineage: Eukaryota > Viridiplantae > Streptophyta > Magnoliopsida > Poales > Poaceae > Alopecurus > Alopecurus myosuroides. The sequence continues at coordinate 112,643,045 of CM054059.1, read as the reverse complement.
TCAACAATCTTTCACGGGATCGTACCGGGTCACTCGGCGAGCCCCGAGGGAAGGATCACCTTGGAAGTTGCTTTTGGGGAATCGACGGATAATTATCGAGTGGAGTGGCTCACGTTCGAGGTGGTCAAGTTGCGCAGTCCTTACCACGCGCTGTTGGGGAGGCCGGCTTACGCCCAATTCATGGCCAGGCCGTGCTACGTGTATTTGCAGCTGAAAATCCCGGGTCCTAAACGGACCATCACTATACATGGGAACCGGGATATAGCGGCCGAGTGCGACGAAGGAGATTCAGTTATGGCCGAGCAGGCATGCAGGAAGGAAGAGCTCGAATATTACCGGTCTCAAGTAAACCCGGACGATAGAACAGCCTTGAAAAAGCCGAATACTGAGGATGAGAGAGCAAAATTCAAGGCAGCGCAAGACACCAAGAAGATAGATTTTGTCGAAGGGGATTCTACTAAGCAGTTTACCATAGGGTCTAACCTGGGAAAAGAGCAGGAGGGAGCGCTCGTGGAGTTCATTCGCTCGAATGCAGATGTGTTTTCCTGGACACCCAGCGACATGCCGGGTATCCCTACAGAATTGGCTGAGCACAGTTTGCATGTGGATCCCAAGTCTAGGCCCGTGAAGCAAGGTTTGAGGAAAATGAATGAGGAAAGAAGGAAAGCTATAGGCGAAGAGATCGCTCGGCTGCTGGCAGCCGGCTTTATCATGGAAGTATTTCACCCGGATTGGCTGGCTAACCCGGTTCTGGTGATGAAAAAGACCAACGAGTGGAGGATGTGCATTGACTTCACTAGTCTCAACAAGCATTGCCCAAAGGATCCGTTCGCGCTCCCAAGGATAGATCAGATTATAGACGCAGTAGCTGGAAGCGATCTGTTATGCTTCCTGGATGCATATTCCGGGTATCATCAGATTAAGCTCAAAAGGGAGGATTGGGAGAAAACATCATTCATAACCCCGTTTGGGGCCTTTTGTTATAAAACTATGACATTTGGGTTGAAGAACGCTGGCGCAACTTACCAACGGTGTATTCAAAAGTGCTTTGAGGACCAAATCGGACGTAACGTCCATGCTTATGTGGATGACGTGGTCATCAAGACCAGGAAGGCGGAGACATTTATCGATGATCTAAAGGAGACATTCAAAAACCTGAGGAGGTACCAGATGAAGCTTAATCCAACGAAGTGCGTGTTCGGAGTTCCAGCTGGGAAATTACTCGGCTTCATAGTTTCCGAGAGAGGAATTGAGGCAAATCCAGATAAAATCAAGGCAATCCAGAGTTTGAAAAAGCCGGAGAACTTGAAGCATGTTCAAAAGCTCACGGGCTGTGTAGCAGCCTTGAGCCGGTTCATATCTAGACTCAGAGAAAAAGCAATACCCTTGTATCGGCTCTTGCGAAAATCGGATAAATTCGTATGGGACGAAGAGGCAGATGAAGCGTTTGAAGCACTAAAGAAGCAATTATCTGAAGCACCAGTACTAGCGGCGCCGGGTCCTAAAGAGCCTATGTTGCTATACGTGGCAGCTGGCCCCCGAGCCGTTAGCGCAGTGGTTGTCGTGGAACGCAAAGAGGACGGGAAAGGTTACCCGGTTCAGAGGCCGGTTTATTACGTCAGTGAGGTGTTATCAGAAGCAAAGCAGCGCTATCCGCATTGGCAAAAGCTGGTGTTCGGGGTCTTTATGGCTAGCCGGAAGTTGAAGCCGTATTTCCAAGAGCATCCGATAACAGTGGTTAGTTCAATACCAATGTCGGATATCATCAGAAACTCGGACGCGACGGGAAGAATAGCCAAATGGGCGATAGAGATGGGGGATTATCATATCAACTACGAACCCAGGTCAGCAATCAAGTCTCAAGCTTTAGTTGATTTCGTTAACGACTGGACACATACAGGTATGGCTACCACAGTTCCAAAATCCGAGTCATGGACCATGCACTTCGATGGGTCAAAGCAATATGAGGGATCAGGGGCTGGAGTAGTGCTGACATCGCCCAAGGGAGACAAATTGAGTTACGTACTGCAAATTCACTTTGATTGCTCAAACAACGTGGCCGAGTATGAGGCCCTGTTGCATGGTTTAAAGGTAGCCAAGGAAATGAACATTAAAAGGATACGATGCTTCGGAGATTCGGATCTTGTGGTACAACAGGTATCGGGAACTTGGGACAGAAAGGATGCAACTATGGCAGCATATCGCAGGGAGGTCGACAGGGTTGCCGGGTGCTTTTCCGGGTATGAGGTGGAGCACATAGACAGAAGAAAAAACGAGGCAGCAGACGCACTCGCCAGACTCGGCTCGCGTAGAGAGCCGGTTCCACCTAATGTGTTCCTGGACGAGTTGTGGCGACCATCAGTTAAAACCGAGTCTGAGGAAGAACTGGCAAATCAAGACCCGGATTTGGAGTACGTGGCCACAGTACATGCCATCCCCGAGTGGACAGAGCCATACCTGGCCTACCTATCACGGGGCGAGTTACCAGAACAGGAGGTATTAGCAAGACAAATTCTGAGGCGAGCAAAGGGGTATTCTATCATCAATGGAGAATTATACAAGAGAAGCGCAACAGGAGTCTTCTTGCGCTGCGTAGCGCCAGAAGAAGGCCGACAGATTCTCAAGGAAATACACGAAGGCGACTGTGGGCATCATGCATCTACAAGGTCTCTGGTGGCTAAAGCTTATCGACACGGATTTTTCTGGCTTACGGCTCTAGCGGATGCAGAACGTTTGGTAGCAAGATGTGACGGATGTCAAAGGTACGCTCGCCAAACACACGTACCGGCTATGGAATTACGGACCATCTCATTAACTTGGCCGTTCGCCGTCTGGGGTATGGACATGGTTGGTCCCTTCCATATGTCACCATGCAAGAAGACACATCTTTTGGTGGCTATTGACAAGTTTACCAAGTGGGTTGAGGTTATGCCAGTTACTAATTGCGAAGCGGCTACAGCAGTCAAGTTCCTGAAAAGGATTATCTACCGGTTTGGGTATCCCCACAGCATAATCACCGACAACGGAACTAACATGTCTCTTGGTGAGATGGAGAAATTCTGTGGCAACAATGGCATCCGTCTTGATGTTGCATCAGTGGCTCACCCGCAGGCCAATGGGCAAGTGGAGAGAGCAAACCAAGAATTGCTTCGTGGGTTAAAACCACGGTTGCGAGTCCCCTGTGTTAGGGCTGCTGGCGCATGGGTCGAAGAACTACCTTCTGTGGTTTGGGGTATCAACACTACACCTAACAGGTCTACCCAGATGACGCCCTTTTTCATGGTATATGGTGCGGAAGCAGTGTTACCAAGTGATATTATTCACGATTCGCCCAGAGTATCAGCTTACGTCGAAGTAGAGAACGAAAAAACCCGGCAGGACGCCGTAGATATGTTAGAAGAGCAAAGAGAACAAGCCTTGGAGAGGTCAGCTATATATCAGCAAGATCTACGGAGGTATCATAGCCGGCGCGTGAAAACCCGGGTATTCCAGGAAGGAGACTTGGTTCTACGCCTGGTTCAGTCAAATGAGGGAAAGCACAAACTATCACCACCATGGGAAGGACCATTTATCATAAGCCGGAATCTGCACAATGGATCGTATTACTTGATAGATGCAAGGGAAGAGTCGGCTACAGTCAATGACACCGCACACACCACTTCATCTATGCAAGAAAGAGATAGACCATGGAACGTGGCTCAGCTGCGTCCGTATTATACTTAGTAAAGACTATATTGGCAAGTGGAATTGCACGATGTAATAGGCAGCAGGTTTTCTGACGTACTCTTTTCCTATCCAGGGCACCTTTGGGGACTGGACGGGTTTTTAATGAGGCGGCTTGCTGACCTACATTTTTCATATCAAGTAAAGAGATGGTTATCAAGAAAAGAGATGGTTGTTATCAGTTTTTCATATCAAGTAAAGAGGTGGTTATCAAAGAAAAGAGATGGTTGTTATCAGGTTATGTATTCTCAGTACGATGCGTATATCTAGGTCTTGGGGCCTGATCGCTTAAATAGCACAGTTACAAACTCAAAGACTCGGCCATGATGCCTATGAGTTATAAGGGCCGATTACTCGCAAACGAGTACGGCTACAATCTTATAACCGGACAAAGAAGTCCAAATTTCTTGGCTACTCTTACTTAAGCTCGATGTGACTCGCATTAAAGTGGCATGATTTGTTCGCTTACGATGGCAGTTAGTCATGAAACCCGACGGGGATTGGCTGGCTACGTCTTCGTATTGATGTAACAACATGGTATCCACGCGAAAGCCGGCTTACAGTACAAGACAGTCAAAAGGGTCATCTAAACCACAAGTTATGGAGAGTACAAGGCTGAATAGCTGGAAACTCAATGACTATTAAGCATAACTTCAAATCCGATGTGAAACAACTCATGGATCTTTGTGAAAATAGCAATAAGTATTTTGTTGCCTTTTCAAGATCAAGTGTCCTAGGCTCGGCAATCCGGGCCCGGTAGCTTGAAATCTTGAAAAGAACTGGCTTACTTGTATAGTTGCAAAAATCCAAATATCCGAATCTTGGGGACTTGGGGACTTCGAAGCAAAATCCGCTTGTCAATACCCATGAGACCCGGAAATTGAGTTTTCACAAAAGGAGCAATAAATAAAACCAGATATCGAGAACAGATGAGCTTAAACTTACAAAGGTTGGAACAGGCATCGAGTATATCAAGGCCTTAGTGTGCATTACAAAATACTGGTGAAAAAATATCAAAGGTGCACAGGCGCACCGCCTAAAAAATGACTGTTTCAAAAAGTATGTCGACCGACTGACGCTTAAGAAGAGGCATCGGAAACCATATATCACTCGGCGCTCATCTTGGCCTTACCCTTGCCATCATTGGTGGTAGCAGCAACACCCGGATCGGCGGCGCCAGCCCCCGCAGGAGGCGGAACGACTGATGTTGAGGCAGCAGGAGCAGAGCCGGCTTCAGCTTGTTTCTTGGCAGCCTCCGCCCTTATCGCAGCAGCTTCCTCCTTCCACCGAGCCATCATGTCATATGGTTCGGGAAGATCTGACTTAATTGCCACACCAGCAGCATCATACGCAGGGACAAGAGTATTGACGTCCAGTTCATCAGCGATCACGCTAGCCGGGTAACGGACCTCTTTCTGCACAGCCTGAAAATCCTCCCGCGAGAATTTTGAACCATCAAGCTTGAATTCGGGGAAGCCGCCCATGAGCTTTGCCAGATCGAGCTTGGGGAAGTAAGCCTTGGCGAGTGATAGCCCCCGGGTCATTCCAACCCGGCAGGACGAGCGCTTCCAGTGCCAAATCCACTCAGGAATCGTGGAAAAGGCGTCCAGCATCCTCTTCAGGTCAACATGTCCTCTACCTGGCCACCGTAACTCTTCCAAGATCCATCTGGTTCCGGCACACAGCTGCCGGATAACATTCTTCATGGTCTTCAGCTTGGCAATATCATCCTCATCCGGCATGGCTTCATCCGGGCCTGGAGTAAAATGAATATATAAGCTAAGCATTTTTTTGCTGTTGGTCAAAAGGATAAACCCGGAGAAGGAAGCATACCAAGCAAAGAACGATAGGTATTAGAAATTTCGACAGAAAGGCTTGTCAGGTCGTCTTCGGCTCGGTGAGCCCTTCTTCGGTACTTCTTCATTAATTGCCTATTCCTTCTGGCTTCAGTCTCGGCCGCTTCGCGTAAAGATATCTCTTTTTCAATGAGCTTGGCGGCGTCTGCAAGTTTCTCCTCATATTGAGTCACGAAAGACTGCATGGATGTTAAAAAGTTTTAGTCGGATAGAAGAGCACGGTTATCAGTCAATGGTATAATAAAGTCCCGAGCAAGTCATGAATGAACTCACTCGGAACTTGGGGACTGGACAAAGGTACAAGCAACATTAGTTCAACTTACCTCATGTTTGGTTATTAAGGCTCCCAGAATGTTTTCCTCGTTAGCTCGTAAGGTGCGCAGGGTTTCCAGCATCTGGGCAAACGTTAACTCATCGGAATGAGTCCGGGAAGAACCGGCAGCTTGGTCATCTGGCAGGGGGGTTTTCCCTGCATTTGGAGTGGAGACCCGGATAGTCTGAGTATCCGGGTTGGGAGGGCTCATCCTTGTATCTAGAATTTCTATCTCTTCGTCTACTGGTTCCGATAAGGAAGGAGATCCGACGGTTTGGGAAAGTGGATTGTTCAGAGGGCCTTGTTCCCGGTTAGTGGCCGCATCACCACCAGTTGCGGCGTTTGCGTCGTCAGTCGGCTTCTCCACCTGGAGGTTATCCGTTTCTGTGTTTTCCGGGTCACTGACGGTGACCTGAGCACTGAAAGAAAAAAGAAAAAAGGCAGTTATTAATGATGACGGTGGCTCGGATGAAAGTTTGCTAGAGGCAAAAAGAAATAGTAAGGCAAAAACTTATCCGGCATTTACGGTGTAATCCGATGGGAGCTCGCCACTTGAAGTAGATGAGGTATTCGCAGGAACCACTAATGGAACCCGGAATTGCCCGGCACGTGGGTGGTTAGGAGAAGGGTGGCGCTGAGGAGAGTTGGAAGAACGAGATGGAGGAGCACTGCCACGAGGGACTAAAGGGGCGGAGATGCCCGGGTTAAGGGGATCTTCACCCGGGGAGCTCCGAGTTACCCTGCGCTTGGCGGGGAAAGATTCCTTCAAGCACGGCGAATTTGATAATTGATGGTTAAGTCTTCGCATGGCGTCAAAGGAGTAATATTCAGAAGATAGTGAGGAAAAAGGAACCTTGGATACTGTCCCCCTGCTTTTCCTCTTGGCCCCGGCTGTTGCCTCTGGGTCAGACTCGGTTCTCTCCGGGTCATCCTCGTTGTTTCCACCTTCGTCCTCCAGCCCTGCGAGCCAGATGTGTATTCATTGGGAAAAAGACAGACGAAAGGAAAGTAATACAAGCAAAAGTATGTAGATCCTGGGTGAGTACCTTCGCTGTCGTCAGTCGTCTCGTCCTCCTCTTCCGGGTCTCTGGAGGGGGGGAGTGGGTCCACTCTCCAGAAGGGGTCATCAGCCTAAAATAAAAAGATAAAGTTAAGGTTTAGAAGCAGTATTGAGTTGAAATGTGGAGACAAGTTATGAGTGCCGGGTATTACCGTTGGAGCTGGATTTTCCCGAGTAAACGGAGGTAACCGGAGATGCCCTTTATCACCTCCAGCTTCTCTGCCAAGAGGCTCTTGATGGTCTTGATAGTGTCACCGGTCGCAAAGCTTTTGGAGGAATAGCGAAGTGCATCTGTAGTGTGACCCGAATACTCGCACATCAATTTGGTGCGGATGGAATTAGGTTGGATTCGGAAGTCGACCCATGTCTTTATCAAATTGAGCCCTAGGAAGCCTTGGGCCGAGAGAATGGCTATTTTGGCTAGTGCAGGAAGGATTGCTTCCCTGTCCGAGTCTGGTGCGAAGGCACTGAAAGACTCGGAGGGTTTGAGGGGGATCTCTGAGTAACCCGGCAGCTTCTTCTCGCTGTCGGAGGAGGTATCGCGACAATAAAAAAAAGGATAACTGCCAATGTTTGGCACAGGATTGCAGGTTGAGGGTTGGCATTAAAGAATTCCTACGGCGTTGGATGGATACCCCGCCGCAAGTGAGAAGCGCCCCGTCGCCGCTTTCGCGGCACGGTTTGCATTGGAATAACTCAGTGAAAAGAGTCAGGTTTGGTGGCATGCACAAATACGACTCAGATAGAACTATGAAGTGGGTGATGTTCAACATAGAGTTAGGCCCTATGTCGAACACCCGGAGTCCGTAGTGATCTAAGACCTCCCTAAAGAAAGGGTGACCCGGAGGGCGAAATCCTCGGGTCACGTGCTCTACAAAGCAGATTACCTCGTCTTCTGCGGGAGTGGGATGAGTTTCGTTACCCGGCACCCTCCAGTGGATGTCTTTCTGAGAGGGGAGGGTGCCTAATTCGGTTAGTTCGTCCAACTTGGCCTTAGTGGTTGTGGAGCGCCCCCAATTGGCGGATATGGCTTGGGTGGTCCTTGCTTGAGCCGGATGTTTTCCTTGTCGCTTGGGAGCCATGGGGTCAGCCTGCGAAACACAAAAAGAAAAAGATGTATGAAATAAGACCCGGGAATGTTGGAATATCCGAGTACAAGGTACCAAGAAGGTACGAAGTTGAGAGGTGTCCGGGTATTGAGCACACTTATGGAAATTGTTGCTCACTTACGTAGGAAAAGGTATTTGGGGACGACGGATGGTTGCCCATATTTATATCGCAAGTGAAATAGCTGGAAAAGGAGGGTTTTTCCGGGTGTTAATGCAATAAGCGGAAAACGGCGGAGGAACGGATCTAGATGGAAAAGTTCGCGGATAATTTTTAAGCAAAATTGGTGATCAATAATGATTGGAGGATCATTTGTGACTATCAGGCAGGTGATTAAAGTGTTTGGCAAGCACCGAATCAATCTAATTCGAGGCAATCGGACAAATAGCTTGCGGGCTGATCTAGATCTGATCTTGGATGAACTGAAAATTGCAAAGCTGAATTAATTGGCTGCGAAGAGCTTACCGAGTAGATTGGGGCCAAGTGTGATGGCGACGAGCGGCGTGGCACGAATGGGAGGAATAGAGATATGAAGGTGGCGCTTGGCGGCGGCACGAAACGATTCGAGGACGAGCGCGGCCGCTGTTGATCTTGCGTTGGTAGCAGGCGCGAGTTCCTCACGGTGGTGCTGTGAAGGTGTTAGGAGCAAGGAAGAAAGGGGGGAGTTGTGGCGTGGTGATGGGCTTAGGGTTGCCCTCTAAGCGCTATTTATAAGGCAAGGGTGAGCTTATCTCAACGGCCCGAAATCGGAAATCGCGGGGTAATGGTTATCTACAAAGATTTCGCAAGATATGTGTAGAACATTGGGCAAAGCATTGGGTTAGAAGAAGGAAGGGGTTCGCCCGTGATGACAGGACTGGTTGTCCAGTGTGAGATCTTGGCATTTCTTATTGCGGTCTGGGCCTGGGGATTTGAACTTAAGTGTTTGGAATAAAGGTCCGGGTTATTACATGGCCTCCATGGAGTAAGGCCTAGCAGAATATCAAAGCATCTTAACTCGGTTTCCATGTGCTCGTGAGATTGATATCTTTTCAGGAATAGCAAGCGCTTCAAGGAGATCCGTGAAGCCCAGGCTATTCTGGGGACTACTGATGGGGGGATACTAACCCAGTATGTCAAGATCCGAGGAATAACCCGGCCCAGAGACAGTGAGCAGGATACGGCTAGGGATAAAGATGTTTGTGGAGGCCCAAGCTCGTGGGCCTAGGGACCCGGGTGTGCCTTGTAAAGTAAGTTAGGGGGTACGGGAGCTATATAAACCGACCCCCGGGTATAGATTGAGACAGAGATCTAAGAACCCTAGCAATATCGTGTGATATCGAGTATCCAGTGTAAACCCTAATCGAGTTATTGTATCGAGAATAGAAATCCGGCGACTTCGATTGCCGGCTGTCAGATCAAGTTATACCATGTCTTCCCTTGAGCTAAACCCTCTCCCGAACACCTGTGTCGACTTGCCCCAAGATCAGTTACCCCTGGTAACATCTGCCGTGATTATCCCACGACACTAAGGGTGTCCTCCGGTGAGCCTACCGATCCGGGAGCACAACCGCCAAGTTTGATTGAGCTCCTCTGGCGACGACATGGACCCAGGTAGCGACGAAGGCGTTGGCTGTAGGATTCGACCTCTAGTGTCGGCAAGAGGTGGTAACAACTTCGGCTAGGCCAGGACTCCTTTGGTGAAGGCAGTGGCATGGAAGCTGAGAGGAGTGAGTGGTGGGGACCAAGTGGAGATAGAGGATGGAGTTTTCGGGGTCACCGACTTGCTGTCCATGGGTGGAAAATAGGCATACGCACACGGAAACAGACGTCCAAGTGGAGATATTGATCATGTTAGGCAGCTCACAAGACCGTGACATGGTATCATAATGAGAAGAGACGACCATATAGCTACTTCTATGGACCCACAGTCCAAGGATAAACTACTCACACATCACACCCGAGGCAATCATGGCAATGAAAAGGACTACGGGAACCCTGAATTAAGGTTTCTAGATGACAACATCTTTTGTGGTGTTTAGTGGAAAAATAATGTCCGCTCAGACGTTTTTAGGTCAAGGAGAAATATATAGGTGAAGAGGTGAGGTGATACGTCCCAAACGTATCTATAATTTTTTATGCTCCATGCTTGTTTTCTTTATGTTCTTGGATGTTTTATACATGTTTTACTTCGTTTTCCGAATGATTTCATGGAATAATATATTAACAAGATGCCCAAGGTCAGTTTCTATTTTCTGTTGTTTTTGTATTTCAGAAAAGCTCTAAAGAAAATATTCACCAAATGTCCTGAAAATTTACGGGATTTATTTTTTGCCCGGAACGAAGACAAAGTCCAAAGTAGAGCCGGAGATGAGCAACAGGGCCACCACGTGACCTGATGGCGCCCCCTAGGCTACACCGTGGGGTTACCTCGTGGCCTCGGGCACCGCCTCGCGTTGCCTCTTCACCTATAAAATCACTCTTGACCTAAAAACCCCAGATACCGGAGGATTTTTTCAGAAACATGTCTGAGCTCCGTCTCCATCGAAAATCCTAATTCGGGGGGACAAAATTCTCTATTCTGGCACTCAGCCGGGTCAGGGAAGTGCCCCCGAAGCCATCTTCATCGGCGTTGCTGCCTCCCACGATGATGCGGGAGTAGTCCCTCAGCGGGGCTGAAGGCTCGTGCTAGTAGCTATGTGGTCATTTCTCTCTCCTATGGTGTGATCTTGATTGTGATCATGAACTATGGTATTGTAGCCGAATCTATGATGTTTCCCCTTCGTTATGTAATGTGCATTATGTGCTCAGTTGGTTTTATCTAGTATAATCTTCCGGAATCACCTTTGTCCCATGGTGCCACAGTGATAGTGTGGGTGTTGTGTGTGACCCTATTGAATTATGGAATCATGAGGTTTCTTGATGCTTGTGTTTAGTATAATCTCTATAGTGCCAAGGTGACAATGCAGTGTTGTGGATGTATTAGAAAGCGACTATTCAAGAGATAGGTTCTGGTGTTTGTTAGGACTATCTTTGGATGCTCAAAGTGACATTCTCTTCCTATTTGATCCATTAGGAATGATTTCCGAGTAAACGTCCATCATGAATAGTGTTAGAGGAAATATTGTGTTTAATTATGTTAATATTGTTGAGAGTTACAACTAGTAAATTATGATCCCTAGGCCTTGTTTCCAACCATTTCTACACTAGTTGCTATTGTTTTCACATATTTTTGTCACTTTTTACCTTGCTGTCATTATTATTCCAGATTACACATATCACCTACTTCATGTCATATTACACCACTTCCACTATCTCTTCGCCAAAACAGTGCATCTATACAATTACTATTGTATTAGGTCTGTTGAGTATGCAAGAGAATCATCCCATCACTATGCCACCAACTATTTTCTGGCACCGTTTATTACTAATATATGTTCTTTAGTGCTCCTCAGGTGTGGCTGAATGGATAACTGAGCTGCTAAGACTTATAGGTATTCTTTGGCTCTCCTTGTGTCAAATCAATAAAGTGGGTTACACTTACCCTTGAAGACTGTTGCAATCCCCTACACTTGTGGGTTATTGATACGTCATAAACATATCTATAATTTCTGATGTTCCATGTTGTTTCCATGCCTTATGCTACATGTTTTCCTTACACTTTATGTCATTTTTATCGATTTCCCGGGACTAACCTATTGACAAGATTCCACAGAGTCAGTTCTCTGTTTTCTGCTGTTTTTAGTTTCAGAAAAGTTGTTCTAGAAATATTCTCGGAAATGGAAAATTCGAAGCCCGGAAGTCTTAGAACCCCCGAAGGTTCCACGGTGTCCCGAAGAGGCCCGGAGGGGAGCACACCATAAGGCGGCGCGCCCTGGCCGCGCCTGGGGGTGGTGTGGGCCCCTCGGGCATCCACCGCCAACGCCCTTTGGCATATTCATTCCCCCCGATACGTCAACCCTAAAAATATACCACTTTTCCCCCAAAAAACACCCGAGACCGCCTGCATCGTCAACCCGAGATCGGGAGGGTTCTGGAGCTCTCCCCGGCACCCTTCCGGGAGGGAAAATCATCACCGGAGGGGTCTACACCACCATGCCCACCTCTGTACTGATGCGTGAGTAGTTCATCCCTGATCTACGGGTCCATAGCATAGCTAGATGGTTGTTCTCTCCACTTTATGCCTCGTGTTTAGATCTCGTGAGCTGCCTCACATGATCGAGATCATCTTATTGTAATGCTACATGTTGTGTTTGCTAGGATCCGATGATTATTGAATGCTATGTCTTTTGATTATCAATCTATCATGTTATCTTCATGTGTATGTTATTTATGATATTGCATGTTCTCCGTTGTTAGTAGATGCTCAGGTAGATGCTAGTAACTCCAAGAGGGAGTATTTATGCTCGATAGTGGGTTCATGCCTCCTTTGCATCTGTGCTCGAGTGACAGAAACGTGACAGATGGAGGATGTGTTGTTTCCATTAGGGAGAAAACAACGATGTTTACTTAGTTTACATTGTTTACATTACACACTTTGCTTACTGCGATTTTCCGTTGCTTGCAACTTAATACCCAACGTTTGTTCGGATGATATTCGGAGGGTGGATTATTAGTCATAGGTGCAGTTGGATGACGATCTATGTATTTTGTTGTAATGCCCGCATGAATCTCATAGTAATCTCTATGTCATTCATGTTTCTTTATCTACCAATTTCCCAGCTGTAATTTGTTCACCACGCATTTTACTATCTTTTATGGAGAGACACCTCTAGTGAACTATGGACCCCGGTCCATTTTCTCATATTGATAATGCAACCACTGCAATTATTGTTTTCACACTGCTTCCACTGTTTTCATATTGTTCTCATACTGTTTTCTACACCATACATTTAACCTCTTTGTGTTCAGCAAAACCGGTGAGATTGACAACCTCACTGCTTCGTTGGGGCAAAGTGAATTGATTGTGTTGTATAGGTTCCACGTTGCTGCTGAACCGGTAGTGCGCCCTACCATCTCAACTACATCAACCTTCTGAAGTTACTCCTTCCTCCTTCTGGTCGATTCAACCTTGGTTTCTTTATGAGGGAAACTTGCTATTGTGCTCTTTTCATACCTTCCTCTTGGGGTCTCCCAACGAACGTGTGTTCCACGCGCATCAGTTATCATGACGTGAGGTGAGAAAAGGGGCGCACACGTGAGTTTGGAGACGCGACCCCTTGACCCCACCTCGGCACCCAGGTGTCCTCCTTTGGCTCTCCTTTGGAAAATCCGTCTTCATATTGGCTAAAAAATGACTTCGTAATTTTCTGGGATTTTCCGTGAATATTCCAGAATAAATTTTTCGAAACTTAACAACAACAACAACAACAACAACAACAACAACAACAACAACAACAACAACAAAAAAAAATGAATTGGAACTAAGATGATATAACGGTCTAGTATGGAAAATTCCCTAATATGGTATAAAGGTGTAGTAGAAGCATGTAGCATTGATATAAAATAAGCATGGAACAATGAAAATTATAGATACGTTTGACACGTATCATTCACTAGATGCTACCATGAGCAAGCAGTTGTGGTGTTGTCTTTTTATAACGACAATTTGACTAGCACGAGCAAACAGTTGCAGTGTTGTATTGTTCACCAGATGCTACAGATTTTCGTATCTGCGGAGTTCTTGAGTTCAATCAATGATTTTATTTTTTGATTCCTATAAAGATGTTACCCGACCTCCTTGATCACCTTTTATTTATTCCAAGCGTCCCATGCCCTTTATCACACTGGTTGTACACAAGTAAGATACACGATAGTAAAGGTAGAGATACAATAAAATGCATTATCAAAGGTTTACCTATTTTAATGCCGAGCCATCAAGTGCAATTTTTAAAGAAAACATGCTGACATGAAAAGCCATCCACTAGAAACAGACACTGTCACACCGACAATATTTCCACATTACATTGCTGGCAAACACTTTTCCACATTACATTACTGTCAAACACTTTTCCACATTGTAAAATAATCCAGCCATGCCTATGGAACAACAAGTTGTAGCGAAGATTGCTGCTACTATAATCTGCAAGGAACTATATAAATATCAAAATAGACTCAATTCATCTCAATGGTCCGAAGGAAATTATGCAATTTACTCACCCCGTCTCCAATGGAAAGGAAACAGTTAGCTCGATGGCCGTGGACGAGTATGAAGAAAAGACAACAATGGTCCAAGTACATTAAACAATACATGCTACAATAAGGCAGTTAACCAAAGCAAAATATCATAAGCTTGCTATATTTAAAAATATTTTTTATAGTACTAGTATGTGTATCTTTTCATGGTTGGGAGGGGAGGGGGCCGTTGCCCCCCCCCCCCCCGGTTTTCGCCCCAACTCTTAGGGATTTCCTGATAGATAATATCATGTGCGTTGGCAGCATGAATTTTTTTAACAACTGTTATATAAGGTATACATCACGTCAAACTGGAAGTTGCATACAAGGATATGCATGATTCAATTGGTCATTGTAGTCCCAACTTACATCAATGTGAAATTATCGTGTCTTTGATGGATACAAATTGGTGATGCAAAAAGTTGGATTATTGAAAGAATGGATGTGGATGGCTTGCATGTATACATATATAATTAGTTAAAGTTGTAAGTTTGGATGGTCACGGCTCATCCCAGGACATTTCATGTGTATTTGTGTGGCTAGTTGTGAAACTTTTATTTAAAGAAAATTGCAGGTGCTCTGCCAAATCAATTCAGATGATAGAAAATGTCTTATACAATCTAGAGAGGTACTAGCTTAGGAATAGAAAAACAAAATAAGAACATTAACATAAACTAAAAGGAATACTCCCAACTGTCTGGCGCATTGCATGTCTCGAGATCAACATCATCTTGTGATATATTCTTTAGGTAAGATCCAAGTAGAAGAAGATCATCCTTGATTATATCGGCGATCTGTGTTTTGAAAAGTCCAACCTGCTAGAAAACCTTGTGGCACCGCTCGTTCCAAATGTTCGAGGTCCCATAAATTTCCACCAAGAGCTTGTCCTTCGTTAGTGAGTCAAACATGAACCTCCACTACTCAGACGGGGAAGAGAACTGGTTCCTTTGGATTTGCAAGTGTTGGGAGTCCGTCCATTAAGCAAGGAGATGCCAAATGCCACAAGAAAATGGGTAGGACAAGACCATGTGTGTGGTTGTCTCTCTTTCTGGTCACATAGAGTGCAACAAACTTCATGCTCGATCCCACAAACTTGAAGTTGGTCTTGAGTTCAGATTTGCTGCTAAAGCCAAAGCCACGTGAAACTTGCATTTTGGTTGCACCTTACGTTGGCCTTCACATCCTGGAGAAGTTTATGGTAAAAAATGTGATGATGAATTGAGCACAACACACAAATCTAGAAGTGTACCGAGGAGATACAGATAGCCTCCATGTTATCATTTCCTCCTCTTATATCAAATTAATACCTTGCATATGATCCATAAGGCATTTTTATTCACGAAGCTGAATTACCGTGGATATTCAATGACATATTGTCATCCATTTATCATTTTCCATGGCCTGTGCCAACGTAAAATTCTTGAGAATAGTGAGCTTAAAAATATTTTAACCGAGATCGGCATGAGCTGTACCATCTAACCACCATGAAGTCTAGAACTAGGAAATATTACCCCTTCAAAGCGGGATTTTAGTGCAAGCATCAAAGAGTAATGAATCAACTTGATCACAAGATACCTTAGTCGCAATTCAAGATATGTCCATGTCCTTCCACTCGTACATTCTATTTCAAACGAAATGCCCTACAGAACAAATTTAGGTCCAAAACTCCTAGTCCCCCGTGAGATTTGGGTTTGCAAACATTCTTCCAATTGACAAAGAAAATCCCTATTTTGGTGATATTCTAGAATTTAGAGAGAAATTCCCTCCAGATATTGGTTGTGAGACTTTCCTGATGTGCGTGGAGAAGCCAACAAACATAGCACGATAGTTGCACGCACCCGATGGAACAACACGCAAATAGGCACGAACATGCCGTCAGGTGGGCCCGCATGAGCCAACCAAAACTAACTTTGCATTTACCATCATTCCCCTCCAATCCTTCATCCTCCCCATTTGGCCATCCCCATCAAGAGGTGCTAGAGACAGCAGCTGAGCACCACCCCTAACTCCATTTCCACGCATCCTCCCACTCGAGCAAGTCTCGATTCATTCCCAGGTGATGATGCTACCTTTAGCATGTGTCCTCCATGGATTCCGATGTTAGAGAATGGTCTAGAAAAAATAATATTCACTTATTATTCTATATCCAAGTTCATTATTAAGTTTATATCATCGTGCTATAACCACTATAGTACTTGAAAAGTGAATTTTCAAAGGAAAACCTTTGTGCATGTGTGAAGATATAAACAAACAAGAGTTATTAATCTTGTATCTAAGATTAGCTTATGTGTTGTGAGATTATCATGTTTTCCTCATCATGGACTTACTAGGTTGCGTGTACGGAGATTTTAAAAAAATTCTGTGCATGTTTGATACGTTGCAAATGTAGCCATAATTTTTGATGCACCATGCTTGTTTTCTACCCAATACATTTTGTTTTCCACATGTTTTTTCGTTTTTCGGATGTTTTCACAGACTAACCTATTAACAAGATGCCCCGGGCTAGTTGCTGTTTTTCTATATCAGAAAAGTTCTTAAGGAAATATTCTCGGAAAGGGCTGAAAATCCACGCAGATCAATTTTTACCCGGAACGAAGACTGGGTCCAAAGGGGAGTCGGGGGAGCCAAGGGGCCACCAGGTGGGTGCCAGGCGGGGCTCCCCCTAAGCCACGCCTAGTGGCCCCCTGGGAGCTCCTGGCACCGTCTCGCGTCCCTCCTTCGCTTATAAATTGCCTTTAACCCTAAAATCATCGGGGACGGAGTTATTCTCCACAAACATACAGAAAGGTGTCGTCACCTCAAAGGTCCAATCTAGGGCTTCTGGAGTCCTGCTCCGGCACCCTGTCCGGGAGGAGGATCATCACTGGAGGCCTCTACATCGCCATGATTGCCTCAGGATAGATGCGTGAGTAGTTCATCTCGGAACTACGGTTCCATAGTAGTAGCTAGATGGTTGTTCTCTCCCCTATGCCTCCCTGTTTAGAGCTGAATCACATGATCGAGACCACCATTATGTAATTGTGCATATTGTGTTTGCTGGGATACGGTGAACCATGATATTATGATTATTTTGTTCATGTCAATATGCGATGCTTTACTTATATTTATAGAGAGTTTTAATCTTGTCTTGGAATGCTCTCTGGTGTTTATGATTACCTTGGCCATGTGGTTGTTTTCACCTCCAAGAGAGGGTTTATATGCTAGATAGTGGGTTCATGCCTCCTTGTTGCCTGCGCTCGAGTGGCAGAAACACGCAAGGGGAGGATGTGATGTTGCCACTAGGGAGATAATAGCAGTGCTCTTGTCTACGGATGAGAACACCTGCTTACATTAGTATTGATGTTAATGCATTTGTATGTTGCACACATAACAATCACTTTGTTGCTGCAACTTAATACGAAGGGATTTGCTGGATAGCTTTCTTGAGGTGGAATTATAGATATGGATGCATGCTGGATAGCGGTCCATATGCCTTGACATGATGCCTACAGTGTTAGAAGCCGCGAACTTTATCTCGTTATAATAGTATTGTTATACGTTCATGATTTGTCAATTGCCCAGCTGTAATTTGTTCACCCAATAGGTTTGTTTTCTTTGGATAGACACCACTAGTGAACCTATGGCCTCCGGTCCTATTTTCCTCATATTGTAAACCTTCTTTTAAGCACTTTCATCATTGTTTCCTTGTTGTTCCGTTCTTACTTTGATTACTCTACAAGACTCTATACGTTTAGTTCGGCAAGACCAGAAGATTGACAACGTTCTGAAAATTTGGGGCAAGAGAGAGTTTTTGCTTGTGTGCAGGTTCCACGCTTGGTCAACATCGAGAAACTGCACCGTTGATACAAGTAACCTTCTTCACGACTACGAAGTCCTACTGGTTTGATAAACTCTGGTTCTTTACTAGGGGAAAACTTAGTCTAGACTACATCATACCTTACACTTGGGTTCTCCCAACGAGCGTGTGATCACGTCCTCATCAAGTTCTTTTTCTATCGCAGTTGCCGGGGATTTAAGAGTCATCATTAGCAAGAAGTCTCCTGTCAACCTTCCGTCAGCAAACTTTTTCTGGCGCCGTTGCCGAGGATTTCTAGCTTGTTTCAAGGGGATTCTCGCACTTCTAGTCTCTTTATTTTGTTTTGTTCTTGTTTAGTTTACTTTTGTTTAGTCTTGTTTTCCCTTTATCAAAACCCCAAAAAAATTAGTTCTCTAGTTTCTAGTCTTTTATTTGTGTTATCTTGCAAGCATGGCTTCCAATGATAATACCAAGCTTTGCAAATTTACTAGTACCAATAATAATGATTTCATATGCACACCAATTGTTCCACCTGCTGCCACAGCAGACTCCTATGAAATTAAACCTACATGTTTGAATCTTATCGTGAAAGATCATTTTTCTAGTATTGGAGAAGATGCCGCCTCTCATTTAAATAACTTTGATGAGTTATGTGACATGAAAAAATATAAAGAGGTAGATGGTGATATTGTGAAATTAAGATTGTTCCCTTTCTCTTTAAGAGAAAGAGCTAAGGAATGGTTATTGTCTTTGCCTAAAAATAGCATTGGTTCTTGGACTAAATGCAAAGATGCTTTTCTTGGGAAGTATTATCCACTTGCAAAAATTATACAACCTAGGAGTAACATTATGAACTTTAGACAATATTATAATGAAAATGTTGCTCAAGCTTGAGAAAGAATAAAAACTATGGTTAAGAATTTCCCCACACACGGACTAACTACGTGGATGGTTGTCCAAACTTTTTATGCAAGATTAATTTTTTTTCAAGGAACTTATTAGATTTAGCTGCGGGAGGAACCTTCATGAACCTCACTTTATTCTAATCAAACAAGTTATTGTATGATCTAATGACAAGCTATTCCCAATGGCACACAGAAAGGACTCCGACAGGTAAAAAGGTAAATTCTGTTGAGGATGTCTCTTCTTTGAGTGATAAAATTGACATGCTTACTTCTTTGCTAGCTAAAAAAATTCCAATAGATCCAAATAATGTCCCCTTGAACTCTCCGGTTTCTAATGGTAATTATAAAATTGATGTGAATTTTATTGCTAGAAACAACTTCAACAAGAGTGCTTACAAGAATAATTTTGGTGGTAACAACTATAGGCCATATCCTAATAATAATGGTAATTCATATGGGAATTCTTATGGAAATGCTTATAGTAATCCTAAAATTTCCACCTTTGATCTTGAGAACATGCTTAAAAAGTTTATCACTACACAAAAAGATTTCAATAAAACGGTTCATGAAAGGCTTCCAAAACTAGATAATCTTGTGCTGAAAGTTGATAGTCTTGCTCATGATGTAGAAAATTTAAAAATTAGGACTACACCTCTTGAAGCCAAAAAAACTGAACGTATAAATTATATACAAGTTCAAATAAATTAGAACATGCGAATGTTAGGTTAAATACATGCTAGAAGAGAAAGAGAAGTTGAAATTGCTAAAAAAGCTGTTAAAAGTGAGTCTGTTAAAATTTATACCATCAACCCTTTGAGGATGTCAAAACTTTTAGTACCAATGAGTATCCTAATTCTTATAAACATGTTGATGTAAAAAAATGGGATTGGAGAGGTCATGACTTTAGGGAGAAGGTGTCTCAAAAGTTCGGAGATTAAAAATATTTCTAGTGAGAAAATTGTTACAATTGGGATTGAGGATAATATGAATTTAGGAGAATGTTTTCCCACCATTTTTGTGGATGCTAAACTTGGGCCAGCAATAATTTGAGCCCAAGTCCATGGCTCCATTATCAGAATCTCATTTACCTACGGTAATAAATTCTGTTTGTTCTAATTTCTTGGCACCTGGGCATGCTAAGATATCTTGCACGAATAATATCCGATGCCATGTTTGTTATAATTATGGTCATATTGCCAAGCATTGCCTAACTAAAACCAGAAAGAAGAAGATTTATCGGAAAAAAACTGTCAATCTACTTTATCTACCCATGGAAGACGAGAAGACCACCTAGGATAATCTATTTACCCATTCTTGGGTATTTTCTTGAGCACTCCGATTCCAATCCACCTCCACTGCAATCGACCATGGCGAACTATCCCTGCGATTTCCTGCCGCACCTGCCGGTGGGAGCTGGATTCATCCCCCCAACGTTCTGCGTCCTCAGCGTGGTTACGCCATCGGCGGCAGCACTCTGCCGGTCACCTGCGACGACTGAGCCATCATCATCCTCGAGCCAGAGCCACACGCTACACTTTTCCAAGGTACTGCAAATCTGATCAGACACCATATCGAGCATGTCATGCACTACTACATCCGCGATATTACCCCTTCTGGCATGGACGCTGCATTGGTCCGTTTCAACGATGCCATTGACCGCGACCATGCTATTGACCACAATCCCTATTTTATTGGAGATACAATTATGTGTGTGATTGCTCGGAACAGAGGTAGGAACCACCGTGCAGCTACTTTCACTCATGATTGTTGGATTATGTTGATGAATTACCCATGCGAGTGCTGGGGTCTGGACACCATTATTACCACCATGGGACCTTATGGTAGGCTACTTATTTGGATCAGAGATACCTCCAACAGAGCAAGAATACTGGTTAAGGTCAGAGTTATGACATAGACAGAATTCCCCTTAGTATTGTTGTTATACAGAACACCTCTGATTAAGGCAATGGTGGCTCTTGGTCATGCCCCACCATTATTACCTCTGCTCATATGCTTGGTGTTATTGCTGGAGATGAAGATCCCCTCTCTCCTGATGGTGCTAACCCACACCCTGTTCCTATGGTTGTTGATGACTTTTTTAATGTGGCATGCTGAACATGAGGGGGGAGACCACAACAATGTTGCACCTGTCAATGTGGATGCTGCAAGTGTTGCTGAGGTCCCAACTATTGGCACCCCACCACATAGCCCCAATGCTCACATCATTCATAATGACCCTATGATGGATGCAACTAGGAATATTCCTGATCTCAATGCTCATATGGTTGTGGATGTTGAACAAGTCCCTCCCCCACCTACTCAGAACATACAACATGATACATCTGACAGTTCTGTCTCCAAGAGCTCCTCCATGCATATTGATGAGGGGACCAGCTCTAACATCCACAACAACAAACCCAAAGCAAGTGCCTGCAAGAAAGGGAAAGGACCTGCTACTGCATCTCAGGTGAGAAGGAGCAACAGACTGGCCATTCTCCATGGTGGTTTCAAGGATGGCAACATACCTGAAGAAGTGCTACCTGAGGCCAATTCAACTGGCAATTCTACTTTTGTTGCACAGGTGATCAACACCCAGGTCCCACCACCTCCACATCTTCCAAATGATACTCTGAGAGCTCTTGGATCTGGACCATGCCAGATGGATCCTAAGGATTTATCTGATGAATCACTCAACTATGAGAATACCAATGATAGTTTGGAGTAACTTTGTTTGCCGGTTTGTAATAATTATTGCCAATAACTCCTACTTTGGCCTATCTTTCTGGTTTTGTCTGGTCCCATCAGTGTTTGAACCAATATGAAACATATTTTCTGATATTTATTATGATTTGGTACTGCTATGTTATAGTGTGGATCATTTATTCATATCATATGGTATTGGTATTTTGGATTATCCTATGTCATTTTATGTTGTGTATGCTATATGGCATATTTGTACTTGCTCCATGTCACATATACAAAATGCCATTATGGACAAGACACCAATTGCAAGAAGCTACACAGTGCATCTTGGTATTATTGCCATATGTAACAGGATATTTATGATATTCCTGTTCCACATTATATCATTGTTACTTAATGGATAGAAAGTGGACCATTTTTTACTGGAACTTGAGAGGTATTAATTCACCTAACAGATGGGATGACATCAGGAAGAATATTGATGAATCTAGCTGCCACATTATGTGCTTCCAGGAAACTAAAAGAGAATATTTCGATCTCCAATACTTACATAATTTCTGCCCTAAGAGATTCAATAAATTTGCTTATCAACCTTCAATTGGAAACTCTGGTGGCATCATTACTATATGGAATGATAACCTATTGGATGGAAATTTAATTAGCTCCAATAAATTTCATGTTATAGTTGAATTCACCTGCAAAATTAGTGCACATATATGGTATCTTACCAATATTTATGCCCCTGAGATAATGATGGTCGTAAGGTATTTTGTGATTTGATACTTAATATTGATCCTACTCCGATGCAATATTGGATGGTTATTGTCGATTTCAATATGATTAGAAGCAATGAAAACAGAAACAGGGGAGAAGGGGATGTCAATAACATGCTTCTATTCAACTCCATTATTACACACCTAGATCTTGAGGACATCCCAATTAAAGGGAGAACATTCACATGGAGTAATATGCAAGATAAACCCCTATTAGAAAAACTGGATTGGATCTTCACAGCTGGTAACTGGACTCAATATTTCCCCAATACCATAGCTCACCCTATGGCAAAACTCAGCGCTGACCATATTCCCATCAAAATTCATATTGGCAATAATATTCCTAAAGCAAAAAATATTCAGATTTGAGGAATATTGGATACAATTTGATGGATTTCTTAACACTGTACAAACCAGTTGGATCAACAAAATAATTTACAAGAACACTACCCAAGATATCACTTCTAAATTTAAATCTGTTAGACATGCTCTTAAGACCTGGGGTAGGAATATTTCCAAACTCAATATCATCATTGAATCTTGCAATTATATCCTTGCCATGTTGAATGGTATTGAAGACCAAAGGCCCCTATCCACTCAAGAACATAACTTTAGAAAATCACTCAAGAAACATTTGACCAAAATTCTCGAGGCTAAAAGGATATATTGGAGAAGCAGAGCCAAAATTAGATGGGCCAAATTTGGGGGAGAAAACACTAGATTCTTTCACACAATGGCCACCAAAAACTTCAGGTGCAACTATATTTCTTCTCTCAAAATTACCGAGGAAAAAATCGTATGTGATCATGAGGACAAGGCAGCTGCTATATGGATCAGTTACAAAAATAGAGTTGGAATGTGTGATAATTGCTCTATGAAATTTAATTTGGTAGATTTGATCCAACCCAATTTGGAGATTGATTTCTTAGATCTTGAAGCCACTTTTACCATTGAAGAAATTGATGACATCATTAGCTCCATGCCAAATGACAAATCACCTGGCCGAGATGGTTTCAATGGAGCGTTTATTAAAAAATATTGGCCAATTATTAAGCAAGACTTCTATAATCCCTACAATGATTTTCACTCTAGCACACTAGATATCAAGAGTATAAACACAACATATATCACTCTCATTCATAAATTTCATAATCCAGACTCCATTAATGAGTTTAGACCAATTTCCCTGGTCAACATCTCACTCAAGATACTCACCAAAATCATGGCCAACAGATTGCGGGAGATTATTATCCCAATTATTCACAAAAAGCAATATGGATTTATAAAGAACAGAACAATTCATGACTGCCTTTCCTGGGCATTTGAATATGTTCATCTTTGTCATAAATCTAAGAGGAAGATTATCATACTCAAAATTGATTTTGAGAATGCATTTGATAAAATAGAATTCAATTCCATTCTTACTATGCTCAAACACATGGGATTTGGAGATAAATGGCTTCTTTGGATCAATAAAATATTATACACTGCAACCACCTCAATTATACTCAATGTTGTACCTGGCAAAACTATCCACTTTAAGAGAGGAGTTAGAAAAGGTGATCCATTATCACCTCTTCTATTTGTGGCTGCATCTGAACTCTTGCAATATGCTATCAACCAGGCATGGAACACTAGTATTATACATGACCCATTGGAAAATAATTATGGCATGGACTATCCTATTATCCAATATGATGATGATACTCTAATTATCCTACCTGCTGACAATACTCAATTGCTGGCCACCAAGGACATCCTGGACATATTCTCTGATTCTACTCGTCTTAGAGTTAACTACAATAAATCATCCATTGCTTCTATTAATATCTCAAATGACAGATGCATGGAACTGGCTAATCTCATTGGATGCAAAACTGAAACCCTTCCCTTCACATATCTTTGGATTACCCATGGGAACATCCAAACCAAGAATTGATGATTTTATAGGCATCATTGAGAGGATTGACAGAAGACTAACTGGTATAGCTGCTACATTATCATATGATGGCAGACCCACTGTAATTAAACCCATCACATCATATATCCCAAATTTTGCAATGTGCACTATCAAATTACCTATTGGATTCATTGAACATATTGAGAAAACAAATAGAGGTTTCCTCTGGGCTGGTAAAGATATTGAAAAAAGAGGAAGATGTCTTGTCAAATGGGACCAGGTATGTAAATCTAAGCAAGGTGAAGGACTAGGAGTTATAGATCTTAGAACACAGAACAATGCTCTTATTATCAAGTTCCTCTTCAAATTCATGAATAAGAAAGACATCCCCTGGGTCAATCTCATCTGGCAAGCACATTATCATAATGGCCGAATACTACAATCATCCAATCCTTGTGGCTCATTTTGGTGGAAATACTGCCTATCACTTATGGACAATTTCATCACACACTCACATATTTCAGTTGGGATTGGTGACACCATTAGATTTTGGAGACAACTGGACTGATACCAATATGATTCATAAATAGCCTCAACTATTCTCCTATGCCAAGGACCAGAACTCCTCCATGAAATCCATGACTAATTATTTTACTCAGGGTGATATATATGACATGTTTCACACCCCCTGTCAGATATTGCTGCCACTCAATTTAATGAGCTCACTCAACATATCTTACAAAGACCTATCTCATCTGACAATGATATTTGGTACCAAAAGATACATAAGAAGTCATATTCTAGTGCCGCCACTCAATTTAATGAGCTCACTCAACATATGTTAGAAAGACCTATCTCATATGACAATGATATTTGGTACCAAAAGATACATAAGAAGTCATATTCTAGTGCACTGGTGTAAAAAAACATAAAGTCATTTCCCATTGCGCCCAAACAATTCAGCTAGAATTGGAAATCATGTGATCTTCCTAAACACAATTTTTTCTTCTGGCTCCTCTTACATGACAGCCAGGAAGCAATTTCAAATTGAGAGCAAGAATTGTGTTCTTTGTGCAGCTGATATTCATGAAGATTTAATGCATCTTTTCTTCACATGCCAATTTAGTACTCAATTCTGGGATCACTTGGGTATTCAATGGAATCATCATGACAATCACATTAACCTTATTATGGAGGGGAACACAAGATGCAGAAGGATCCACTTCAAGGAGAAGCTCATCATCGATGCCTGGTCCATATGGAATCACAGGAATGAAATCATTTTTTATTATGCTAGTCTATCTATGACCGATTGTATCATTTTTTTTCAAAGACAATTTTTCGCTTGCTAGACATAGAGCTAAGCCTAGTCTTAAAGAAGGTATGACTCAATGGTTAGATACTTTATGAACCCCTGGTTGTAATTTCACTTTTGTACTTTGTAAATATTGAAAAATGAGAAAATGACACAGTAGGGATGTTTCCCTGCTGTTTATGTGTCAAAAAAAAGTGTAAGAGAAGCTATTTACACAACAACTAGCATACTATCATATTCCACATTTTCCCTGATGTATTCAGGTTTTATTAATCTTGTATTTTCCACGGCCACAATGATGGGAACCTAGCATATCCTTATCTTTCGTGGCGGAGTCTTTTGACATACATGTGCATGCAGGTGCTCACCGTATTGATGAAGAATCCAGATTCTCTACTCGAGTTATGCATCGTTTGAAAGAGAGAAAAATTATAGGGTGTTCATGTATTTGCAGCCTTAGATAAGTGAGCAGACTAATGTGGAAACCTTTTTTTTTTCATGGGAAGAAGACAGTGTTGTTCGCCAGATTCAGCGACCCATATGCATTCTTTTCGCGGATCTCTTGGTAGCCCAGAATCAGCTTGATCAGTTGGTTGTGATCGTGACTAATGTGCATATATATTTACTGTGAAAGATCGCGATCATATCCGAGAAGAGATTCATAGACGGTTCCTGTCAACTGTCATTTATCGTATTATAAAACATGAGGGTCTGTTTTAGTTTTTCCTATACAAAATACTATATCCAGGCATGTTTTAGTGTGTGAATCTTAAAAC